>CM002486.1:1885465-1997190 GCA_000325765.3 Leersia perrieri | reverse complement strand
GGCGGATGAGGTGACGTGGCGGTGGAGCCGGCGGGGGCGGAGGGAGGAGGAGGAATGGGAAGAGGGCACGCCGGTGGGCGAGACGACGCGCCGCGCGGGGGTTTATATGGACGGAAGAGGTTCTAAGTTTTTTTTTTTTGTTATTGTTTTTAATTTGAGTTTTAGGATATCCTATAGCTAAGGTTGTACTAAAACTCAAATTAAAATCTTAGCTTCAACTTTAAGATTCTTGTCCCGTATAGCTAAGATTATACTAAATGATTTAAAAATCATGTAAAAAATATAGTTGAGTTATAGCTTCGCTTCTAAAATTTACTACTTACAGTGGAAGAGGACACGCCGATGGGCGAGACGATGCGCCGCGCGGGGGCTTGTATGGACTAGCAAATATCACATCCGATTCATGGTAGTTATATTTTAAGACGGATATACTACTTACACTACGAAGGTAGAATTGTATTTTTACTGGCTGCTTAGCTTTACTTCTCGTAGTAGGAGTTCTGCCAAACGGCCGGAAGTACAAAATTATACTAATAAATAAATAGTCCATATTATCCTACAATAATGTTGTCCTATTAACTTTACTATTTCGGTCAATAAATAAATAAAATATAGCTACATGCGTAAGTAGTACTATGGATAGGTACATATTTAAGACAGTGATAATACAGATAGCGCCATTTACTGTAGCTATTATTATTTCCATATCTTACATTGTTATGAATCTTGTAATATGATTTGTCTGTTCGATTAATTTTTGTCACGTCAAAAACCTCGTATCAATGCACATTATCCATTGGATTTAACTTGGTTTGCTCAGATTTTTGATGTTTCAATACCCGGTGGATTTTGAAATATGGGACATGCGTTCACGTCCCATATTTTAGAAAATATTTGTAAATATATCGAAAAATAGGTATTGAACAAATCGTGCTCCCTTCATCCTGATTTACAAGATGTATTGCAATTGTATATGTTTTTCAATAATGTATTTTAACAATTAATTTATTTCACAAAATATTATCAAAATTTATATCAAATAAAAGCACGTTTAAATACAAATCTAAATTGCTACACGCATTACACTATACATCGGATGTATATTATTATTTTAACTATTAGTTAACATATTCAAATATCAACTTTGCAAAAAAAAACTAAATATTATTTAAAGAGTTGGGACGCGTACCATCTTGTATGATACATGACATTTTATCGCTGCATTTACTCTTTCCTCATGCTGAATTTGTTTACAGATATAAACAATTATGCCTTATTTACTGAAAATTAAGAATAAGAAGAAAAAATTGGTAACTCGTCAATCCTTAATGGTGGGAAAGTGATTTTGTGTGCTCATATGGTGTTGTGGGTGGGTATGGACCGAAGGAGACAAATTTGAATAAGAGGTACCTTAATAAAACGACTTATGAGACAAGTAGGATGCTAAAAATCATTATGTTCAAGTAAAATTTAATAGCTTCGCTTCGATGGTCTCTATCGCCACTAAAAATCAATTTAAACTCTATATCTGCTTTAATATAAAGGGTGGATTGATTTCTTCTGTCACTCCAATTAATGGCAGTAGAAATGTAGAGGAATATTCTAATATGAACGGTTAAAATTATTTTTACTGCTAGTATAATACTGACAGTTGAGATCACCGAAGCGAGCCTCGAAATTTAAACGATTGGTATACTTATATTCGGCCGACCAGAGGATCAAGCTGTAGAAAAGCCAATGGCATAGATTAATTATTCTACGCAAAGTACTGTAGAAAACTAGCAATTGGCGATCCATTTGAAATGGAAGGTGCGAAGTAGAACACGTACGCAGTTACCCTTAAACCCTCTTTTTTTATTACTTTCAAATGGAAGGTTTAGAAGTAGAACACACTGTTTGTAAGAGAGCGGATGACATATAATAATTTTATAGTACGGTACGAAACAAATGTTTGTGGAAGCGAGGCTGATTAATTATACTGCTACGGATTGTACGAACTATGCACTTAATTGTGGTTTACATGCTACTGTACAATGCATGTAGAGTATACCATAATACAAAATCAGCACGTTAATTTTATGATCCACCGGCCTTTTGTCCAATACCTATTATTCTAGTGTACTTTACCTCCATAAATGCATTTTTGAAAGCTGCACAAGCCAAGGTGGTACATGGCTAATTGTGCGTATAATTTTCTCCACGTAATGTGCTTGATCACCTTGTTTTATTTCCCTTGATTCTCAAAAAATTCTCTCAAATATTCTAGAAGCAATAATAGCAATGTTAATCATAATAAATATTATGAATATTTATTAATTAATTCTTGCCATGAGTCTTTAACTTGTGTCAATCCACACTTGAGCAAAAAAAAGAACAAAAACTTGCCATGAGTCTTTAACTTGTGTCAATCCTCACTTGAGCAATCCTGGGACCAGATCGCTAATTTTCAGTTACAGATTAACAACTTACACTGTATCTTTCTTTACGATTTACCAGGTATCCCCTTATTATTTAGTCTATGAATAATTAATTTAATATTTATGATTGATGAGAAGAGTTAAATATTACTTAACGAAATATATCCATTATCTAAAAATACAATTTATTTAATATGATACTCCATCTGTTCCCTAATATAAGAGATTTTGACTATTTACTTGTAATTTGAATTATTTATTTTATTCAAAAATTTACTGCAAATATGAAAAATGATATGTTATGATTAAAGTACTTTTAATAAAATTAAATTACAAATAAAATAAATAATATTTCTAATTTTTTTAATAAGACGAATTGTAAAAGTTGCAAGTAAATAGTAGCAGTTAAAATCCCTTATATCGAGGGACGGAGGTAGTATTGATTTGTCATTTAAATGTATGAGTATTTACTATCAAATTGATATGGTGGTTCTACTCTATTCCATAAAGGAATAAAGGATAGTGCGAATTTGACTGACAAAAATAATATAAAGAAGGAACAAAATATAAATCACCCTAATTATTACTTTAACTTTGAGATTCTACCCGATAAGCCGCTTTATTGAAAGATCCACCGACCAACACCACCAGACCAAAATGTGAGATTGATTCGACCATTTCCATTGAAATTAACTCACAGGAGTGTCCAGTGTTGCTTCGGTGGAAATAATGTACTCCCCACAATCCCACATACTTCAATTTGTAGTATTAAATATTACCGCAGCGTTAATATGAATAGATTATTAGTAGTGAAAATTTAAGCTTCATACAATACGAGAGAAAAGGATATGAGTGAAACTAACGTGCACACTGCAAGGACAAGAGGGACTCAATAAGGCCTCCTCCAACAAGCATCGATATCGCTGGCTTACGTTGGAATTTTGCAGACGTGGAGCTGAGAGAACACAAAAACGCAAACAGCCAGCGACTATCTTGTCGCCTATCTCACACGAAAACCAAGGCTCTACGAGACAGCCTAAACGTCAATGCTAGCTCCTTCTTCATCGTTAGTGTATCTTTATGCTTTCATTTAAAATAATAAGAGATAACTCTAATAGATAACTTATTGGAGAAATTGACTTTACTAATATCTTTGAAGGAGGCCTAACCGGAGAGAGGGAATCCTAGGTTAGGGTCTATGTAAATTAAAGTTTTAAAAAGTACTACTATTTGTAAAGTTGAAATTCGTAACTTTACTAAATCTCAAAAGGTGTAAAACTTAGAACTTGGGGCCTGAAGCATGAAACATGCAAATAAATTTGTTTTGGATCTTTGTTAATTCGATAACCTGAATACAGAGAACACTACCAGGAACTTCAGGCTAAAGAGTCAGGGACTTGAAGTCGGAAACCACACAAGCCAAGTGCTCTGTCTGTAATCCATCGACGCCATCCAAGCCAAACTGTCAATCAATTTGAGTCCTTTTTACAATGCGTCACATGGTACTTCATGACTTCATAAACGAAATTAACGTGTGCATAGGTACATTATCGCATCTGAGGTTCAGGAAAAGTCAGGGTCAGTGTTAAAAACTATCGCTTAATTTGTGCAGAGGCAGGAGGGAGGTGCCAAGTTCAGATTTCAGAGAGGGCTAGCAATATGGCATACACGGGAGGCCGGAAAGCCCAAGTGGAATAAACTATTGAAATAGACGATCGGCTTGCTTTGATTCAGCATATCCTGGCCCATTTAATAGTCCAACCGGAGTAAAGAAGCTGGCTATGGCGCAATAGCAGCCTAATCAGACAAGTGGGCAACAATGTGTAATGATATTGTCACAGTTGCAACTATTTTGGGTCGCTACCATCCATTTAATTGTGCATCACAAGTTCACAACTATGTGCACACATTGCAAGTTTGTCGGGTTTTTTTAACTGTGTGTTATTTGCTTATCTATTTTTTGTTTTTAATAACGGAAATACCTTTTTTGCGAGGAATAATGGAAATACTTACACCCCCGTCTCTGTATGTAAAAACACAGCCAATAAACCTAGACTCTAAAATAAAATAAAAGTTATTAAGCTATGAGACAAACCTCCATACTACTCTCCAAATAATAACCAGTTCAGCGAATAGCATTCACCTAGTATTTCATGATAAAAGTCTAAATAAATTACGTCACCTAAAATGAAACGGACATTTGACTACAAATCCTAAATTCATGTATTTGGTTTCGTAGCAAAGAAAATTCGTTAGTCCACTTAATTAACATCCAAACCCCTCTGATCCTGTACGATGCTAGATCCTATTTTGCCTTTTTGTATAGTGTAGTTTCATCAACGAATATTACTCTGTAGTTAAATAAATGTACCGCGCTCAACTTAGTTCTTTCAATGTCAAATAAGTTTGACTAGAGGAAATATATGCACTACTTATTATCTCCGGTGTGGTTTTCGTTTCCATGCTCGTACGGGAGTATAGTAAGAGCATTTTTTTTAAAGTAGTAAGAGCAATTTAGGAGTAGTGGTATGCGGCACTTAAATGTACACAATTAAACACGCTCCGTACATCAACACCTGCCAAATATGCCAAGTGAAAAACATTATCTCCTCAATACTTAAAAAGAGCACGACTAGACAGCGGACATCCGTTGCAACGAACATGGGTGCCAAATTTTTTTTATACCCAAGGGTATCAAACCCCGTATCCTCGGTAATCAGTACCTAGGGGGTAACAGATCTGATATCCGAGGTAATAGATTTGGTATCCACTGTGACAACACATAAAGCGTATCCGTGCTTATTCTACCTCTTGGGCCGTCATCGCTGAGCACGTCGCGTTGTCGCCACCGGCTGCCGCTCGTCACCCACCGCCGTCAAGCCGCTAGCCCGCCGCCACAGCCCGCGGCTGATCCGGCCGCTCCCGAGGCCGCGTGCCAGATCTGCACTGTCGTCGTCGTTGAAGCCACCGCCACTCGTCGTCGCCGAGCACGCTGCATCGCCACAGGGAGGTCGGGGAGGGGCAGCGTCGCAGGGGTGCGGCGGCACGGGGCATAGGGGCACGAGGCGCAGGGGGTGTCTGTCCGAACAGACCCTGTCCGATAGTGTTTCTCTACTTTGGAAAAACAAGCGTACAACTGCAAAAGGATAATCAAACGTATCACTTAAATGTGGGCCTGGACTACCCCACATATCAGCGACACACTCAACACCATTACGCAACCCACGCATTCTTCACGTGTTATCGACCAATCTACCTCAAACACAAACTAATTTTGCTTTCACTATTTCACATTTGCGAAGCTTCCCAAAGAGACGCTTTAAATTAGAGTGACCTCCTCGTGTTGGACACTCCAATAGTCCAATTCCACCCAACCAATCCATCATCAAGATATCACACGATGCCCAAAGCCATCATCTCCCTCACCGCCGTCACCGTCGCGCTGCTCGCCGCCGTCGCCGGCGGCGGAGACACCACCGCTCGGTGCGCTCCGGTGCCGTCGATGACCGCCGAGGAAGCGTGCAGCGCGGTGTGCGGCACGGACCACATGCGCAGCCTCTGCCACCGCACGCTCCTTCCTCCTCGCCGCCGCGTCGCCGCCGCCGCTCGCCGCCACGCCGTCACCCGCTACATCTCCGCGGCGGCGCGCGTCGCGCTCGACGCCTACGCGGCGACGGCGGCGGCGAAGCGCGTGACGGAGTACAGCGCCGCGGTCCCCGCCGATGAGAGGACGGCGCACGAGCGGTGCATCGACGGGTACGACCTCGCCGCGCGGTTCATGGCCCGCCTCGCCGTCGTCTCCGTCTCCGGCGACGTGGCGAGGTCGGGGTGCGACGCGGCGGCGCGGCGGCGTGTGAGGGAGGACTTCGAGGGGTGCCTGGATGGGATGGACGTGTGCAGGAGGAGGCTGTTTGGTTACCCGGCGTCGCCGTTGTACGGACGCAACCTCGCCGACCGGAACATGACGTTGCTCGTTGCCTTGCTCTCTAATCTCGTGATCTCGCCGGCGCCGGCGACATAGATGATGCTGTTGTTGTTGGTAGCTTATGATAAAATAAAGTGAGTGATGGCTTGCGTCGATCGAATTGAATCGAATTTAGTCTGTGGATCTATGGTTAATTGTTTTCTTTTTCGTTGCTAATGTTCGTCGAAATTTGATTTAATGTCTTGTCAAAGTTCGTTGTAGATTATCAGTTAATTAGTTATATGAAATTATGAAGGAGCTGTGTGTTTCCAAACAAAAAGAAAGAAGAGAATGATTTTCTGCGGGGAAGTTTCAAGTAGTAAGATAAGCAACACGCGTACGCAAATTACACTTTGTTTGCAACTGAACTGATCGGTTTGCGTTACAGTTTACAGCGTGAAATCATGGGAAGAAGCCAAGGATAAGGGCTGATCATTTGATCAGTTTCAACCTTTGTAGTGGAGACTGTATTTATGCTGTAAACGACACGTGAAATAGAACGGAGTTGAGTAGTCAAACGGAAGCAGGAATTGCACATAAATGAAATCTGCCTACCATTTGTTCATAATAACATCTATAAAAACAACGTAATAAGCATGAACACGGTTTTAAACTTACTAGCAAGATACTAGTGTGGTGTGTTGCAACCGAATCATGGGGAAACATAAACCTTTCAGTTTTTGGCCTTCTCCAATGTAATGCCCGGTTGTCGAGACGGAATCTTGAGAAACAAGATGCAAATGTACTGTCAAGTTTTTTCCAAAGTGTCACATATGTGCAAAGTAAATACTAGTTATTATCCCATGCTATTGTATTCTTAGAAAATAAGGGGTTTGAGGTTCCTCTCCTACTCCCAAATATATGAACTAGCCAACCTCATAAATGAAAAATGGGAGGGCGTATAGTGACCGAGCTAGCAGCACCATCAAGCTTGATGACCAGTAGTTTTTATTGGCGATTAATCTATTTTTCGGACATTGACGATATTTTATAGTGAAGATGTCAGCGACAGAGACTAGACGACCATTCAACCAGCCCGGGAGCTAGATCCGCCGTAGCATGGAATAATACATTTACTTTGCGCATGTGCCAACACTTTGGAAAAAAGAACTTGAAAGTACAATTGCATCTTGTTTCACAAGATTCCGTTGCAACATGCGGACATTAGATAAGGACACATCCACCATATTGATGAATCTAGTCTAGATTCACTAACATACGTATGAATGCATACATATATATGAAGCACATATATTGATTAATGCATAAAACTATTCAAAAGCTAAAATATCTTACAATGTGAAATAGAGTAAGTTATTGCCAATTTACATATGACATGTCCACCATGAAATATAATATAAGTACCCAATCAATATTTGTTGATTTAAATTATATTCAGAACATTGGATAAGTATTGAACTCTTCTATATATAACCGCGTTAGGATTCGATTCCATGTATATTAATGGACTGCCAAATTTATTCACAAGTTCTACACAGATGGATTACCCATAAATATAGGAAACAGAAACATATTTAATACTCTCTAGTGATCAAGGTGTACTGTAGTGACGCTGACGCCTTGGATAGTTGGATGCCTGAAAAACAGAGATGTGCATACGTAGTTCAAGTTCATTCAGTACAACTTCATTTCTTCCTAGTCAATACATCCCCAAAAGAGTTCATGAACACATACATGAGAAAATTACCATGAACACCATTCCCCAACTCGTCCTCCTCGCCACCACCATCATCCTCGCCGTCGCCGGAGACGACGACCCGTCATGCCCCCGCGCGCCGAGGATGACGGTGGACTCGGCTTGCCGGAAGGCGTCCAGCACGGAGGCGGCATACGAGATGTGCAAGGACGCGCTGCGAGAAATCCCCAATCCACAAAGCGGCCACGACGCCACGGCCTACGCGCTCGCCGCGGCGAGGCGCGCCATGGCGTCGGAGCGCGGCACGGCGGACGCCGCGTTCAGGCTGCTGATGTACAACTCGTCGCTGTCCGGCGACGAGACGTACGCCTACATGGAGTGCCTGAAGACGTACACGACGGCGGCGGAGGCCATGGGCACCGTCGAGGAGAGGCTTCGCCGGTGTGATTTCCGTGGGCTTGGGAGTGTGTACTTGAATGGGCTGATTGATGTCGAGAGCTGCCGGAATTGGGTGATCAAGCTGCCGGCGTCGCCGCTGTATGCGATGGTTCTTGTTGATCGGAACAATTTTGGGCTTGCTTTCTCCCTCGGGAAACTGTTGGGGGTATGAGTGTTCTTGATCGATCTTTGTGCGTTCTTGTCGAAGTTTCAAGTTGTTTTGACATCAACATATTTTTTAATGCCACCTATGTCGTTCTTTGACATCAACATAGTTTTTAATCTTCAATGCAGCATACACGTACTGTTTATAAAACTTATTTAAAAATATTGGTAAGAAAGTGTTTTTGAAAAAAAAAGTACAATAATAATAGGATAAGATGATATAAGTGAGCTAAAATGAAGAAATTGCCACTCAAATCTGTATATGTAATGACACGCTTCAAAAATAAAAGAGAGAGAAAGAGAGACGAGAGGAGTGAAAATAAAAGCAAATATACCCACGCTTCAAAAAGTTATACGAGAGAATGGGACAAAATATATTCTATATCTAAGTTATACTATAATATATTTTACTCTAGATTATTATAGGTAACGCGTCAAATTTTAGAGCCAATAATTAAGAATATTATTGTTTAAAATGTGACCTCATAATGATAAATTCATCGCGTATAAAACTATCTCCACTGAGATCATCATACACGCGTCGATCTCTCCTAACACGTGGACCTCCTTAAATGGGCATAGAACCCCACGTTTCTGTACTCCTCCCTTTCTTCTTCCACACTGAAGAAAAATCTGAAATCACTGAACACCACCATGTCCCTACTTGCTCTTCTCCTCCTCCTCCTCGCCGCCGCCGTCTCCCTCGCCGGCGCCGGAGACGATCACCCCTCATGCCCCGGCGCGCTGTCGATGACGGTAGAATCCGCGTGCCGGAAGGCGTCCCACACGCAGGCGACGTACCAAATGTGCAGGGACGCGCTCCGCGAAATCCCCTACCCGACGAGCGACGCCCACGACGCCACCGTCTACGCGCTCGCCGCGGCGAGGCGCGCGCTGGCGTCGGCGGACGCCACCATGGACGCCGCCATCAAGCTGCTCACATACAACCACTCGCTCACCGGCGGCGAGAGGGAGGCCTACTCGGAGTGCGTGGAGGCGTACACGACGGCGGAGCACGCCGTCGGCAGGGTCATCAGCCGCCTCGCCGCCTGTGGCTTCGACGGCGCCCTAGCTGGTGATTATATGGATGGGTTGATTGATGTAGAGAGCTGCCGGGATCGCGTGCTGAGGCTGACGGCGTCGCCGATTTATGCTTTGGTTCTTGTTGATCGGAACAGGTTTGGGTTGGCTTTGTTTCTTGGGAAATTGTTGGGGATATGATGTGCTTGATCTGTGTTGACTGTCTGGTGATTTTGTTTAACCCAGTAAGCAGCTAATAGTAATATGCATGTACTCCGTAGTTAAGAGGTTTGACTGTTACCGGAGAATAGATAGATCAGAAGGGTCAATATTGAATGGATATTGTCCAGTGACCCCGTTGCTCGTCTCCAACTCCCGTAAGCTGACAATGGGAGCTCTATTTGCCTCTTATCCTGCTTCTTATCCTGCTTGCTTCTCTAATTCTTTCCCTTTTGTTAGCGACAATGGGGGCTCTATTTATTTTCTTTATGTGGATTCAATAATCCGGCTTCTATATCCATAAATAATATGCATAACTAAAATAACGAGTATTTAGGCTTCAATTCTTACATAAATGAGAAACCCAAATACACACAAAAAATATAAGTCATAGCATTAGTTAACAATAACTACTACTATCTAAAATCCATGATGCCATCACAACACTCTGAGCGCTTCTAATGCGCCGAGAAGCGGCTAAGTTGTGTTCCACCGTCTTCCTTACTTAGATGTTGTTGGAAGAAACGGACATATCGGCTCGCCGAAATGGCCAACGCCCCTAGTGCATCGGCACAAAGAACCTACTGTCATCACCGAACATGCCACCACGGGAGGAACTAGCCCATGGCTGACGAATCCATCCATGTCATCCCTTTCCAACAAAAACACCACTACAAGCGCTAGATTTGGGGTGGAGGCAACGAGCCGTCAGGTGTGTCTCTGTGGTCCGCTGGTGGATTTGGACGCTCCTCCATGGCAGATTCGTCCTTCCAACAGCTAGGCCACAAAACCATCCCGCTGGACACAAATCCAACCACTCTGTCTGTCAAACACGTATCAACAGGTTTGGGTTGGTTTTGTTCCTCGGGAAATTGTTGGGGATATGATGTACTTGATCTGTGTTGACTAATGATTTTGTTTAACCCAATGTGTAACAAGCAAGTAATTAAGAGGCGTGTGACTGTTACTGGAGACCAGAAGAGTCAATATCGACTTATCGAATGCATGTTGTCCAGTGACTTAAACAATGATTTTAGTATCTCTGGCAAAATCTTGAAGTTTGAACGGATTTGCACCAAGTATCACAAAACGCTAGGTTTTTGAGGCAGAGGCAAATAGGTAAATAATAAACCTCATATTTTGAGGTTTCCTTCAGTAAATCACATGTTTCGGAGCAAATTGTAACACACAACCCGACCCGTTTTTCCAACTCCCTTTTTCTCCTTCCTTGTCCGGCTCTTTGCATTTATCAGCAAGCAGAGCAACGTGAGCTTGATTACCTTTAAGGGATAATTGCTGAGCTTCTATCATGTGCAGTAATGCTTTAGTTTTTTTTGAAAAAAAATGTTATTTCTTTTTTTTTGTGCTTTAGTTTTCTTGCTTGATCTATTCCCCTCACTTGCTACTTGTGGGTGCCATGAACATGTTCTAATTTTTATTGTAAAATCTTGGTTTTGTCCAATTTAGCACCTTTACCGAAGCTGCTCTCTTCTTGTAGTATCAACTTTAATATTTTCTTAATTAAATTGATTTTATAATTGGAAACAAGTAATTTCCATGTTACACATGTCATTCCCCTAATTTCAATTTTATAATTTTCTCAATTTAAATAATTCCAAGACTTAGAAAGAAATCAGTACTGGACAAAATGTTTCGATCCCATCTTTATAGGTAGCCATATTTATTCACTCTTTCAAAATTCCAGCACTGACACGCACGACAGCATATAGTTGTAGACGGATAAGACTATTCATAATCACAGATACAGTGAACAAAAAATATATCCATTTCCAATTGGAGCGCAGTGGACACACTACAAATAGAGATGAAAAGTTGAAAACCCAAGTTTTTTCACTATCCCCAAATCTTCTCCAAAGACCGTAGAAATCAATTTAGCCATGAACACCATGTCTTCCCTCCTACTCGGCCTACTCATCCTCGCCGTCGCCGTCGCCGGAGACGACAACCTGAAGACGTGCCCAGGCGCGCCGTGGATGACGGTGGAGTCGGCGTGCCGCAACGTGAGCGGCACGCAGGCGATGTACGACACCTGCAAGGACGCGCTCCGAGAAATCCCCAACCCTCTCAGCGACCACGACGCCACCGTCTACGCCCTCGCCGCGGCGAGCTCCGCGCTGGCGTCGGCGGCCGCGACGGAGGACGCCGCGATCAGGCTCGTCCACGGCGGCAGCGAGAAGGTCTCCGGCGAGGAGAAGGACGCGTACGAGGAGTGCATCGAGGCGTACACGACGGCCGGGCACGCCATGGTTGCTGTCATCGACAAGCTCGGCGCGTGTGGCTTCGGTGACCTCGCCGGCGGCTACTTGGATGTTATTGTTGACATCGAGAGTTGCCGTGATCGCGTGCTGAAGCTGACGGCGTCGCCGATCTATGGCATGGTTCTCGTCGACCGGAATAAGGCTGGGCTTGCGTTTATCATAACCAAGAAATTGTTGGGGGTTTGATCGAGTTGTGAACTTGTGATCGATGATGATTTTGTGTGGGTGTGGCCGTTTTTGGTGCTTCCTTTTCTGTTCATCTTTGGGTAATTGATGATTAATTCGATGAATGGATGAGATAAGAATGTAATTAAGTGCTGCTGTACTCTGTTATTGTCATTGGAGAGCTGGCTGGTTTAATATCACGTGATCGACTTAAAAACTATGAGTTTAAACGGATTTCATGTGAATTTCAAAAATAACTCAAATGTAACTGAAACTATGGAGATGGATTGATTTTTCACGGTAGCAAAATTTCAATGCAACCCAACAGACTACGCCGAGTGTACTTCTATACCTACACCGGATATGAGCTTTTGTGCCATCCTTACTTCCTTAGGTGGTGATACTCCTATAACTTCGGCAACATATCTAATGGAAACTACTCTCCTTGTAAACTATGAAAACTTCAATCTAAACCATACGATGTTAATCCAAGGGTGCGCTCAAGAGAGGTGGGAGGGGTGATTTGCAAAAGTGTATTTGTAAATCATCCCTCCCATCTCCCTTAAGTTTTGCAAATCACCCCTCCCACCTCCACTGAGCGTACTATTGGATCAACATTATGTGGCTCAGATTGAAAGTTTTCATAGTTTATACGGAGAGTTGGTTTCCACTAGATACGTTGCCTATAACTTCACCCTGAGAGATGTTATTTTGAGGCTACTTGAAGGTATTTGTACTAGTACAGATGAAAAAGGCATAATGAAGTGCAAAATTGATGGTTGAGCTTCAAATTATAATAAAAATAAAGAGAATTTTTACGGTCCAACAAATGATACCTCAAGATACCGGTACACCGAGGTACCAAAACACAATCTAATTGTATATTTTGGTACCTCGAGATACTATTTATTGACCATAAAAAAACTCAAATACAAAAGAGTGAATTGCACTTTGGGCTAGATTAAGTTACCTAAGTTGCAAATCGGACTAGGTAGTAGCATGGTTTTTTACCTTGGACTAGGATCTGTTACTACCTTTTGCACATTGTACCAGTGGCCCACACATTAGGGTCTTCTTCCTCTTCAGACATGTGTTCTCACTTGCTCGATGAGGACGGTGACCCTCCTGTTGAGTGTTGACTGTGCTCTCAAGGACGCTGGCAACGGCGGTCATGCCCTCTTGAGGAGAAGGCTGGTGTCAGCTACATATTAGGGAGGAGAGCACAGTCACATGCCATCACTCAGAGTTGGAAGAAGGGCATAAGATAAGCTCCAATTAACCCAAGACTTGGGTAAGGTTGGAGGTAGCACAACTTACAATACATGGTTGGTTACATCTGTAAAACTTGTTTTGCGACTTGCTACTGGGCATTGCTAATTTGAGGGGGAAAATGGTTTAACGGACTAAAATGGTAAAAAATGGTTGGGATTAGCTAGATGCTTGGCGTCGGATGAACAAAGAGGATTAGAGGAGTTGTCGCTTCAGCGCCTCGCCGGATTTCTCCATGCCCATGGTGCAGGAAAGTCGCTCAGAGAGGCAGCTATTGGCGGTTGATGGCTTCATCCCGACTGAGTTCGACTTGACGAAGAACCACGGTGGTAATTACCCTGGTCCAAACTGCAAACTTTTAGCAGATTTAGGTGGTGTTAAGTGCAAATTTTGGCAAATCCTGGTCCAATATGCAACAATGGAAAGTGTTAACTGCAAATTTTGGCAAATTCTGGTCCAATATACAACAATGGAAAGAAAAGGTGATGCAAAATGCAATTTACTCAAAACAAAATCAATTCCATGAATTTCTGAATAGATAGGAAACTGCCACGAATGATCATATAAATATATTCAGATTACAGCATGTCCATTTAATTACATATTCAGAATAATAAATACAAAATCAAGGAAGAAGAGGAGAAATATGTCCTACGTACCTTCACTGCAAAGGTACCTACAGAACAAACGTTGTTGCTTCCCCTACTAATGTTGATCTTCCTGTTGGCAAGCTCAAGCACGCATATCGCGGCATCTGGGCATCAACATTGGCATCTAAGATGAGGACAGGTGGGATCCGCAGCAGAGACCGAGAGGGTTGGCAGAGGCATGTACTACCACTATAGTTGGCTAAAAGGCCCGCCAGGCACGGCCCGGCAATTGTCGGACCAGCACGGCCCGGTCGGCTGGCCGTGCCGGGCCGTGCCTACACATAAGCCACACTTTCGGCCCAGGCATGGCCACTAGGAGCTGGGCCGGCCCGAAGGCATAGACGGCCCAATGTTCTTGGGCTAAAATTTCTAAAATAAGTCTATTTTAGGTCCATGAACTATAGAAATAAGTCTAATTTAAGCCAAAAACTATATAAGAAGTCTATTTTAGGTCCCATCATTGTACATTATGTTTATTTTGGCCCAAGAACTATGACGAGTAAGTCTAATAGAGGTCCCTAATTTTTTTAGGATCACCGAGCCGTGCCGGGCCGGCCCACCGTGCCAACCCCTCGGCTAGGCATGGCCCAGCTGTCGGGCTAGGCTGGCACGGACCTGACTGGCCGTGCCGTGCTGTGCCTGGGCCTTATGGCCAACTATAACTACCACCACCGGAGTGAGCATGTTGGCAGCGACACCGAGCGATAGGCGGCGGAGTGAGAGGAAGGTAGCATGAAGCCGGATGTGCAGCGGCAGCGTGTTTGGATGGGGGATGAGGGAGAATTCCCTGATACAGTGTGCTTTCCTTTTTAAAATAGAGAGAAGCTAGCGGGCGATGGGTGAGGATCCTCTACCATAATGGAACTACCATTACAATCGCTGACATATGGGTCCCACCCTTCTATTGGTCCACACGTCAGCGACTATAATGTCACTTTCATTATGGTAGAGGATGTGAACCCAGCGAGCGATGCATCCAGGAGGGTAGTGTTTTTCTGTCCGACTGTCTAGGTGGAAGGGTGAACTCATGAATTAAGGCAGACTCAAGAATTGATAGATGAACGGTTCCTTATCAGTAGTTTAAATTAAAATATTCTAATGCCCTGTTTGGAAGATTAGCCTAGGAATAATTTAGAGGGCTAATAATTAGTCTTAAATTGATAGGCTAAACATTAGTCCAAGGTGGTATGTTTGGTTCCATGTGCTAATTGAGGGCTAAAGGTGACGAGAGCTAGAGAGAGAGGTGTCGAGAGACTACTTTTTAGCCCCATTAACACCCTTTGGAGAGGCTAATGTTTTGAGGGGGGCTAATTCACATTAGCCCACCCGTTTGGGTTCTTGAGGGCTAATTTGAGGCTAAATGGTTGAGGGCTAAACATTAGCCCCTGTATCCAAATAGGGCCTAAGTCAACTGATACTAATGCGATCATTTTGTTAAGGGGCTATTGCATAACTGATCCTATTTTGAGGGTTAACTACACATTTAACCCTATTTTTTCACTTTGCATATTTGACCCTGGTTTCAAAATTAAATGTATTGTTTGACCTGCTTACCCCGCCGTGAGGAATGGACTTAAAAGGAATTGAAAAATAAATTAGACTAAATGAAAGGACAGAAATGCCCCTACCTTATCTCTTTTTTCCCTTGCCTTCTTCGTTCGACCAGTCAAGGCGTGGGGGTGGCGTGTACGGCGTGCTGCAGCACGCAAACGCGAATGGGCGGTGGAGCGTGGCGCGCGGACGCGGCGATGCGACCCCTAGCACAGCTCCAGCTCGCGGCGGCTGGTCAAGCAGCGGCCAGCGGCGCTTCTGCTTGCAGCGGTGGAGGGTGAAGGTGGCTCGTGACGGTGAGAGCAGGCGCGCGGCGAGGCCGCAAGCCCCACACGACGGGGTGGCGGAGAAGACTTGCCCGGTGAGGCCGCAGAGCCGTGCGTGGCGCAGCGCCGGTTTGTGACGAAGCTCATGGTGTGCAGGGCAGCTGGCGGCGGGGTTCTGCGAGCGGCGGCCAGCGCGAGTTGCGTGCGGCGGCGGGGCAAAGCGAGCGGCCGGCGGCTGGCCTCAGCGAGCGGGGCCTAGCTGGCGTGGGCTGCGGCCGACGGCCGGCGGCGGAGCTCAGTGAGCAGCGACTGCCGCAGGCTCCAGTCGGTGGAATTTTGGGAAAAAATGTTACAATTTTAGGCGATATCCTATCAAAGTTTTGTTGAAATTCGACCAAAACTATGCCAATTTTTTTAACCACAAAGTTTGTTAAATTTAATTCAAATTTCAGTTGAATTTAATTCAAATTTCATCAAATTTTGATCAAAATTATCAAATTTCGGTCAAATATCAACCAAATCAGTCAAATGTGTTTCTAATTTGATTGTAGTAAGTCATATATTTCAAATATTTGTTATAAACAGAAAGTGCAAAATTGGGCTAAATATACAAGAAAGTTTAGCAAAGTAGGGTCAAATATGCAAGGGCATAAACGTCTATATATGTCTCATTTAACGCCGTCAACCTTATTTAACAGACTAGGTTACTCTTCACCTTCAAATTTAAAAACCAGGGTCAAATATGCAAAGTAAAAAAATAGGGTCAAACGTGTAGTTTGTTCATTTAAACAAATGGAGAAACCCATCCTGCACAAAAAATAAATGCAGAGAGGCCAAAATAATTCAATTCCTTTGTGTAACACAATCTATATATAAATGCCAACAATTTCCACTCCTATAGTAGGAAAACAAAAGAATCACCACCATACCTACCCATGGCGAAAGCCACTCTCTTTGCAGTGCTCTCCTTGCTCCTCACCGGCGAAATCGTCGCCGTCGCCGTCGCCGCCGCCGCCGCCACCTGCACCGACTACGACGTGCCATCGATGTCACCCGCCGCGGCATGCCAGAAGGCGGGCACGGCGAAGTCCATGATGGAGCTCTGCTCGAACACGCTAGGCACGGAGACGTCGCCGGCCGGAGCAAGACGTGACGTCGTTCGTGCTCGCCGCCCTAAATGCCGTCCATTCGTCCGACGCCGAGACGATATTCAAGTAGTACTTCTGGCCGCTGCTCCCGGACCCCCAGGTGCCAAGCGAGGTGAGATCGGCGGCGCTGAAGTGCGTGACGAAGTACAATGAGGCGTGCAGGCAGATCAATGCTGCTGTGGGACACCTGAACGGCTGCCAGCTCGCTGAGCTCGTCGCTGATGTCCCGGCGGCGCTCGTTCCCGTTGATGACTGTAGCACCGTGCTCCTGCGTTCGGTGGCCTGAGGTCGTCGTTGTATCGTAGGGTGATTCGTGATCGAGACCGGACCGTGCTTGCTCTTAGGCTCACTCGTATTATGCTGAGGCAGCTATGAAATTGATTTGGTAGCTAATTAAGCTGCCTGAACAAAGTTTCTTTTCATCTTTATTTTGTTTGTTTCTCGAGTTAATCGATTAGTTTCTCTGAGTTATGCGCTATTTTGCAATGTGGCCCTTTCTCGCACTTATTGCAAGTTCCGTTTTCTTTCGACACTTATCTGTAGCATGTCTAGATTTTTAACAAATGTCAACCACAAATTTAAATTGTACGTATCTTTTTCACTTATTTCTTGGCCACATTCCTTCTGTATGTCTTGCCTTGAATAATATTGATCCACGAATAGATAATGTTGGTTGATATTTTTATAGTTCATTTTTCGTAAATCATTGATAATTTTGCCTGAACTCCCAAAGAATGGATAATTATAAGAGTTATCTAGCTGTACTGTGTGATTGTCACTGGAGAGCAGCTCTGCCAGGTGGTCAGTGTGTATTATATCAAAAGAATTTAATCCAGTGAATTAAACTTCATGGTTCGTTAATATCTCATCTGTGACAAAACTATGTCGACATATATTCAAAATTTCATGGATTATACTAATATTGAAAAATTCAAATTCATCTGTACCTAGGACATTTACTGATATTATAGTAGTAATTTCAATATAGACCATGTCATATGACAAGTCCAACTATCACGCACATGCATGAACCAATATGACATTCTTTTTCGGGAATACACAAATGCGTATCTTATATTAAGACGGGGAGTAGGCCTTCCAACCAAGTTACATATACAAGCAACTGGAACTAGAAAAAAAAAGAAGAAACTAGAAAAAAAAGAAGAAAAGAAAATAAAAAAACACAGTGCATTTAAGGAGATATCTCGCGTCGTCATTGCGCGACCTAGGGAGAGGAGGGCGATGCGCTAGAATCTAGCAGCCGCTTGCCGCCATAAGCTAGGCGGCTTCCTCAACAATAGAGATCACGACTTCATGCAAAGTGAGAGCATTGTCAAAGACGCGTCGATTAATTTATTGGATGATATTTTGACATGAACCAATATGACTGCCATTCTTGGATCGTATTTTGTAGTACAATTAATTTATTGTAATCAAGAGATATATACTCCCTTTGTCCTGAAAAAAGAGAGCTATTATATATGAATCTGAACAGATTTGTGAACAAAGAGTTATCTTTTTGACATACATCTGAACCTATTTGTCAACAAAAGTTTTTATTTCTTTTTTAAGGATCATGGCAATTTCTTTTGTGTAACATGAAAATGCCTCTGCCTAGACTTGAAATGCACCTAAAAATAATCTCCCATATGTCAGAAGGTTCCAAAAAAAATGTACGTAGTACATCTATCCTCCAGCTCGGCGAGATAATCCCAAATCTTCTGAAACTAATGCGATGATTTTACCAGGGTAGTAATTTAATTCGCGTTCTTGAATGCAAGATATATTCGATCTCAATAGCTGGATAAATCAATCCTGCACATAATAAATGCAGAGAAGACCCTATAAAAACAACAACAATTTCCCCTCCCATCGCAGAAATAATCATCAAAGCATCACTCACACACTACAACAATGGCGAAAGCCACCGTCTTTGCCTTCCTCCTCACCGGCTTCCTCGCCGTCACAGGCGCCGCCGCTGCCGCGTCTTGCCCCGACTACAACGTGCCATCGTTGCCGCCCGCCGCCGCGTGCCAGAAGGCGGCGACGGCGAAGCCCATTCTTGACCTATGCGGCGCCGTGGTTGGCACGGCGACGTCGCCGGCGCAGGAAGTGACGGCGTTCGTGATCGCCGCCGTGAACGAGGCCGGCACGTCGTACGGCAACACGGCGAGGTTCTTCCAGGTGCTTATCGGGGACACGTCGGCGTCGCCGGCGGTGAGGGAGGCGGCGAAGACCTGCATCGGGAGGTACAACGACGCGGTGGGGCAGCTCAATGCTGCCGTGGGACACCTCCGAGGGTGCCAGCTCGCCGAGCTCACCGCCGACATCCCGCCGGCGATCGTCGCCGTCGATGACTGCAGCACGGCGTTGCTGCGCGCCGCCGGTGGGGATTCGACGGCGTATCGCAAGGTGGTTGGGGATCGGGACCGGACTGTGCTTGCTCTCCGCTTGACTGATATTATGCTGCACCCAGCTGCTGGAAATTGATTAGTTTGGGAGTAGCTTATACTCCTATATATCTGCATGAACAATATGTACTCCCTCCATTTCATAATGTAAATGTTTTGAATTCTTTTAGTTGTAAAGTTTGACCATTTGTCTTATTTACAAAAATTTATGAAACATTGTAAGAAAAAAGTCAAAGCCCTTGTAATATGAAATGGAGGTAATATTTTTATCATTATTTTTGTTTTAAAATGATAGTGTCATGGGTGTGGTTTTAATTAGATAGAGGTAAAAAATTATTACTTGTGCCGTGTCATTTTGATTAAGGCTTTTTTATTTTATATTTGATCAAATTAACTCGCTCGTAAGTTTATCCTTTGTTTTTGTTTTAAAATAACAGTCCCAAATTTGTGTTTAAATGAAACTATAAATGAAAAAAATGTGTTTTAATTTTGCTTAAATTGTACTATAAATAACCATTGTAATATTTGTGTAACCTTATCATTTGATTTAGTACCATACTAAATCAGTCAAAACTGCTAAAAAGTATGATCCAAACACTAAACCCACTTTGTAATTTCACCACAATTAAATCCTAGTCATTATTGTGTTTGGGATGTTTTGATTCAAATCATGATGTTTGAAATAACAGATATCAACATTTAAACTATTATGGTGTTAAACTAGGTATAATGTATAATATGTATCTGTGTATGTTAACACAAAAGATAAATAAATTAAGTACTGAGAAATAAAAGCTATTGCTGGAGTTGAACCCAAGTTTAGGGTGTATAAGCTCATCTAGCCTTTGGAAGTTACTCCCTCCGGTTTTTAATGTTTCACACCATTGACTTTTTAGCACACGTTTGACCATTCATTTAATTTAAAAAATTTATCCAAATATTTATAAATATAGGTCATGTTTAAAATTTATTTTCTAATGAAACAACTCTTAACAAAATAAATAATATTTGGATAAATTTTTTTTAATAAAACTAATGGTCAAATATTCGCTTAAAAGTCAACGGCGTCAAACATTAAAAATCGATAAGGGCTATTGCAAGATATGTTTTATTAAGTGATCCTGATTATGGGTGCTCTTGCATATCAACCCCATCGCCTGTACCACTTTACTAACTCAAAACAATATGGATCGTCTGTTTTGTCCCCTAAATATTTTTTAAGGCTCATTTAGAGCATCACGAAGAAAAAGACACTTCGCTTTCCATTATACTTCTTTTGGATTTCCAATTCTATCCCAAATATACATCTTTTGGATCTCTTTAGGCTTTTGGGTTGTCAATAACCTTCGCTTTCCAAAAAATGGTTACCTATCCCTTCTTTATATCTAGTTCATCCGCAGTCTTGCACTAAGTGGCAATAGAGTATCTCCATTGCGGTATTGAAGCTAAGTTTGCATAAAAAAAAAACTGAAGCTAACACACTGTGGAAGCCGAACAATGCATGTCAGAGAAAAAATGACCTTCCAAGAAGATTCAAACTCTGATTACAAGAATGCACATTGGGCCTACCTACCTGCAAGTATATAGAGAGGATTGCAAAGAAAATAAAGAAAAAAAATACAACAATAACCGTTTGGTTAGATGTGTGGAAAAACATATGCAAAAAATTTCACCAAGTTAGGCCTCATGTTAAAAATCCTCCAAAACTCATAATGATTGATGTATTTTATAGAAATTTCAATTGGCCCTTTATGGAAAATTCGTATAGGACTGAAATCCTACAAAACTGATATGCTTTTCCTTGGAAATCAAATGGGGCTAATTAATTAATTTCCTGGTTGCTTGAGCATAATATACTAGTGAGCCGGAGAACTAGCATGCTCCGGTTACGATCAGCCATCACAATTCCGTACAACGGCGAGCCGCCGAGCCCTGATCGACGACGGGCAGAAGCGCACTGCCGCAGTCATCGAGTGCGGCGACAACCGGCGGAACAACGGCGACGAGCTCGGCCAGGTGGCAGCCGCTCAGGTGGGCCACGACGGCGGCGACGTGGTCCATCGCCTCGCCGTACTTTCCCACGCAGGAGAAGTTACAGAGTTTCTATACAAGCAACTGGAACGAGAAAAACAGGAAAAAAAGCAAAAAAAAAAAGTGCATTTAAGGAGGTATCTCGCGTCATCATTGCGACCTTAAGACGGCTTCCACAGCAATAGAGATCGCGACTTCATGCAAAGTGAGAGTATTGTTGAAGACGCGTCGATTAATTTATTGGATGATATTTTGACATGAACCAATATGACTGCCATCCTTGGATGGTATATTATAGTATAATTAATTTATTATAATCAAGTGATATATACTCCCTTTGTCTTGAAAAAAGAGAACTATTATACATTAATCTGAACAAGATTTGTGAACAAAGAGTTCTCTTTTTGTCATACATCTGACCTATTTGTCATCAAAAGTTTTTATTTCTTTTTTTTAAGGATCATGGAACATGTTGATTAACATGAAAAATGCCTCTCCTAGACTTGAAATGCACCCAAAAAGAATCTCCCATTTGTGGAAAAAAAATTCATGCTGACATATAAATATTTGAACTTCAACAAATTTGAGCTAAAAATACTCTTCCAATACAGACGGGAAAAAAATGTTTGAAGGTTCCAAAAAAGTATGTAATCCCTCCTTCCCTAAATGTTTAACACCATTTACTTTCTTACATACGTTTGACTATTCGTTTTATTTGAAAAAATTTGTAAAATAAGTAAAACTATAGGTAAGCATAAAATCATATTTAAAAATAAATTTAATAATATAAAAATAATAAATAATTATGTAAATTTTTTAAATAAAACGAACTTTAAACATATATAAAAAAGTCAACAGAGTCAAACATTTATAGAAGGAGGAAGTAGTATATAAATATCTTCCAGCTCGGCGAGATAATCCCAAATCTTCTGAAACTAATGCGTTGATTTCACCAGGGTAGTAATTTAACTCGCGTTCTTAAATGCAAGATATATTCGATCTCAATAGCTGGATAAATCAATCCTGCACATAATAAATGCAGAGAAGACCCTATAAAAACGACAACAATTTCCCCGCCCATAGCAGAAAAGATCATCAAAGCATCACTCACTACAACAATGGCGAAAGCCATAGTCTTTGCCTTCCTCCTCACCGGCTTCCTCGCCGCCGCCGCCGCCGCTGCGATCTGCTCCGACTACAACGTCCCATCGTTGTCGCCCGACGCCGCGTGCCAGAAGGCGGCGACGGCGAAGCCCATGCTTGACCTCTGCGGCGGCGTGGTGGGCACGGCGACGTCGCCGGCGCAGGAGGTGACGGCGTTCGTGATCGCCGCCGTGAACGAGGCCGACACGTCGTACGGAAACACGGGATGTACTTGCAGGTTCTGATCCAGGACACGTCGGCGTCGCCGGCGATGAGGGAGGCGGCGAGGTCCTGCGTCGTCAAGTACAATGACGCCGTGGAGCAGCTCAACGCCGCCGTGGGTCACCTCCGAGGGTGCCAGCTCGCCCAGCTCGTCGTCGACATCCCTCCGGCGATCGTCGCCGTCGATGACTGCAGCACCGCGTTCCTGCGCGCCGCCGGTGGGCATTCCACGGCGTATCGCAAAGTGATCGGTGATCGGGACCGGACCGTGCTTGTCCTCCGGTTGACTGATATTATGCTGCACCCAGCTACTGGAAATTGATTGGTTTTGGGAGTAGCTTATATATTGCTGCATGAACAATATGTATTTTTACCGTAAATTTTTGTTTTACAATAACAGTATCATGGGTGTGGTTTTAATTAGACAAAGGTGTAAAATTATTACTCGCTCGGTGTCGTTTTGACTAAGGCGTTTTTTATTTTATCTTTGATCAAATTATCTTACTAGTAAGTTTATCTTTTTTTTTTTTTTACAATGTGAGTTATACCGGTCTTCTAACTTTAAGTTAGATGATCATCTTCCTTTCATAGAGTAGATTCAAACTCCATGAGTATCATGAGAAGTTGAATTAATTATCTCTTATATACTCTCTATATTTTATATTATTTTACGTTTTGACATTTTCTTCAAGTCAAACTTCTTGAAAAGGAAAATCATAGCAATATTTACAATATAAAATTAGTTTCATTAGATTCAAAATTTAGTAGTATATTTATTGTGTTTAAATATTATTATGTTTTTTCTACAAATTTGATCGAACTTTCAAGAAGATCAACCTAGGGAATAATCAAAATGTTGTAAAATATGAATAGATGGGAGTAATTTTCAGTCTCTAATTAAAATCATGCGCGGCCATGATACAGGTATTCTAAATGGAAAAAAAATGGAAAAATCATTGTGTAGCTCTACTACTAATGACACATTTGAATGCAAGGACATGAAAAACACAGGGCCTCATAGGATGGTGGTTTTGGCTTATTCTTTTCAGCAAACTTCATCAGTTTGTATAAAAACAGCTAATTGCTTTGCAGTTTTAGACCAAATCAACAGTTTGGTTATATCTAAAGAAAAACACAAGAATTACATATAATTTTATAGACTCAAACGAAAAAAAAACCTAGAAAAAGTGGAAGATAGACTCAAAACGAAAAAAACCACCAAGTTAGGCCCTCGTGTTAAAAATCCTCCAAAACTCATAATATGCATTTCATAGAAATTACAAAGGGCCCATTAGGGTAAATTCGTATAGGACTAACATCCTACAAAACTGATATGCCTTTCATTGTAATCAAATAGGGCTAATTAATTTCCTGGTTGCCTGAGCCTAAGAACCAGCATGCTCCGGTCCCGATCAGCCATCACCATTCCGTACAACGGCGAGCCCTGATCGCCGGCGGATAGAAGCGCGGTGCCGCAGTCGTCGACGGCGACGACGGCCGGCAGAACATCAACGACGAGCTCCGCCAGCTCGCAGCCGTTCAGGTGAGCCACCGCGGCGGCGACGCGATCCATCGCCTCGCCGTACTTCTCCACACAGGTCGACGCCGCCGCCCTCGATTCCTTCGTCGCCGCCGCGTCCTGCGACGCCGCCATGAGGAGCTCGCCCGTGGCGCCGTACGACGCCGACGCGGCGTTCGCGGCGGCGAGCACGAAAGCGGTGACCTCCTGCTCCGGCGACGATGCGGCGCCCAGTCTGTCGTTGCATAGCTTCGCCATGGATGGCCCCGTGCTCGCCTTCTGGCACGCGGCGGCCGGTGACATCGACGGCACGTCGTAGTCGTCGCAGCCGGCGGCGGCGACGCCGGCGATGACGGCGGCGGTGAGGAGCATTACAAAGACGGTGGCTTTCTCCATGGCCGTCAAGTGTTGTGTTGTGTTAATTTTTGTTGTGCTGTCGAAGGGGAAAATCCGTTGGTTTTTATAGGTTGTGTTACACAAGGAAATTATTTTTTTAGGATCTCTCAATTTGCTATGTGCAGGATCGGTTTCTCCAAATATTGAAATGAATATTGCATTTGAGGATGAAAATCAAGTTATATGATGGTAAAATCTCGCATTTCAGGAATCTTGACGGATGATATTGGTTCGTTTATTTTTTTGGAAACTTGTGAGGTTTTTAGCCGCCAATATCGGTAGAAATATTATACTTCCTCCGTATTTTAATATATGACGTTTTTAACACTAAAATTAGTATTAAAAACATCATATATTAATGACCGGAGGGAGTATCATTTGGGAGGCTAGGCAGGGGTCCCCGGTCTACTCTTTTTTTTTTCCTCATGGACAAGTAAGAAACTCTGTTTTGTCTCTTTAAAATAATTAACATGGTATCCAGTGTTTCATATACGTGTAAACACTACGTTGGTTCATTGTTTCTTGGAGGTGATTACCAATAAGACGGTACATGGCATGTTCATTTTTAAGAAAATAACTAGCAAAGTGCCAGTGTATTGCAACGGGTGAAATCAGTGACCTTCTTTATTTTTGTTGCAATACTGTTTCTATTGTTTCCAGCAGAGATCCCAGAAACCTGCACAAGGTATATCATCTACAAATTTCTTAAAAATCAGACTACTAACGACTATTCATGGTAACGTTGGTTGATCCTGCAAAAGGAAACAAAATATTCTATAGTCTATGTTTAATCAGTAGAAACAATAGACATAACCTTGTGGTTTAATCTTGTGATTTTAACTAACCTTAAATTATTACGAAATGGGTTTAGAATAGTTTGATCCTAATCATTGTTCTTCAACTATTGTATAGATATAAATTCTCTTCATCCTCACATATCATCAGATAAAAAAGGGACCAGCACTGATCTTCAAAAACTCAATTCCAATACGGGATAACCAATCCTTCTTATCTGCTAGAAACGAAGAACTCTAACATTATGTGATTATCATAACCCATGTAGTTACTGTCGGATGATAGTCAAAAAGAAAAAAAATATCCAAAGAGAATAATGTAATGCTTCATCAAAAGGGGGGGAAATGGTACAATCATTTTATCGATCAACAAATATCAGGAACACATTATGTTCAGGTGAAAAATTGACAAAACAGAAGTGATCGATGATAAAACAGAAGTGGTGGCCGCATGGGGACTGCGGAGTGCTCCCTAATCTCATCAAAACACCGACGCAAAATCTGGAGGGTGTTGTAAGGTTACCTCCGAGGATTTTTAAAAAGCTATGCATGCGTCAGTCGCTGAGCCCTGATATTAGACGCTGAAAAGAGCTCCTTGCTTATTGAAAACGAGGGAGGAGACGGCACGGCGCAGTGAAGGGAGGAGATGGTGGAGGCTGGCGGCGCGCGGCTGGAGGCGGTGGTGGCGGCGGCTGCAGCAGGCAGCCATGAGAGGGGGTGAGATTAGACTGAATTGGGTTGTCGTTTGGATGAATCGCTGTGGCCCCAGCTGGAACGGTCTGACGGACGGCCTTCGGTCGCGGAGGTAGAAATCGCCAACAGACATAAGCGTAAAGGACAGAAACGTTTTCAACTTTCATAATAGATAAAGATAGGCATACTCTGTTAATTAATTTTGTTGGCCGCAACTATGGGTAAAGAAAGTAATTTTCCTTCAAATCAACGTGATTGACAAAATTAATTAGGAGAAAGTGAGGTGGCTTCATCTCACCCATTAAAAATAGTACAGTTGGTGAAGATCCTTCCACATCCACTAGGTGGAGTTGGAGATAACTTCAGCGAGACAGAGAGGTATTTTCATGTAAATCAGAAAATAGTATATCAGGAAGAACAATACTTTTGCATTGAGGGGTATATGTCTCACGATAACAAGAGAGACATTTCAATGTTGCATATAGGGTTTTAATATTTTTATCCACATTTTGTAAAATATTCAAACAAAAAGATACCAATTTGAAAAAAATCCCAAAAATTAATAATATCCAAAAAATTTTGGCGAAACAGTTTTTTAGGGGAGAAATTCCCGAAGCTAATTGCGACCCTGCAAACATACATATCCAAATACCATGATGTAGGTACACTGGCCAATCTACTGTTACTTAATGCATGTGGTTTTAATTAATGCTATCGTAGCATTAGCATAGGTAAATTACTGGTAGTTTTCGACAACCATAGTCTTCTCTGATCACCACTGAATTGAGCCGACATGTGGCAGAAAGGCCCTATGGCAATGTTTCGGTTCTTGGTGTATCAAGATTACACGTGAGTTGAATGTTGTCGAATAAGATTTCTAGCATTAAGTTGATATGGTTTTTGATTGGGTGATTTTGTAGGTTAAAAAAAAGGTCAAATCCACTACCTTTCTGTCTCAATCTCTTTGAGAGGTTTGATGTTTTATAATTCTCTTCCTTATATTTTTCTATTTGTTTTATCTTACTATCCTCCAGGGTTTTTATACTTGCCCCTGACCCTTAAATAAGACATATGCGAGCGTCTCAATTCCATGACTCATGTATGTATGCAGTATGCCTGTTCTTTTCTTTTTATTTTTTTTCTCAAATACCGTTCCTTTCATTCCACCACCTTCATAGACATGTTATTTAAAAGAGTTTTTTTTATGTTTTGGACTCTAGATATTATTCTACGTGAGTTATTCGTCTTATTATAAAACATCCAGAATAGCCCATTTGGTCAACTAAGAATCGTGTTGGATTTCTGTAGTTTATACTCTGTCAACAAATAGATAGAGTTATAGATAGATAGAGACATAGATAGACGGATACATAGATAGACATATGTGAGCGTCTCAATTGCATGTCTGCATGTTCTTTCTTGTTCTCAGACACCGTTCCTTTCATAACACCACATCCATACACATATTATTTAAAAATGTTTTTGTTTATGTTTTGGACTCTAGATATTAATCTATGTGAGTTATTCATCTTATTATAAAACATTTAGAATAGCCCATTTGGTCAACTAAGAATTGTGTGGATTTCTGCAGGTTTTACTCTATCAACAACATATAGAGTTATAGATAGACAGAGACACAAATAAACGGATACATAGATAGACATATGTGAGCGTCTCAATTGCATGACTCATGTATGTATGTATGTCTGTTCTTTCCTTTTATTTTCTTGTTATATTTATCTACATGAGTTATTCATCTTAATATAAAAGATTCAAAATAACTCGTTTGGTCAACTAAGAATCATGTTGGATTTTTGCAGGTTTTACTCTGTCATCAGATAGATAGAGTTATAGATAGACATAGACATAGATAGATAGATAGATAGATAGATAGATAACTTGCATCTTAGATATCAATCCAGCAAAATCCATAGCCTTCAGATTATAGAGTTCATATAAATACAACATTTCCCACTTCAATAGAAGGAGAGATCAAACACAAGCACCTCCTCTACACAAACAGGCTCAAAATCACAGCCATGGCGAATGCCGCCATCTTCTCAGCTCTTTTGCTGTCAGTAACGGCCACGCTGCTCCTCACCGGCAGCACAGCCTGCTCCGACACGCCGTCGATGTCGGCCGCCGAAGCGTGCCGGAAGGCGACCACGGGAAGATTCCACCAAATCTGCATCGACGTACTAGGAACCTCGCCGGAGAAGAGGGAGGTGGCCACCTACGTGATCGCCGCCGCTAGAGCCGCCTTGCTTACGTACGAGCCCATCAAGGAGGCTGCTGGTAAGCTGGTCAGCGATCCGTCGACGTTGCCGTACATGAAATCGGCTGGCCAGAATTGCGTCGACAGGTGCGTCAAGGCAGAGGCGGCCGTCACCGGCGTGATCCACCGCCTGCGCGGCTGCTTGCTGGTGAATATCCGCGGCGATTGCACAGCGGCCGCCGCCGACATCGACGACTGCGCCACCGCGGTTCACCTCGTCGGCCGTGACACGGAGTTTTACCGCCAGATTTTGTTTAGTCGGGATCGGAGCGTGCTCACTCTCCGGCTCGCAACATTGCTCTAGTGTTTACATGGTTTTCTATATTGTAGAAGAATGTATCATGTTTCTGGTTTTCATGATTCATATCAATAAAAACTTAAAAAGTCCAACTTAATTTTAAGCACAACTTTTTTGGGTGAACTTTAACCCCAATTAACTGTTGTTTTAATTTGTTGTGAATTAGTACAAAATGGGCAATCTATTATTAGTGTCTACCTTTATTTTTAGAAAAATGTTGTGTGTACCTACTTAGTGCCTATTCAATTTGGACTAAAAACAAAGTATTGAGATTTCAAAGGAATAATTCCTATATATGAGTATCATTCGTTTTTTTTTTAAGATTTGAATGTAGAAAAAACAAAGGAAATTTTCATTCTTACAAATTGCAGAGGCAAAATATAGGAATTTTTCCATCCACTTTTATAGGAAAATTTCTATAGATTGGTGTGTGCATGCATCTTATTCCTCCACTTTTTACTACTCCTCTAAGCTAAAAATCCTCCAAACTGAATGAGCCCTTAAGTTCCTAAAATAGCCAAATTGGTCTTCCAGGTTTCCGCAAGAATGAAGCTCTCTCGGGATAAACATATAAATATCTATGGTCGATCATTGGTGCTTTGTTATAAATAGAATAAAGAGATCTTTAGTACCCTAGTCCTGTTTTCTCGATTGGATCTCAATGGTTGGGTTGTCTCCGTTGTAACCTTTCTCATGTGCCTATTAAAGGGGGAGGCATGGTACCGAACAAGACACAATTTCATATAAACACCAGATATTGAGACACTCGTATATGGGTGTGCACACTCATCTACACTCACGTTCTACCTCTACGAGTAAATCCGAGATAATGAGCTGGCCTATATTTGAGCTGGCATACCTCTTCAAATATGGCAAAATCTCAGAAACCCCTGAAACTGAATGCTATGATTTTTCAACTTAATTATATCCTTAAATACCAGCTCATTTGACAAACCACGCCTATCCAAATCCACTAATAATTACAAAGAGCCTCCCGTGTAATGCATCTTACAAATACCACCATTTCCCCCACTTCAATCACCACTAGAAATTAAACACATCTCTTCCACACACAAACACAAACTAGTTAAACACCACAGTTCAACCATGGAGATCAAAACCACCACCGTCATTCTCTCACTGACGACGGCAGCCTTCCTCCTCCTCGTCACCGGCGTCGACGCCTGCGACGGCATGCCGTCGTTGTCGGCCGTGGCGGCGTGCCAGCAGGCGAGCACGTCGGCGGCGATGGCCGACGCGTGCGCCTCCGTGCTGGGCACCTCGACGCAGCCGCAGGAGGTGACAAACTTCCTCCTCACCACCATCACGAGCAACCGCGACGTGTTCGACGCCTTCTTCGACGCCGCCGCCACGATCGAGGACAAGCCGTCGACGCCGCCGGACTTGAACGAGGCGACGCACTACTGCATCGTGTTCTACCAGGCGGCGGAGAGGATCTACTACGACATGATCTACAATCTGCAGGACTGCAACATGGAGAATGTACGCATGGATTGCGCCACGGCCGTCTCCAAGATCGATGACTGCCTTACCAAGCTTCTCTATGTCCGCGGCGGCATGGACTCGGTGTTGTATCACCTGGCATTGCTTCATCGGGATCGCACCGTGCTCGCGCTCCGCCTGGCCATCTTGCTCCTGCCCAACAACAAATTGGGTTAGATTAGATTTAGCGAGATGCATGTATAAATGTATCATGGCCGTCCATTATAATTTAGGGGGGGCTGAGAGATAAAAAATGATGCTGTCTGTTGGTATAAAATAAACATTTTTGTACTGGTTATGAATGGTGCAATACTTTTTTATATGAAAAAGTCAGGCATTTTTTACGGTATAAATTACATACATTTCTACTGTAATTTCAATACTAATGTTATACTACCTCCTTCCACTACTGTTTTGAGCTACCAACATAAGAAAGACAGAGAGAGTGTGATGTAATATAACAGAACTATAATAGAAACAATTAATTACCTACTTGACTGAAAGAGAAGGCAGTAAAGATAGTGATAGAGTATATGGTAGTTAGAGATGTATTATAATAGGATTAATTTCTATAAACTCTTTCCTTATTTGTAATTCTTTCTTATTTTTCCCATGCATCTCCTGTATATATAGGACCCCGAAGCTCAATACAATAAGTTCAACATTTCATAATCTATCTCTCTTCTACTATTGTACAGATAGGAACATACTTATACATACGAGAAACAGGGGTAGCAATTGCTTAGGGAAAAGGTTGTTAAAATAAAAAAATGTGGCAGAAATCTTTTTAGAAAAATGGTATTTAAAAATTAAAATGGCAAATTAAATCTAAGAAAGTCAAATTCTTGTCTATCGCTAACTTGTTTTTTGAAGACCATGTTATTATCCAAAACGTATAGTATTTTGGAACTGAATGGAGTATAGGATAAGGAGCTCTACCAAATGCGTCAACCACGTATATGTACAAATCTGAATAATTTGGAAGCAAGTTATGATTGCATTTATAACTTTACTAGATATAGATATAACATAAGGAATCAATTAAAACTCCCCTCATTTTTTATCTGAATATATAAAATACAGCCACGCATATTATGGACAAATCCTATTATTTAAAGCACATTTTCCCAGTGCAAACCTTCATCCATTCGCCACACCACCACGCCAAAAGAAACCCCAAAAAAACACATTTTTTTTTAAAAAGAAAAGAACTCATCAGATAAGAAGAAGATGAAGAGATCCGTCGTCCTCGTCTTCCTCCTCGCCGCCGTCGTCGTGGTCGTCGACGTCCACGCCTGCGACGGCGTGCCATCCATGTCGCAGGAGGACGCATGCCGCAAGGCGTTCGGAACGTCGTCGTCGACGGCGTGCACCGACGGCTGCAGCCCGTCCATGTACGAATTCTGCATCACCGTCCTGCAGCGCGGCGGTCCGGCCGCCGGCGAGGCGACGGTGTTCGCGGAGGTGGCGGCCAAGTACGCCAAGGAAACGTACGAGTCGACGGCGGAGTCCTTCTTCCGCGCGCTGCAGAACGCGTCGCTCGCCGGCGGCGAGCGCGCGGCGTGCGCGGCGTGCCGCGACACGCAGTACGCGCAGGCGAGGAGCTCCACCGTCGGCGCCCTGAACCTCCTCGACGCGTGCTCATTCGGCCAGCTCCGGCAGCAGTACGACGCCGCGGCGGCGGCCGTCGCGGCGTGCGGCGACGCGCTGTCGAGGCTGCCGTCGCTGTCGCAGCTGGCCGGAGCCGCCGTCGCCGATCGGAGGGTGGCGGCGCTTGCGTCTGGTGTTGGAGAGCTCGTGTTCGCCAAGTAGTGACAGACTGACAGTACTCTTTGTAGTGAGCTGCTGGTTGATTAGGTGTGCATGAATTTTGGGGAAAGAAGATTCAGAACTTCATCTTGTGGTTGCGATTCTCAATGAAATACCATGGTGCAGTATACTATATAGTAGTATCTGCTTGGTGGAAAAATAATATAGACGAGATATATGTGATGTTTGAATGAATTTGAACTAAAATTGAAGAAACTCAAAGTATGTCATTTTTTCGGTTGTTGTGAGAAGGGACTAACTAATTATGTTTATGTCATCACATTTTTTCATCAAAAGACGTTCAATTTTTACACTAGAAATTAAATACATTTAGATTGCAAATTATAAGATTTGCACTATACATTTTAAAATATTATAATTTTATAGCAGAATTAGGATTGAAACAATTGATTGCTCCCTCCGTCAAAAAATAATATAGTTCTAGTAAACCTCTAGATTAGTACCGATGACAAATGATCAAATGCCCCTTAAGCATTGCATAGGAGCTGGCTTTCCAGCTTTACTGGGCAATAAATCTGAATGAAACAATTAAGGACCAGTTTGGATTGAGGCCTAAATTGACCTTATATTGGCATGCCTAAATTTGGAAAGGTAAAGATGTGTTTGGTTTGAAGTCAAAATAATCTGATTTCACTATTGAAGTAGCCTAAATTTTATAGACATGTTAAAATTTGGCAACAATCCAAACACTATCAAAATGGCCAAATATTGGTAAGACCAATTTTGGCCACAAAGCAAACCTGCCCTAAAACAAACTAGCCGTGGTACTTAACTGTTTGTAGCTAAACGGCTTAGCACGAAGGGAGAGGAAGAGATATCCAATTGTAATTAATCAATGCAAAAATATTACCATATCCCAAATAGAGAGTATTTTCTGGTTACAACAACGGCATGCATATCATGACACACCCATGCCAACTGACTAGATGTTTAACTTGAAAAGAATAGTAAAATAGGTTGTAGGCATGGATATGTCATGATATGTTCTTGTCGACGTTGTAACGAGAAAATACTTTTTATTTGGGACAGTTAATATTTTTTATTCATTTTAATAAAAATTTAATGATATATGCACGCAAAGTAGTTAACAGGAGACTACATGATACATACATATTTATGTACAAGAGATAGGTAACAGTAAACTAAGAAGAAAATGTCAAAAAAAATTAAGCAAAAAATATAGAGGAGTACCATTATATATGCGGCCCAGCTGTACAACATATATAGAGGTTGATCTTCACAAATAGTATGGTAGCTGTCATCCAAACACATGCATATGTAGATTACTAGAAAAATGGCATGCCTTTGGCGTGCTGATTAAAAGCTATATAAAAGCTCAGATGAAATCACCTGTACAATAATAATAATTAAGCTGATAATATTGTTGATGTCCATCAGTACACCTACAGATTATTTTGTCAAACTTTATAGTGCCTTCTCCAATAATTCCATCTCTTCAGAGAGTGATGCAACAATAACATGAATTCCATCGTTCAAGTCCTTTTTTTCCTGGATGTGGGAATTAATGAAAAACATTTGCAGGAAGAGATGATCCACACAGCCCTAGCTAGCACATCTGCAAGGCCTCCTCAACCTTGATCTAAAGATCATACTTTTCACTCATAAGTTTCTGAATTTCATGTTCTAGATCTTCAATTGTCGCACTGTAAATGGTAATGGATTGTTTAATAGTACTGTCAACTGATTCTTCCCTTGCAAAAATTCTTTCTCCTTTTCATAACCAGACATTTTCATTCTATATTCGGGGAAAAGCTGATCAAACAATAATTATCATTGCAAAAAAAAACACAACTGAGGAAAATCAAAAATAGCTGTAAAACTTCGACTAATCATTGTGTTTTTATAAAATGCATGTTCGTTATGACCAACCAATCAATCTCTTAAAAAACAAATTGATTACAAAATACTTATATGCAATTAATGTATGGATCAAACCAGAAGAGAGAAGTAAAATTGACTTGTTAGAGCAGATTCTAGCTCGTGTCTGCGGCACTGTAGATATCATAGTTAAAATAGTAAAAACTAAAGGTTTGTACTACTCGATCAAATACAAGTCTTTACTCTTGTCTGAAGTTGAATTGACCAGTAATCACAGTTAAAATAGTAAAACCAAAAGTAAAGAAATAATCCTGGATATATGGATATTATCTTTATGTTTATGTTGTGCCTATGGAGCATATGAATCAGATCCAATCAATCGTTCAAATCGTTCACTCCATCTCCAGCATGTAATCCTTGTATTGCACAGTCGGTTTAGGCAGTTTTTTAGCATGTCTAGCTATGGAAATCAAATGGTAAATTGCAGAGCCAAAACAAAGTACAGCAATCAAATGTTAATTAACTCTACTATAACTCTGCCTTCTAGGGGCGCTCTTCTTTAGCCGCCATCGGCAGGACACCAGGTGGCGGCGACAGAAAGGAGACGAGCGCTTCCGAGCTTAATTTCCGGCGGCGGCGGCGGTGGGGATGAGGAGGAGCGAGAGGAAAAGAGGGCGATGAGTGGGCTGAGAGGGAGGCATGGGCATCGACGATTTTACTGGAGAGGAGGTGATTTCCGGCAATGGTGCTCTTCGGGGAGAGATCCGGATATTTTGCGTATGCCTAATAATCCATGGTGAAAATATATTTAGAACGCACCCTTAGGAGACAAAATATCTCACGAGTATATCATAATCATATCTAACATGTCTAGGAGTCATGTTGCGAACGAAACACAATGATCTTCAGGCATGTCGTTGCCATCCCTCACAATTTGATATCAAAGATCAAGGATGTGTCAAGGGCTTGACTTAGAGCGGAAGCCCCTCCAAGTTAAAACATTTTGGCGTTTTAGAAGACATTACTTACCATCCTATTTTCCCGTGTGCTTACCGTTATGCGGTAGGGATCCGGATCAGAGTTTGCAAAAACGTCAGGGGCACATAGTAAAATGAGTCTTGTGTTACAGTAGACAACCGTGCTGAATAGTGATAAACTACTGTTGTTTATGTGTACTATAACCATCGATCTCGGTCGTTCGATGTAGATCGGACAGCTGAAAATATTCCAAAGTCACCCTGACTTCAAGTCAGAAAATCCCAATTTGTGCGGTAGTGCCATGTAAATATTGTTCAAACGCCTTTCTTCACATGTTCTATTATTGCAAAGTTTTGTCCTCTTTTCTTAAAAGAATCATATCAAATTTGTGGCAAAATCCTAGGGATCTCCCTATATATCTCTAAAACTAAATCGATGATTTCATTATTTATTTGCATCGATCCCTTGAATACTGTCAGCTGCGACCGGGAAATCACCCTCCTAACTAGCTCTCGCTACACTCAAAGAACTATTGGAATTGAGAGATGAGACAAACACAGTGGAACTCGAGGTTAATTTTTGATGTTGCATACTATTGCTGCAGCATTTTTTGTTATTTTCTCAACTTGAAAGAAAAGGGCAAATTACATCAAACTAAAAATCAGGAGCACCATAGACGGCTCGGAACGATTGACGCCTCTACCGCTAAATACTCACAATTGTAGCTAGCTAGAGCCTAGAGCACACGACGCTCACGCTGCAATATGCACGTGCTCATGCATAAAATGAAAATAGACGCGCTATATATAGACTATAGGTTCCCAGATACCAGGCATGCATGACTATCCAAGAAAGCAAATAGGTATACTTATAATTAGCCAATTTCACTGATATGACAACTCAGGCATGCACAAATCCAGTAATTATTTTAGACAGCCCATAAAATCCATTCCTCTTTTGCAACACACACTTTATAAATACCAACATTTTCCCCCTTCTTTTTTTTTCGGGGAAACAGGAATATATTAATCAGGATTAGCCTCCTCCATCACCAACTGTGATATGAGGTTACAAGAGTTGTCTCCAAAAAAAGATTAGAATTCTGAACTCTAGCAAAGTTTGCTAATTCATGGCTAATCCTATTTTGGGTTCTAGAAATTTTCTTAAGAACTATATTCCTATCTCCTGTCAGGAGGCGCTTGGCTTCCATGACAACATAAGCAAGCTGTGATCGATCCCGTTCCTGTGAAAATCATCATCTGAATTGCCGTAGCACAATCTGATTCGATAATCAATGGTAGCAACGTCCATTGAATAGCAAGCTTAATTCCTTCCAGCAAAGCAAAGCATTCAGCTTCCAGTGCATCCCTACAAGACTGCAGAGCCCGACATGCTGAAAAAACTGGAAAACCAGCAGAGTCACGAAGAATGAAGCCCACCGCTGCACGCCTATTATTCCCAGCAAAGGAACCATCAACATTGAGCTTCATCCAGCCAGCTTCAGGCTTCTGCCAGATAGCATCATTATCAGCACCTGTGTGAAGCGTAGCCTTCACACTTCCATCCCGGCCTGGGAAATAGCTGACACTTGCTTGCCTTTCCCTGGCTGCACGAACGGACACTGCTTAATCAGTAGAAGATTATCTACATAAGCTGAAAGGAATCTACAAGAAGCTGTAACCGAGCAAGCCGTTTTGCCGTGAGTCTAGCTCATTTCGGATGTGCCAGACGCGCCACAATAACATCAGCACCATTGTCCGCTGTATGTCCGACAATTGCAGGAGATAAATAAGTAACCATTCTGGTCCAATTTTGCAGGGTTTCATTTTCGGAAAACAGGCCCATTCCTTCTCCATTACCGCCCACAGGCCCCGAGCATGATCACACATACATAGAGCATGATAATCGTCTTCCTCTTCAGTGCCACACAAATCACAGCAGCTCAAGTGCAACATTTCACGTCTTTTTTTATTAGCATTGGTAGGTAAGCTATCAGTAGCCAACTTCCATGCGAAAATCCGAACTTTTTGAGGCACATTACATTTCTAGATCACATCCCATATCCTCCTCTGTTCTTGTGATGACGATGAGGGCGTACCCCCTGCATCAATATCCCGAAGACGGCAAGCTAGATGGTAAGCACTTCTCACTGTAAAAATACCATTATCCTCTGGGTGCCATGCTAAACAATCATCATCTCCCTGCATAGATAACTTCAACTTCACAATCTCATCAGCATCAATGGGCAAGAAATGTGCATTTAGCTTATCAGTGTCCCAGTTACCATCAGGGCCAATTAGTTGGGAAACCCATTTTAGACGGCCTCGACCTCTCCCACCAATCAAACTCCTCGAATAATCCCTTGGGATCCATGGGTCCCTCCAATTCCTAATAGATTTCCCATTTCCTACTCTCCATATTAAACCCTGTTTTAAAAGTTCAAGGCCATGAACTATCCCTGTCCAGCCGGGTGATGCATTCCCTCTAAACACAGTGTCACTCAAACATCCATCTGGATAGTATTTTGCTTTCAACACACGGGCACATAAGCTATTTGGAAAGGAAATAAGCCTCCATGCCTGTCGAGTAAGCAATGCCTGGTTAAAGAGATACATGTCTCTAAACCCTAATCCTCCCTTTCCCTTTGGTTGTGTTAGCTTATCCCAGGATATCCAGTGAGTTCGCCGCCGTCCTTTTTCTGATCCCCACCAGTAGTCTCTAACAATTTTTGTTAGCTCATCACAGACACTAATAGGAAGTTTAAACATGCCCATTACATATACAGGGATTGCTTGAGCCACGGCCTTTATTTTCACCTCCTTACCACCGCTTGACAGCTGACTATCGCCCCACTCCATCACAGCTCTTACAATCTGATCCTACATTCTCTGAAATTTTCCTTTCCTCATACATCCATCCGGAGTTGGAAGCCCGAGATATTTTTCATCAAAACTAGACTGTGCCACTTGGAGTATATGTTTGATTTCATCATGTTGCACTTGTGCACAGGAGTTATCAAACATGATTGAACATTTGCTCGGGTTGATTAATTGGTCCGTGCTCTTCGCATAAATGTCCAACACTTTTTTGATAGTCACTGCCTGGGCACTCTTAGCCTGAAAAAATAGGAGTGTATCATCTGCAAACAACAAGTGAGAAACTCCCGGTGCATGCCTGCAAACTTTAATTGGATTCAACTGTCCAGTCCTCACCTCCTCCTCTAACAGGGCAGACAGACCATCAGCAACAAATAAGAACAAGAACGGAGACAACGGGTCACCTTGCCTAAGACCATGAGTTGGAACAAAACCACTCAATAGGGATCCATTTAATTTCACAGAAAATTTCACCGTGGATACACATTCCATAATCCAGCTTATCCACCGGTGTGAAAACCTCATCTTATACATAACTTGCTCCAAGTAACCCCAATCCACCTGATCATAAGCTTTAGAAAGATCAAGCTTATAAGCACAAAAGGAATGATCAGGATTCTTGTTCTTCTGAATTGTGTGGATACACTCAAATGCCACTAATGCATTATCCGTTATTAATCTTCCTTTAACAAACGCACTTTGATTAGGGGAGAATCTCATCTAGAATAGGTCTCAACCTATTAACCAAACATTTAGAGACGATCTTATAAATGACATTGCACAAACTAATTGCACGATAATCCTTGACTTCCTCCAGCTGCTCAACCTTCGGTATCAACACAATTGTTGTGTTATTCACCCCCTCCTGCATAATTCCAGTCCGAAAGAATTCTTTCACACCATCGACAATTTCAGACTTCAACAAATCCCAATTCCTTTGAAAAAAGCGCGCCGGAAATCCATCTGGACCCGGTGCTTTTAAAGGCCCCATTTGGAATAAAGCTGTTGAGATTTCTTCCTCTGAAAATTATTCAGCACACAGTGTCTCATTCATTTCCGGAGTAACCTTATTTTGGATGAGATGGGTTACACCCTCAGGGTTCAGATTAGTATCTCTCTTATAGATATCCTCAAAGTAACTTGTTGCTATATTCTCCAACTCCTTCCTGTCAGTGTGCATATTACCATCCCTATCCTTTAATTTGGTAATCTTATTCCGTTTTGCTCTCCATACAGCTTTGCCGTGAAAAAATTTTGTGTTCCTATCGCCCTCCTTTAGCCAGTTTATCCTTGAACGTTGGAGCCATAACATCTCCTCCCTATATAATAATTCATTCAACTCCCCAGTGATCTTCCCCAACTATGCAGTGATTTCATTGTATTCGACAGAGCAACTGAAATTCCCCCTAAACCCTTTTTTTCTCCGGCATCCTTCCATGCTTCTGACAAAATCTCGGCAAGTTCAGACTCTCGCTCCCAAACAATTTCATACTGAAAACATCTCTTTTTCTCCTTCTGCGTTTCTGCCTTACTCAGGGATAGCACAATAGGGTGATGATCAGAACATGGCGACACAATATGAAAAACCTGCGACACAGGGAAAATATCCCCCCACTGATCAGTTGCAAGAGCTCGATCAAGCCTAACTTGAACATTATGCCGCCCAGCTCGTTTGTTATCATAAGTATACGGCAAACCCTGAAAGCCCAAATCATGTAATTCACAAACATCAATCATCTCACGAAAGGCTCGCATTTGCGGTTCAGATCGTTGCTTCAACGAAAAATGTTCAACTTGCCACATGACCTCATTAAAATTACCCATCACCAACCAAGGAAGATCAGATGATTGCGCCACTGATTTCAAAAGAGACCACATGTTCGATCTATTTTCAGCTCTCGGCTCTCCATAAACAAAAGTAGCATGCCATAACGGATCATTCACTGACATTTGCACATACACATCAATATATCTCTCATTTATTTCTCTGATCTGAACTTGTACATATTAATGCCAAAAAAGAGCTAAACCTCCACTCAAACCATCACTGCTAATACCATCAAAACCCCTAAGACCAAGCCTACTACGTAAACAACGCATTTTTTCTTTTGACTGACGTGTTTCACAAAGGAACACAAGCTGGGAATTTTGTGCACGCACTAGGCCACACAACTCACGAACTGTCGCGGCATTCCCTATCCCGTGACAGTTCCAACTCAAGCAACATTTCCCCCCCTTCAACCGCAGTAGAAATTAATCATCTCCTCCACACAAATTAAACTAATCTACACACGAACAAAACAATCAACAATGGAGAAAGCCACCATCTTCTTAGTCCTTTCATTGTCAGTTGCGATCACGGCCACCGGCGCTGGCGCCTGCCACGGCGCGCCGCGGATGACGGCGGCGGAAGCATGCCAGAAGGTGGGCCCATACCCATCCATAATCCCGCCTATGCGCCGACACGCTGGGCACATCGCCGGACACCCAGGAGGCCACCGGCTTCGCCGTCGCCACCGGGAATGCCACGACGGCGTCGTTCGCAGCGACCCGGGACGCCATCGGCGCCGAGCTCTCCATGGAGCTGGCGCCCGATGACATCAGGCTGCAGTGCCTCGTGTGTGCCGACAAGTATGAACAGGCGTCAGAGTTCATCTCCAACACCACTGACGACGTGAAACGCTGCAAGTCGCTGGAGAATGCCCTCTCCAACATCGCCGCCGCCCTCAACAAATGCGTTTATGATGACTTTTATATAAGTTTTATTGTCAGTAACTACAGTTTTTTCTAATGGGATAAAGGGCCAAGTTTAAGTTCAAGTTCAAACAGGGTTCAAATATTAATGCAAAAACTCAAAACATTTAATTCATCCTGTTATTTCATTGGGGTAGTAGAGGATTTGTACCATGGTAACTTTTTCTCAACAACAAAACATGTCAGTTTATGCGTCTACTGGCAGAGGCTAAAATGCAAAAGGTTAACAACCATGTGGTCCTAACCTCACTCCGGGATCAACTTGGCCCTTCACATTACGAATTGTCCAAATAAGTCACCAAAGTTTGTCATATGGTCTAATATAGTCCCTGGACACACCATAAACACAACATATATAGACATGAAACGTCGACATCTACACACGCATGCTTAAGTTTTAAATATCTATAGGACGGTCTGTACCCTTATTGCGCCATTTAAAGAAAAATGAAACAAACAAAATAACAGAAAATAACGTAGGTATTGTTGTATGGTATATCTACTACAATATTGTTTTTTAGGTTTTTTTCTCTTTCTTTTTATTTATACATAAGGGTATATTTTCTCTACTTCTTCTCAATGACATACTACCCTTACATCCGTTTCAAAATATAAGGCACAATCATCTTAGATACAAAGACTAAGAAACATTTAATCATATATTTACTTAATACAAACTAGCCAATGCATGTTATCTATTTTTGTTTTAGTTTATTATTATGCCAATGCATGTAACAATATAATCAATGCGCGCCTTATATTTTAGAACACAGAAAAAAAATGGTTGTCTTATATTTTTTAACGGAGCGAGTATAAGGGTAGAACAAACATTTCGATATTTAATCATGCATGTAAAGATGATGTAGCATGCCAACATGTGATTTTCGGTAGGTCTGGGACTATATTGAGTCACATGATAAACTGTAAGGATTCATTTGGACAATATAAAACTTCATGGACCAAATTCACCTATAATGAAAGTTCAACAACCGTTTTAGGTATTCACCCAAATGCAAACTATCCAACTTAATTCTACAAGAATCGTGTTTCTTTCTTCTTTAAGAAAAAAAAAAGACATGTTCGGGACTACTTTTTTTTTGCATCAGTAATTGCAGATATTCCTTTTTTCTAAAAAAAAAAGAGGTCCAAGTTCAAGTTTAAATAGGGTTAACATTATGAAACTGCTCGATTAATTTTGGAGGGACATGTAGAATTGAAGTTTTGTTTGATGATAATACAATGAATTGATGTTTGGATGAAATATATCAACCATACATGTTTATTTATTCATTTTAGGAAGTCCATGCTATTGGTGTTTTTTGCATTGGATAAAACTTTTGTAATGGAATAATCTAAATGTCTCCCGCGTGGAGGGATAGTGCCACCGCCCGTCCTTCTGTCCAGCAACTGCACGTGAGCGATGCATACCCACAGTAATTATTGCTTTGCTCGGGTGCTCTCTACTGACAGTATAAAATAATATGTACCGTTAGATCTTTAAAGTTTTTTCAGCAGAAATTTGGAGGGTTCAATCGTCTAGGAAAAAAGGCCATGAAGGGGGTAAAATTGTAATTTTGCATCTCCATCGGAGTGACGCTCCCACCGGAATTACGGTCAATGCACCTCCATCGTCGCCACCAACGCTGAATCGCGTATGAACGATCCACCGTTCATTTCGATGGAATGAAGTCGATCGGATCCAACGCTTTCTACTGTTTCATGAAGGAGATCGAAAACTCATATTCATTTATTAGTAAATGACTAATACATCCATTTAAACGAACGATTTATAATATTTCTACTAGCAGTATAATATTGCTTGTAGAGAGTACCAGAGTCTCCAGTAATTAATTAGCTCTCACACTCTTTGTTCTCTTCCTAGTTCCTACTAAAGCTGCTAATTAAACATACTAGCCTGTTGCTCTAATCATGTTAATTAAAGCACGGTCAATTAGTTGTTTTGTTTTGTGAAAGAGAAATAGTTAATTAGTTTTTGTTTGGAAAATAAATAAAAAACGGTTAAATAGTTGGAGCTCGAAGAAGAGTGCAGCAATGGCGGAGTGAGGCGAGATTAAAACCCAACCCGACTTAAATCGTACACACGTCATTTTCCCTATGGAACTGACTAGGTGGAGAGCATAAGCTGGTTAGCCTAACACTCACCCATCCAGATTCCATCACACCGCACCGCCGTTCGCGCACCTCCACCTCCGCCCCTCTCCTTCCCCGTCTCTGGCGGCGGCGGCTCCGCCGGAGCCGACGAAGACAGCGTCGCTCGCCCCCACCACCAACCCCGCCGCTGACCCCGTGCCTCCGACGGCGCCACCACCGGTCTGACCGCCGCCCTGGCCTCCCTCTAAGCTCCGACGACCCCCGCTTCCCCCTCCTCTCCCACCCCACACCCGAACCCCTAATATATAGGGGCCGGGTTTCTCCGCTGCCGCCGTCGCCGGAGAAGACATTGCCGTCTCCGTCGCCCCCGCACGCTATATTAACTACACGCTTCAAAACTGCGGGAACATACAAGTGGACCCCGCACCTGCGCTTATTAACTACGCGTAAGCCAGAGTCGTGTTACATTTTCGCGGTAACGATTTGTGGCACCCGTATCCCCGTTGCAGCTCTGATATATTTCTAGAAATACTTTTCTAACCCGATTATTCTTGCCAAATCATAAATTAAAGGGTATATTTTTAAAAAAATTCGTCGTTCCAAATCGTGCATATGTGGATTATACCACTGGGTAGTATGCATAGCAATATCCCATACTTCTAGCAAAACTAAAGAGATAAAATATCTCACGAGGGTCTATCATATTTGACATGTCTAGAAGGGTTTAGGGTTTAACCCTAAACTATATGAGTTGTGGTGCGAGCGAAAGACAACTATCTTCAGGTGCATGTCATTGCCACACTCACAACTTGATATCAAAGATCAATGATGTGGCAAGGACTTGGCTTAGAGTGGGAGCTTCCAAGTTAAAAGAGTTTGTTGTTTTAGGAAACATTTTGTGGCAGTGCCCTGTAAATGTTGCTCAAATAGTTTTTTCTCATGTTCTATTAATATAGAACAAAGTTTTCGCCCCCTTTTAATAAAATCATATCTGATTTGTGGCAAAATCCGAGAGTATCATGATATATGTCTGAAACTAAATGCAATGATTTTATTACCTTTTTTCATCCCTCCAATATCGAGCGGGATTCTATGACTTCAAGCGTGTGGTGACTTGCCACGGGGCTCATACTTCAACGCTTGTTACTCGGATCTCGATCGGCTTGAGGCATTAGCTACAGAATGTTTTAGTTTATGTTCTGACCTATTATATGGAATTTTTCATTGAATGCAGTAAAGACACTAACATGTGGGTACCGTTGCCCATAGGCCCATATGTCAACGACATTGCCCAACGTACCCCGGCAAATCGGAAGGTGTTCCTCTTCAATTACTACAGACTTTGTTCGGCATGTGGGTCAGTCACCCTTTGGGCTCATATGTCAGCGAACCCTTTGGGCTCATATGTCAGCGAAAAGAGTCTCTCTGCAATTACTACAGAGGATCAGTTTCCCAGCAAATCACCTTCCTAACTAGCCGTCGCTACACTCAAAGAACTCTTGGATGAATTGAGATGAGACAATCACAGTGCAACTCGAGTTTTTAGTGTTGCGTACTATTGCTACAGCGTTTTCGGTTTTCTTCTGAACTTAAAAGAAACTACATGTAAACTCATCAATCTAAAAACCAGGAGCACCGAGCACCACAGACGCCTCGAAACGATTGACGCGCTCTACCGCTAAGTCTACCGCTAAGGCGCTAAGTACTCACAATTGTAGCTAGAGCACATGACGCTCACGCTGCAAACTTGCACTCGTGCTCATGCTGAAAACGAATATAGACGCGCTATATATAGACTATAGTTAGGTCGTTCCTAGATAGATGGCACATGATTATCTAAGAAAGCTAACAGATAATACTAATACTTACGCATGCACGAAAATAGACGCGCTATATATAGATACCAACATAAAATAGACATCCCATAAAATCCATTCCTCTCGTGCAACACACACAGTAATTTATAAATACCAACATTTTCCCCCCTTTCAAACCGCAGTAGAAATTAATCAAACTAATCTACACACACGAACATACAAAAACAATCAACCAAAACCATGGAGAAAGCCACAATAACATTTCTAGTCCTCTCATTGTCAGTCGCGATCACGGCCACCGGCGGCGACGCCTGCGACGGCGCGCCATGGATGACGGCGGCGGCGGCGTGCCAGAAGGCGAGCCCGTCCCCGTCCATGTCCCGCCTATGCGCCGACACGCTGGGCACCTCGCCGGACACGCAGGAGGCCACCGGCTTCGCCGTCACCGCCGGGAACGCCGCGACGGCGTCATTCGCGGCGAGCAGGGACGCCATCGGCGTCGTGCTGTCGAACCCGCTGGCGCCCGACGACGTCAGGCTGCCGTGCCTCATTTGCGCCCAAAAGTACGACCTCGCGTCGGAGTTCGTCGCCAGCACGGCCGACGACGTGCAGCGATGCAAGTCGCTGGGGGATGCGCCGGCGAACCTCGTGACGGCCCTCGCCGCCATCGACGACTGCGCCACCGAGGTGTTCAAGGTCTCCGGGAACACGACGGAGGTGTACAAAAGTGCCATTGCTGATCGGGATAGGAGCGTGCTTGTTCTACGCCTCGTTATGTTGCTTGTGTCCAACCAGCAGCTAGCATAGAATATTAGCTAGCTAGATTATATATAGTGTTGTTCTTGTTTTTGATTCAGCTTGTTGGGGTTGGGGGTTCATCACGTCGCTTTACACGTTGGTAATTCTTCCCAACAACAAAAGTTAGTTACCGGCTTCTGTGTGTCCTACGGAGGCTAAAGATGTAAACAATTTTCATCATCTATATAAAATTACACTCTATAGAAATTGCATCATGTTTTGGAGTTTTTTTTTAAAGAAACATAGTACAGATATAGACACAAACGTCTATAAACGTGCACACACTCACCCCTTAAACACTCATGCACATCATACCCTTATATACGAGCACCTCCGAAGACTAGGGCCAATATATTTTGCGATTGATGAACTCACCACATGCGTCTTGCCTACCACTGACAATGTCATCACAGGCGACTCACGCTGGCAGGCACATCGCCTACCACTAAAAAAATATTGTCGATGGATACATCATCTTTCACTAAAAAATATTAGCCGTAAATACGAATACCCGTGTCAAAATCTGGGGTTTGAACTCAGATGGGTAGGTTTTTCTACCTGGTAACTAACCAGTTGAGTTAAGCTCATCTTGTTTTATAGAAATTGCATCATGTTTTGGAGTTTTTTTTTTAAGAAACACGTTGTAGGTAGATACAGACACCCACAAATACACGCATATTCACCCCTACAACACTCATGCATACCCTACCCCTATGAGCACCTTCGAAGACTGAGCTAATATATCTTGATATTGACGATGTCATCATAGACGCGTCGCTGCCGATAGGTACATCGCCTACCACTGATGAAGTCACCACAAATGAATTAGTACTGATTGGTACGTAGCCTACCACTAAAAGAATGTTGTCGGCGGGTACATCACCTACCACGAAAAATTTTTTAATCGTAAATGTGAGTATTCGTGTCAAAACTTAGGGTTTGAACTCGGATAGACATGTTTTTCTACCGGGTATCTAATCGGCTGAGCTACGCTCACCTCGTTGTGTTGCCATCATCCATGTTAAATATGGGATTTAGACTCAGGTTTTGGATTTTAGTTTTGTTGTCAACTAGCTACATCATTTTTTAATGGGATAAAGGGGCCAAGTTCAAGTTCAAACAGGGTTCAATATTGCAAAACTCAAAACATTTAATTCATCTTGTTATTTTATTGGAGTAGTTGGGGATTTGTTCCATGGTCATTTTTTTTTCTCTACAACAAAACTTAATCAGCTTATGTGTCTAAGTATTGGCATACACGATAAATGCAAAAAACTATCCATTTTCAAGTAGAATTAATATTCTTTCTTCTTTTAGAAAAATATATCATGTTCTTGATTTTGTTTTCATCTTTAATTGAAGCTCTTCTTTTGGTTTCTTGAAAAAGAAAGGCCAAGTTCAAGTTTAAATAGGGTTCCATATTGCGAAACTTGAATCATTTAGGAGGGACAAGTAGAACTGACATTTTGTTCGGAAAATGTATGAAATAAAAACATATATTACAAATGGACTTTTGGATGATATATATTGACCATATACGTTCATTCATTTTAGGAATTCTATGATATTGGATCTTTAATGTATTCCAAATTTTTTTTGTAATGATCTAAAATGTTCATTCTGAAGGAGTATAAATTCATTATTCAGCCAAAGATAGAGAGTGCTAACTTTTACTTACAGGGAATTAATATTTTTAGCAGAGTGCTAAATAACACTTATTGCTATACATATAAGCACAAGATAAAAATAATAATAAATGTGAATGGAAGAAATTCATGGGTCACCAAAATCTCTTCTATGGTAGCATGCAAATAAATACATACCACGATTACGCATTTCGCAATAACTCATTCCTCAACAGGATAAAATAAAAATCAAACAAAATCCATCCTATTTAAAGCCCACCCGCAAAAACAAAATCAAACAAAACCAAAAACAGTAGTATAGTAGAACAAGATGCCGAGATCATCATCATCCGCCGCCGCCGTCTTCGTCTTCGTCGCCGTCCTCGCCGCCGCCGGCGGCAGCATCGTCGTGTACGGCTGCGACAACGTGCCATCAATGAGCATGGTGGACGCGTGCCTGAAGGCGTCGACGTCGCAGCCACTTCTCGAGCTCTGCCACCGCGTGCTCCTGAACGCGCCGGACTCCGGCGAGGTGACGGTGTACGCGGTGATCGCGGCGAAGTCGGCGCAGTGGGCGTACGAGGCGAGCGCGCGGGAGGCGGCGCGGCAGGACGCCGGCGAGGCGCAGGCGGCGTACGCGGCGTGCGCGGCGAGGTACGCGGCGGCGAGGTCGCTGGTGATGGCGGCGCAGGAGCAGCTGCTGAGCTGCTCGTACGGGTCGCCGAAGCAGGAGCTGATCGACGGGAAGGCTGACGTGGAGGCGTGCGGGAAGGAGATCGCGAGGTTCACGGCGGCGCCGCTCTTCGCCATGAACGCCGCCGACCAGCTCAAGGCCGACCTCGCATATTATCTCACCGGACTCATCATCGGACTCTGAGGATGACGAAGAGGATTAGACTGCTTGGGTTGGTTTTGAGTGGTTTTATTAAGGGTAGTAATTTTTGTTCCAAAATATAAGTATTTTTTATAAGGGATTCTACAATGCATCTGGATAAAATATGTGTATTGTTGCTTTGTGCCTTATGTCTTTTAGAGTATGGAGTATATCATTTTGCAGAATAATATAAGACTGTGTACTAGTATGTACTGTTCACTCCGTCAAGTGAAAACCAAAAAATATTTCAATGGTTTGGACGATATGGATTACCTCGAGATTTGTGCAACTTCGCAAATGTGGCCCTCCTAGTTGCCGGAGTTATCAGTAAGCTGATTTATTCGCGTGCAGGGATTTGGAAAAAAAAAAGCACCCAGTAATTTCGACTTAAATTCACCTAGAAGTAACGTGAAAGTAGAAAATAATTAGAAGGCATTAACTTTTTTTTAGACTAAGGCCATTTCATTAATCAGATACAGGATTTAAATCCTGATCGAACATACCCCTGATCCCTAGTGGGATATCAGTTTGCCACTCCAACACCATCTGATCAGGGGACGCTAATCTAGCACACTCATGTGCAGGCCTATTACAATGTCTAGGCCTAAACCCTAAACAAAAACACATTTGAAATCAGTAAAGTTCCTTTGCAGCTCGTTCATTCTCTGAATGAAAGGCGAAATCGCTGACTTCTGGGCCTCTTGCATGCACCATATGGACACAAACTCCTGGTAGTCAGTCTCAATGATCAAACGACGGATCCCCAGTTTCACAGCCAGTTTCATACCATCATTACAGGCCATCGCTTCAGCAGTGAGAGCGTCCAGACAAAATTCATACCAATTTGCTCCTCCCCCTAGGCAATGCCCATTGTTATTCCGTAAAACCGCACCCGGTAGCTCCGGTATATGAGCCATCACGAAACGAGGCATCAGTATTGCATTTTACCCACCCAAGTTCAGGTTTCTCCTAGCGCCTAGTGATCTTTTCAGGTTGCCCAGACTTGTCCGGATGTTTAATTCTCCAAAGATCAAAAGTCGTATCCCTGTACCAGCAAACTGCTTGGTGGATTGGCAGCATAGGACCACCATGACGCCGTTGATTGTGAGACATCCATAACGACCACATTCCACACAAAATCACAGGAGCATTCTTCTTCGGACAGAAATCTGGGTCAAGGATATCTCGAGCCCAACTCGCAGGATGAAGTCGTGGCAATTTAACTCCTGTAGGTTCTCTAATTGACTCCCAGAATCTTCTTGCCATCGTGCACTCCATCAACACATGAGTTATCGTTTCCTGATCAGCTCCACAGAACTCACAATTAGCAATTCGCTCGATGTGCCTGTGCTTCAGGATTTGGCGTGTCGGTAGAAACTCGTGGACAACCCTCAACCAGAAAACTCTCACTTTCGGTGGGACTTCAATCTTCCAGATACACCTCCAATCTTTCTCAGCTGAGCAAGAAGCCCTGTTTGCGTTCTCCTCCCGCTGCTTCTTCACATACTGAAGTTTGTACGCTGATTTGACAGTATAGCATCCATGTTTTTCTGGCGCCCATGCCCAATAATCCGAGCCTCCATCCTGCACTGGAGTTCTCAGAATTGCATCTGCATCCATTTGCACAAAATGATCACAGATAAGAGCTTCATTCCAATCACCATCTGCAGTGCACAGATCAGCAAGCCACTCCTTGTCCATGTTTCCTCGAGGTGTAAGAGGCTTACCCTCAAAATAGTTTGGGATCCATTAATCATTCCAAATAGAAGGCATTAACTAGTGATAAGGGAGATTATGGTGCGCTATTTACGTGTGAGTGGAGGACTGGAGGTAGACCGTGTGTCCCTGTGCTTACTGGCCCATATTTATTGGGCCTAATCGGGAGTTCGATATTAGTTGGACTGAAACAGTGTTTCGGTGACCTGTGGCCCATTAACGAACGTGGGAGTGTGGGACTTACGTCTGGCCCATAAAGTTTTTGGCCGGAAAAAAGCTCTAACCATTTTTTTTGTTGCTTGCTACGGAATAGTAATTGTCGATTGATTTTTTTTTTAGATAATACTTGTCGAGTGATGACCTTCCAAAAAATAATGTCGAGTGATGAACCCAAAATTAAGGCACAGTTTACTGCTGTGATTTGCTCATTTAGTCAGTGCTTTGCTCTACTGTGGGTATTGATCAGGGGAAATTGACGCTGGCGGATAAGATGCTCGAGCTCACCAATAAGACGGTGCAGAAACGAGAGACGAAATAGAAATTAATTTATACACATGGACCTTGAAATTTAAGGGTGAATTTGCAGTTTTGGTACGTGAAAAAAACAAACATATTTGGTTGATTTGTGTTTCCTTCTCTTATTCCTTGATTTACATTTTCTTTTTCTTACGGTCTATTAAGCAAAGCTTCAACTTCTAAATATAACTTTAGAAACAATGTGTGGAGTGGAGCCATAGAGCGATCAAATTATTTTTTAAGATATTTTCATCTGCTCCACGTTTTTTGGTTTGAGCTAAAATCGTTTGGTCTAATTCCACGAGACGCCGAAGCTCTATGGAACAAGCCCTTAGTAGCTTAGTCCATTACTAGTAACTGAAAATGGACGGTTTTTGTACACGTTTGTTGGTAATTTTCTTTCTTAGGTTTATCCTTTTTCTTTTCCTGCACACCACACTTCTTGTACAGAGAGCCACACCATCAACCTAATTACGTGAGACTTAAATGCCACTTACGTTGTGATTTCAACAAATTACAGAGAAATCTATAAAAATATTAATAATTTTAAAAAATCAAGTGAATTATATTTTTTGTTTTGAGTACTAGAACATACGGAATATCATGCACAGTACTACAGGTGAAAAGATTGACGCGCTCCCAAAGCATTATACTGTAGGTGACATGCGTACGGGTTAGCGAATATGGAATAATGGAAACGAACGTCGTCGCGCCGACACGTCCGTCTAGATGAGTTAAAGCATATTATTAGTGTATATACCGCCTCCGTCACTAAATATTTGATGCCGTTGATTTTTTTATGTATGTTTGACCTTTCGTCTTATCCAAAAAATTTATAAAATTATTAATTATTTTTATATCATTTTATTCGTTATTAACTAAACTTTTATCCACATAAATCGTTTTATATATTTCATATAATTTTTTTAATAAAACGACTGTTAAACATGTGTCAAAAAGCCAACAGCGTTAAACATTTAGAGACGGAGTAGTACTGCAGCAGCATAGTAGCATGTGACGCAAGATGCAGGCACGGACGCGTACGCGCGCTGGCGGGGATGACGATGACTGACGGTGCGGTGATTATTTTTAATTAGGACTCATTTGATAGAATTATATATGATTTAATCATACATGAATTTTCTTGTGTGAGCATTTAAAACAAAAGACCGAAGATTGCTAAATCCTGTAAAATTTCTATGGAAAGGTTGAATTCACAGAAAAATATAGCAGAAAAATTCGATAAAAAATTCACAGAAAATGTTTGTTTTTGCGGTTCATCAAACAATCATTCTTAGGATGCTTTATTGCCACTTTTAATACTAAAATTTTATTTAAAAAAAAACACTAAAATTTTGGCATTGCCATATATTGATAGAATAGCAAACTATACACTATAGTCCTATCTTATTTTTACCACTTATAAAAAATTGACAATTTTTAAAGTTTCCTCTCATAAAAACTAGATCAAATTTTGATAAGACTACAAACCAAACGCATCCATTGTTATAATACCAAATATACCAAAATTTGGCATTAACAAATACTGGTATGGTTGATTTTGGCAATAAAGTAAATATGCTCTTAATTTTTGTCTTTTTACTTTCTTACTTATAAAAGTCACATATTTTTTTTTGAAATTATCGGTTTTCACAACCCTACTGTTGGCCCTTGACATAGGATTCGATTCTCGCCGGTTGGTCCTTCACCAAACAATGCATCTTGATGTATCCGTTCATCTCTCCTCCTCTTCTTCTTGCGCAGCAAGTCATGCCCCCGTGCCCGCCAGCCACGCACACCGATTAAATTAAGCTAACTCACCAATGAAATTAATGCTACGCTATTACTCGCGCGGCTTTGCTTTAAGATGGCTTTTGGCATGCCGACCACGTGTGCCAACGCCAACCCTTCCAGCTTCTTCTCTCCGCTTTCTTTGGCCGGAACAAACGAGAAAGCAGCCAAGTGCCAACCTGCCTCCTCCTTTGACCGGGGCCCACTAACCAGTCTCACCACCACCGCACGCCGCCCGCCAACCTAGAAAATCAAGAAAAATACCCCTTCCCAAGTTCTGATACGTACATCATTTTCAATAAGTTTGTTAACTCTCGTAGGATAGTAGTTTATGAAAAAGGAAAGGGGGAAAATGTATTGCACGTAGGGTTACTGTCATGGTATTAGGAGAGCAACAAGAAAAGCAGTTGTTTATTTATTTAAAAGAGGCCATTAAAATGTCTCAGGTTAAAAAGAAAAATACTAATTTAGATTCTCTGTAACTTCTATCTAGTTGGATTAAATAGCTAAGAATTAATAATTTTGTTAGTACGAAGTTTTTAAGTACGTGTAGCTTGGTTTCAAAAGTTTCTTTATGAAAAATGAAAGGTTACATAGTTTTGTGTGAGAACTACGTTTGAATCGGCGGTGGATTTGGATTATTTTGAACACGCAAAATGAGAAAGATTATTAGTATATGATTAATTAATTATTAAAATTTTTAAACTTGATAAATAAATTTATTTTATTTTTTAAATGAATATCTATATACAAAGTTTTTACCTATATCGTTTAACAGCCTGGTAAATAATTTGAATTAGGTAGAAAAGAATGCGACCTTAGGACTTTTTTTTTGGTACCCTCTGTTAAATTAGTGAGTAAGTGTAAATCCCTAGAAAACAAGTCTTCTGAAACTAAACAAATACTGTAGTTGCCGAAACTAAATGATCATTTTCCTTCAGTTGACACCAAAGTTGGAACAGAACACCTTTTATATAGGCCGTCTCTGCTACCTTTATACGGCGAATTCCCACCTTCTCCTCCTGCCTTCTCGGCGTCGACATCGCCGCCTTCCTTCTCAGTTCCTTCCAACTTCACCGGAGAATTGAAGCACATCACCGGCGATGAGGTGGACGGCGTTCATCTGGGAGGGCGCCTCGCGGGCCTTCAACCACCGCCCCACCTTCACCAACCTCGTCCTCGTCCTCGGCGCCGCCAGGTACGGCTCTTCTCCCCCATTCCATTCCTGCTCAAATCCGCAATCCTTTGTTTGTCTAGAACAAAATCAGTAATCCGTTCGCGTGATGGGGGAACGGAGAAGTACGGAAACAGGTCGCGCTCACTCTCTGTTTGCCTCCTCGATCGATCGATCGATTTCTGATTTCCCTGCTGCTAGCCTGCCAGATTCATGCGTGAATTGACGGATTGTCGCGTGGATGCAGCGTGGTTCTGTAATTTGTTTCGAAATCGATCGAGTTGCTTATTTTCCGTTCATCGACTCCATAGATCCGTGGATCTCGGAAGCGGGGCTGAGTTCTCGCATTATTCACTAACTAGGAGTAGTATACGATCACATAATTTCTCCTCGCCTTACCAATTTATATGTTCATCGTCGAATCTGGTTTCTACTATTCATCTTCAGCCAGAGCAGGTTTCACTTTCTACTAGTAGATGTATCGTTTTTCTTTCTTTTTTTTTAAAAAAAATTAGTTAACATAGTTTGGGCGGCTAGACTGGGAGATTTAAGCTCTAATGCCACAAGAAAAGAAACAAAAAGGAAAAACCAAGAAAACAAACAAACAAGAGTTCTCTTCTTCTTCCCACATCGTTGTGGTCGACGTGTCCACACATGAATATTCCACCGTGGTCCATGACACCAACAAGAAAAATTCTCCTCCATCTCTCCATTCCACACTAATTGCAACGCTTCAGCATTTCTGTTTTCTTTTTATGCCCACATGTACTAGGAGAGATCTCTCGTACTTGTAATAATAATTAAAAGTTTAATTCAACAACAAGAACGTGAACACAACACATGATGGTTAGCAGGGTAGGTGAGTCGGTGCCATGTGCTATTCATTTCTGAACTTTGTTCCGTATCATTCAGAGCTCATAATAGTAACCTTTCTTGACTAACGGTTTTGATTGTAGCTTTCTGTTCTCTGTATTTTTTTTTGGTGAAAAAATATTAATTAAGTACTCTGTATATAGATTTAGTTACGTGATATGCCTATTTTGGAGCATGAAAGAACAAAATGAAATGAAACTCTTGATTTGACTAGTCAGTTACAGTAATTATGACTTTTGATATTAATGAAATTTGTGAACGGTAACCTTTCAAGCTACTTGTAGACAGAGACGTATGAATGTTTGTAGCCGTCACTGTTGGATGGAATGGCTCTTGTGTTGATCTATGCATCCATATGATGCATTCAGACTAGTTTGCTTGAAATGACTGGATGATTCTGTGAACTCTTAAATGATTTTGCATTCCAAGTCCTATTTTCCTTTTCAAAACCTGTTGCTCATCGTTTGCTGATCAAATTTGCAGTAGTGGAGGCCTAGTGGCATATGCAGACTCCAACTCGAATGATGTTCTTGACAAGCCCCAAGGACCACCAAAGAAGAAAGTTGTTGTTCTTGGCACCGGTTGGGGTGGCACCACCTTCCTGAGGAATCTTGACAGCAGTCAGTATGATGTTCAGGTCATTTCACCGCGGAACTACTTCGCGTTCACACCCCTGCTCCCAAGTGTCACCTGTGGGACAGTTGAGCCAAGGAGTGTCGTTGAGCCAATTCGTAGGATTTTAGAGAAGGTATGATGACTCAGAATTTTCAAGAAATTGCTCTGTTTTTTCTATATTGATACTTCTGTCACCGTGTTGTGTCTTTATCAGAGCAATTTTGTCATTATAAGTTATTTGACTTTTATGAAGGGTTGTAGACCACAGAAATATGCATAAACAATAGATTCACAATGAGTTTGTGGTGAAGTATTTTCACATACATGGCTGCACAAATATTGAAATTGTTTATTCACAGTTTTGCCAACCTGTTGAATGCCATATACACCGAGAAACAGAGTGTTCTGGTTTTCAATGGTTTAATGAATTTCTAGACCTCTCAAAAACTAACATAAGTTTCTTGCACCAAGGTTTGATTCATCATAGAATAGTAATAGCTGGACTCTGGGTTAATTCTGAGCAAAATGCATTAACATTGTTTTCTGTAATTCTCTTGCAGAAAGATGGAGATATCAAATTCTGGGAAGCAGAGTGCTTCAAGATTGATTCAGCAAACAAGAAGATCCATTGCCGGTCAAATATTGGGACAAATCTTGATGGAAATGGAGAATTTTTGGTTGACTACGATTATCTTGTGATAGCAGTCGGAGCTAGGTCTAATACATTTAACACTCCTGGTGTTGAGGAGAATTGCTACTTTTTGAAGGTATGAAAAAGAATGTGTGATATTGGTGTGCAGATATGAAAAAGTATGAGAAAGAATGTGTGAAATAGAATTGCTACATTTAACACTCCAGGTCTAATACATTTAACGCACATCTTTGAGAGTTGATTATGAAATGAATTGTGACTTACTTGCTCTATGAAATCCATCACCTCTGATATTAGTGTGCAGATCTCTGAAAGAGAATATGACTCATGTAACTGTTCCATTGAGTAATATACACCGTTTACACCTATTTTCAAAGGAAAAGTTTATATTACTTTTTAAAATAAAAATCCGTATACTACATGATACATCTTCATTGTTGATGTGCTATAATCACACATTCTATGTTCATACTCTCCTTACTGAATCACAGGAAGTAGAGGATGCCCAAAAGATCCGAAGGAACGTGATGGACTGCTTTGAGAGAGCAAGTCTTCCTTATCTGAATGAAGAAGAGAGGAAGAAGAACCTTCACTTTGTCATTGTAGGGGGTGGACCTACAGGGGTGGAATTTGCAGCAGCGTTGCACGATTTTGTTACTGAAGATCTATCCAAGCTGTATCCTTCTATTCAGCACCTTGTCAAGATATCATTGATTGAAGCTGCAGGACACATACTTACCATGTAAGGCCATACAATTATTTTGTTAAGTTTGATGCATATGAAGTTATTTGACTATTATTTTTACGTGATATTTACCTTTTTGTTCATTATCATGTGACAACACGATTTTACCCTCACGTGTAAGTGTAATTTTAATTATGTGTGCTCTCTATAGGTTTGACAAGAGGATAACTGAATTTGCCGAGGATAAGTTTGGAAGGGATGGTATTGATGTGAAAACTGGATACAAAGTTGTGAAGGTTTCTAAGGATGCAATTACCATGCAAAACCCAGCCACTGGAGATATCGCAGTTCCTTATGGAATGGCTGTTTGGTCCACTGGGATTGGTACCCGACCCTTCATTTCAGAGTTCATGAAACAAATTGGGCAGGTACTTAGATAGAAACTGAGTGTTGATTATTTATACCTAGTTGAGATAGCCATCTAATTCTCAATCTACATTTGAAGGGCAACCGGCGTGTCTTAGCCACTGACGAATGGCTAAGGGTCCGTGAATGTGATGGTGTTTACGCTGTAGGAGATTGTGCTACAATAAACCAGAGGAAAGTAATGGTAAGAAATGGGAGTTGATCACTTGTTTTTGTACGTTCTTTTATGAAGATAGCCCTTTTCTTTTGTTCATTTTCTTGCATGCTTGACATTGTTGACTAGTTTTGTTGAAACTCCTATCATCTATGTGCTAATGCAGAATGCTCCTGGATTTGGTTTAGTGGTAGTGGAAATGATAGCTTATTTGACTTGTACTAAGACACAATGGATATAGTATACCTGAATGTTGAATTACCTTCAGAGCGAGGGGATGTTCCCAAAATCCTTTTCTCCTGCAATACAAGCTATAGGTCAATGCATATAAAAGATTTTATTTGCCTGTTCTGAAAATATATGGATTTATATTCTTGATCTATAATGCAGGACGATATCTCAGAAATATTCAGAGTTGCAGATAAAGATAACTCTGGAACCCTGACAGTGAAAGAAATCCAAGATGTCTTGGATGATATCTATGTAAGATATCCCCAGATAGAGCTCTATCTTAAGAGCAGGCAAATGAATGGAATTGCTGATTTAGTAAGGACTGCCAAAGGTGACGCTGAAAAGGAATCTGTAGAACTGAACATTGAAGAGTTTAAGAAGGCTCTTTCCCTTGTGGATTCGCAAGTCAAATTTCTGCCTGCAACTGCCCAGGTTGCCTTCTATTCCTTAGAATTTTCACTGATTTGACAATTTCAGCGTGAATATTTCATGAAACTGCATCGCCACCAAATGTTAACTAGTAGTATGTTTTTCTGTCAGGTTGCTTCACAGCAAGGACAATATTTGGCTAGGTGCTTCAATAAGATGAAGGATGCTGAAGAAAACCCTGAAGGCCCAATTCGTATAAGGGGAGAAGGCCGTCATCGTTTCCGCCCATTCAGGTACCTATTCTCTCAGCCATCTGTTTGTTATCACTATTTGACACTATCCAGAAACCAGTTCAATGGAACGCAATGCCTGGAATAATTGACCTGCTAAAAGTGTCATAGTACAATAAGCTTCATAAACAGTATTTAGCAATGACTAGCGTTAAGCACTAACTGTTCATGTCTGCATCTATATGGTTCTAGACGTTCCTTTTTCAGGCATCTGATACGGTAGCTTTGCTGATTCATCCAGGTATAGGCATCTAGGCCAATTTGCCCCACTAGGGGGTGAGCAGACTGCAGCACAGCTCCCTGGGGATTGGATCTCCATTGGCCACAGCTCACAGTGGCTCTGGTATTCTGTCTACGCAACGTAAGTGGTTTTCTCCCTTTTCAGAGTGACAAACTTGATGTTGCTATCACTTCTCTCCCCCATTATGTTTCATCTGTGCTGGTGTGTAATGCTTTTTTTCCTGCTCTTTCCTGTGAATTCAGTAAACAAATAAGTTGGCGCACGAGGGCACTTGTGATCTCTGACTGGAGCCGTCGCTTTATCTTCGGTAGGGACTCGAGTTGCATATAGTCAACAGAAGGAAAGATTTTGTTGTGACATATTCAGAAACTAAGTGCAGCAGTAGTGCCTGCCTCCCACTTAAGTTTGTTTCTGCAAATATATATTATTTTTTGTTAGGAAAGAATAAAAGTTACCTTTTTCCCTTACATAGTGCACCACGGAGAAGAATTCCCTTGTACCTTTCTTTTGAAGAGTTGTACTTTTGCGGCATGAGCAAACTTGAAGATTCTTCAGTAGTTTCTTTACCTTGAAAGATAATCAAAAGCACTTTGACCTGATTTTGTTACTGTCAAATCTTTCTTACATGAATTCTGTTATCTTTCCATGGCTGGTAGCAGTCCAGTGGATTATTTGAATTGCCGTTTAGCTTATGTTGATATGATGGTACATGAACTGCTAATGGTCATCATTCAGTGGTAACAGGCCAAACAGTTATGCTGGCTGTTTCGGATCCTCATTCTGCTTTTGGAGAAGTTTAGTTCTATGATTGAACAAGTTTCAGTAGCATGTGCTTGGAATTGTGCCCTTGTTTAGTTAGTTGGACGAATGTTGCCTAATAGACAAACTGTGGTCCTGCTTTGCAGTTAAAAGTTCTTGAATTTTCATCACATGAAAGATCTGAAATTTCAGAACCTTCTCCTGGAAATGCTGGTTTCAGTGCAGCTGTATAGGTGGTTCTCGTTATTCATTACCTCATTGATGGGTTTCTGGACATATTGAAACATAAAAAACCAGTAGTGGGGCAGACAGTTCCCTTAACCTAAGGGCAAGATGTACAGTTTTCATGCATATATTCAAGAGACGCATCCAAAGTTAGGGAAAATGATGTAGCACAACATAGTTTGGTGCAACGTGTGGAAGAAAATCAGGGAGAGGAAACACTAAACATATAATTCACACCCCAGATAAAAAAAATATATAATGCTGATTATGTCCTGCTGCTGCATTGTTAATTTGTTATCCTTATTTTTCATGGAGGTAATCCAGGTTGAAAGCAAGTCAAGCAAAAGGAAAGAAAGGTAAACAACCTTTAGCTGAAATTTCAGACATTCTAGAATGTAGAATAATACACTGTAATCCCAGAAGCATCATCACTGTATGTATAAGGTGCCAAATATTGGTATTGTAACAGGACAATGGATCAGCATCCTTTATAGAAAAGAAAAAGAAAAGAAGGGGTGGCATTGCATTAAAAACAATATTCCTGAGAATACATCTGTCTCCATGACAGTGAAAGAATCCTACATAGAAGATAAGAAGATGCAAGTTGCACTTTTCAGCTTTAAAAGTCAAGGATGTCTGATTGCATCTATCTGGCTATGAAATGAAAATGAATGCTTAACAAATCATCAAGTATGAATTCCAAGAAAGCAACAGGTTGTCTAAACCACAAAGGACTAAACTATTAACTATATTCCATTATTATTCGCCTAATGGTTTGGTTGGTTGGGTGTAGGTGTATTTGTACCTAATTCTTCCAGCTCGACTGTTATATTACTAGTACAGATCATATGAACAAAGGAACAAGAACAATCATCAGTACAGGTCATACAGACAAATAAAAGAACAAAATAACATGAGAACCAGATGCTGAGCCCAGAATGTTTCATCTGCTCAAAAGACCTGTCAGTACAAAATCTCGATACACAATATTACAAAAAAGAAGTCCAGGGAGGCACTTCTTTTTAATAACTTTATAGAAAAGATTCCCTGAATAATTGGCACTAGGTTGGCTAGTTAATATATTATTTAGAAGAAAACTTAGCTCCAATATGTGCAGCAGAACCATGTAGGTCTAAGCAATAGAGTAACATGATAGGAGAACTTCCATTTATCATCTTGAAAAGTACCTTCAGACAATATTACATTGTTGATAGAAACATCAGCTAAGGAATGTATCGCATCCACACGCTTAAGTCCAAAACCCCAAGTACATGATCTAGCACAGAAGATATTATTATCAAGCAGTGACTGAGTATCTACATGTACACCCAGGAATGAACTGCAGCATGAAGCTCAAATCCTAATTACACAAAGCCTCACTAGCATAACCCTCGTAAAAACTTAAAAACCATGGACAGAAGGATGTGTGGTGACGATAAGATAAAAACGATATGTCCAAGCAACCAATGGTTTACAGTTCGTGGCACCGTGTCTACACTGAATCAACCCCTTCAATTTGTTGACGAGCAAGGTATCTTTCTCTTCGCTCCTTCTGAAATAAGGGGAAAAATTTTCATGAGGTCACACAAGCGAACCACCAAGACATTAATAAAAGACCAGACCATTGTCATCAAGAATTATGTGTCCTGATCTTACCCATTCATCAATTACAAGGCCTTCTCCAACAATACGAGGACCGGTGTCCTCTGGAGGTTTCTTGCGTGCTTCAAGTGCTGCCTCTGCTTCAGCAAGCTGACGCTTAAGTTTGTCCATTTGCTGCAGAATATATTGGTCACGTTTGTAAGTTAAGCTTTCAATAATTTGACAATTGCGTTGCATTTTCCCCACAAAGAAAAAATGCGTTGCATTTAAGAGTAAAAGAAAAAGAAATAGACTTTGCTGAAACATACTGGGGTTTGACGCTCAGCATCCAAGAACACAACACGCAGAATTTGCTCAACTGCTACCTGGTCTTTCTGCTCATCAAACTGTGACATAAATGGTGACATTTTAGACCATGCAATGCTAAAATGGACAACATATGTGGACGTTTCTAACAAACGAACTGTACTTCAAGGTCAGTGCAACTTATTTTGTGTTACAGGTGAAATAATATGCTGTGAAAAAAGTTGACATCAATAATCAAGGCCGGTGCAACTTCAGGTAAAGTGGATGAATCACTAATGAGGATGTGGATGGAAATCTATGAATCTTTGTCATTCACACCCTAGAATACATTACGCATCCAAAATAAAAATTTAGAGAAAGCTCAATATATTTTTTAAAAAATTACGTACCAGCTCTGGGACATACTCCATAGGTCCTTTGACTTTCAGACTGACAATCTTGAACTTAACCTTGCATTTCTGATCCAATGGCTTCTCATTGTTTTCAGGATGCTCCACAAACTTGAACACTAGCATTGCATAGGTCAGGAGTGAGAAAGGCGAGGGGGAAAAAAAACAGGAATGCACACCTAAGGTGAATCTCAACTTTGCATTACCTGTAGCTATGATGCTCTCTCCTGGACCAAGTATACCACCGGGAGGCCTCATGAAGCAACTCTTTGGTGCTGTTGTTTGAAACTAGAACAAAAGGCATGCATCAAATTAGTGCTTTATTAGTAGCTATTCTCTAAGTGGGGATTGGACCAATAGATTTTTAAGGTGGAAATCAATCCATAGCCATATGATGAAATCTGAACAATTTTAAATTAAACAGATAATCCTAATATATTGTTCACATTTAATATGAGTTGTTGAGAGGATTGATTTCATCCTAAAATATAGTTCCAACTTTAATATGAGTTGTTGAGAGGATTGATATCACCTTTTAAAATTAACAGTATCTGGACTGCTAGCTACTATTTACTGGTAACTAAGATGTACTACTATCATTAAAACCATCAGTATAGCTAGTAAAAATCAACTGAAGTCTGAAGATGTACAACTATCTTCTAGTTTAATGAAGAGGCCCTCAGATAGGTATTGTGTTAATTAGTACCTTAAATGCTACATGAGACTTGCTGATGTTCTTGATCTTGACAGCACTCCGGACTTGCTTCCCAGGCTCATCTGCACCAATCAGTACAAGGCAAAGTTAGACACAAGCTGCAGAAGCCACTATCCATCAATCATGCTGATTCAATTCATTCCAAACGATTCACTACTCTTTCAAATCAAAACAAGAAAAACCAATACTTGTAATAAATCAGTCAAATGATTATAGGCAATTCGTTTTCAACATATTCGAGTTATGCAGGAAAAAGAGCCAATTTTCCCCCACGGAAACAAGAGAACAAGTTAGAATTTTATGCCGCAACAAAGCAGAGACCATTCTAAACCACAAATCAGTACGCGAAGAGCAACAAGGACAGCGCCACCATAGACTGAGTCCAAGCCAATTAAGCAAATCAAGAACACTTTAACAATCACGCAGCAAAACAAACCCCAATTAACCCAATCAAAACTGGAAGAAAATAACTCAAAGCCCCCATCTTTGCACAGAGCAAGCAACCGCAAACCGCCATGAAAGCAGAGAACCACACCAAGAAGGGAAAAGGGGAAAAAAATTGAAGCAATCGATATCAGTGACGAACTTACAGGGGAAGAAGAGCTTGGATGCCGGGTCGAGCCGGAGGCGGCGGCGTGTGGGAAGAAGCGACCGTATCACCGCCGCGCCGCCGCCGCCGGACGACGACGACGACGACGAGCGGGCCCCATCCCCTGCTCCGCTCCCCTCCGCCGCCGCAGCCGGCGATGCCGACGATCCTGTCCCCCAAAGAGGCATGCGGCTCAGCTCGAAGCTACCGCCGCGCCGCTCCTCCGCCACCGCGGCGCCGGAGCCGGAGACGGAGAAGGTGGTGGTGATGCCGCCGCGGGTCACCGCCGGTGGCTCAACGAGCAGCAGCGGCGCCCCGTCGTCTCCCTCGCCTCCGCCTCGTATGGTGCTCGCCGGCGATTCTCGCCGCCGATTAGGTAGCTAGCTCGCCGGAAGAGGAAGGAGGAGAACGGCGGCCGTGGAATTTGTGAATTCAGCGGTGGAGGGGTATTCTCCTCCTCCCTCTCTCTTTATTATGGTAGTGGAGTGAGTGGCCTGAATGGTGGGCCCCACTCTCTCTACTGTTATGGTGGGGCCTACCATTTTCATTTCCTCCCTGTTCATCACATCTCATATGGTGATCAGGCATATGATGATCAGTTAATCCCCTTGCTTATTTGTCATGATTTGCATTATTAGTGCCTAGGGCTAGTTTAGTACGGGTAGGAGGGTCCACGTGTTAGTGATAATATTTTTGTATTTTCTAATAAGCGGTTGCCAGACGAACAAAGTAATCGAAAATAATTCGTAGGTAAAACTTTTTATGTTTCATTCAGATTATTTACGGTTTAAAATCTAAGAATAAAAGATCGTGATAAAAAACTCCAAAACCTTTAAATTAAGCTTAAAAAAATTAAATTTTGGTTTATGTTGATAAGGATAAGTGTAAAATGATGGGACGTCGACCCTAGTAATGGATGAGAGATTTCCCGAAAAAAAAATAATGGAGGGAAGATTTAGAGACGGGGAAATATATTTGAAGCTATGAATATGTTCTAGATTTAATTAGTTAGATGTAATGGATGGTTGGTTTGGTTGTCATCCTAATTTATCTGCCAAAAGAATGAAGGCCAAAATATGTGCACAAATGCATCACAGATTAATTAATTAATTTTCAATCAAAATATGATTAGTTAGTGTGGACAATGGATTGGTTATCTAGCTATTAGTACCTTTGAAGCTAGGGTTGATACGATCTACGACAATGGCCTAAAACTATGGTCTAACCCTACGCACAAAAGTAAAGATGATGGGTATGTATGCATTGACTTGGACACACGCTTTGGCTTTTTTTTTACTAATGACTTTTCAGGGCGGTTGACTTCATTGACTTGAAAAGAGATTTCCATTAAAAAAATTCTGATAACTTTTAGTTAGGTGCCTTTGGCAAAGTAATGTCACTTTTAGTGTATGTTGGTTGATATGGTTGAGCAGAGTACTACTTAGCTTCAGTGACGGATCCAGAAAAATAATAATAAGGGCTAAACAAACTAAACCAACTAAACCAGTATAAATCGAACTATATCCATATAACTATGAGAAAAATTAGTGAGGGCTTAAGGAGGTCACCATGATCCTAATGCCGGTATTGGAAACTCAAGACCCCATAACCCCATTATAGCCATCCATCAAGAACATTCACCACTAACCACCTTAGGAGCCAAGACTTATGCTGGATTCGTCACATCCATGTATTAGGAATATATTACTACCTCCATTACATATTATAAGGCGAAGTACATCTCTTGTAGGACGCCTTATATTCTGCAACAGACTGATACCTCAAATTAAAAAAAAATCTTTTTCCCAAAAATAATTATCTGAAATTTAAAAGATTTCTGAAATTTTAAATTTAAAAATTTAAAAGAGCAAATAGGCCCAGTGGAGTGGTGGTGGTAGAAGCCAAGAATTGAGATGGAAGAACAGTACTCTACAACAAGAAGGCTGGACTGGAGAAGTCAATGGCAGAGCTTGTGAGGCACGTCGGATCGACCAGGACAATTTTACATTTGGACCGAGCTGAGCCTTTCTTGGCAGCTGCTGAATTCATCAACAAATTAATTAGACTATTCTTTTTTCTATTTTGTTTATTCATAAATACTGGTCTCCTACTAGTATAGTACTAGCTAGGTAGCGACAAGCATGGTGACACTGATCTGGTCAATCACGAGTCACGAGCTGTGTTCTTCTTCCCAGAGACAAGACAAAAAAAATTGAAAAAAGAGCTATTCATTCCTGCTTGGCTGCTTCAACACAGCTCAAGTGCTCAACTGATGATATGCATTGTCCTACTCTAATTCCAGGAATAGATAAGCTCTCTTTGCTGATTGAAGTTGTTCAGAGAAGTCGTCTGATAGCTTCAGATAACAAGGTAGTATGGGATCAAATGTTCAGGGATTTGTTTTGTGGTCAATGTAATGTCCTTGCTCTGTTGCTCATGACTACGGAAGTATAAGTTGTTTTAATATATTAACTGGGACAACACATACCATTTGAATGTTAGGGTTAATTACCAGGAGCTGTTCCACGAGGAGGGTTAATTAACGTGGCGTTTGAAGTAATTAAACCAAATAAAATTTTGGCCCGGTGTACGAAGAACAGCACATGCAAACAGATGGAGAAAAGAAAGTGTAGTACTACCACTTGAGCATGGTACAAAAATCATGGAACAGAAAAACATTCAGATTCAGAGGTGCAAACAGAGAGGGCCTGAGTCTGCAGCTAGTCAATGTCGCTCTATGTTTCTCTCACGAGCATGAGCAGGAACATTAAACAAAACAATAAAATTACGCCTCGATGCAAGAGGCCATTGACCCACTAGCACTAGATATTCACTGCATCAAAATTTTCAGATACGTGTGAACTCTGATTCTCTCAAACGGATGAAATGGCGGATGAGTTTGGCCCGTTCGCTACTGCCCTTTGGGCAAAATGGCTGTTCTGCAAGGAGAACAAGACAATTCATTAGCGTATTTTAATTTCACCCTTCAGCATTTCAGAAAGCGTGCTCATGAAATACGAGAAAACAATACCACGTAGAACATAGTCGAACCTCTATCAGCGAACACGGTTGACTATGTGTCATTTGTCCCTCTTCAGAAAATTTGATGCTAATTTTGCAATTTTCTAGTAAAATTAAATAAATTTCTGAAACACTTCTCTAAAAATCATGAAACTTGAGAACCCTTCAAACATAGGCAAGACTTGCATGTATTTTGTTTGGTTTGGACTTTGGCCCGCATAGTCCTGTGAGCTTAGTGTCGTGTGGATGAAGTCTACCTTTTCCTCTCTGACTCACGGTAGCTCAATTTGATTCATGTTCCTCAAACGCAAAACCAGATACAAAGCTCCTCACAACTATCAAAACCCATCCATTATGCCTCTTTGAGCGGTTTGAATGGCGGCTATGTCCTATGTGGTCACTATATATATATATATATTGGACCAATGTTCTTCTGATATGACACGGTGACACCTATATTACTGCAAGATGAATATTGCTAGAGCGTCATTGTCACTGATGACCAGAGGCTCCTATGCCGCCTCAGCCTCCCATGCTGCTTTTCCCCCAATGCGGCCTCATTGAGGTCCCTTGTCCCAGCGATTTTGGGAGGATGGCCCGAGACGAAGATGGCCAACCAACTTATAACATCCTTAAATTTAGGGAAATAAAATTCTAAACCTGAAAATCGCTTCTTTCAAAACTTTTGTGAAACTGCATCGTATTTGATCTTTTCAGATTTTATTTGCTTCTTTGATGGTGCCAACTATTAAAATTGAGTGGAATACTACTTAAATTGTGTGTAGGGATTAATTAAACTAATTATAGAAACATGACTATTAATTAAATCCCTCATCGAATTACTATTACAAATTAGAGTCAAACCTATGTTCAAACCAAATTCAAATTCTATATTTCTATTTACAATCCCTCTCCAACCCAAAACCTAATTTCAAAGTCTATTTTTGAAACCTATTACTACTTGGGCCCAAATCCTAAAAGGCTAAACCAACCTATCTAGAATTATTGCAGCCTAAGGAGCCAGCCAGCCCACTTTAACCCAAAGATCAACACATGTACCTGAAGTCTACACTAAGGACAGGATGGTTCACCCTAAAAAAAAAAAAGGACGGTCCATGCCGTGGATCCGGCTCCTCTGCGTCTTTCCAACATCCATTTCTCTTCCAACGTGTTGGATCAAATTAATACTATCTTTAACTTACAGAAAAAATGGTGGAGAAACCTGCTGCATTGGATGAGAAATGGATGATAGATGAAGGCTAAAATCATGCCGTATCAAAAATTCAAGAAGATACAACAATTTATGTGAAAAACATGACCCAAAACATTTCAAGAATCATCATCAGAAATCCTCATTTGAACTGAGAAATCTGCGTGACAGTGACAATGCAGATGTGCTACTTACTACATACAGTATTGAGTGGAATCCACTGCATCTCGAGCTCCACCTCGCCGGACTTGAGGGACACCTCCTACTTCAGCGCATTGCCGGACTTGGGCCACCGGCCGATCTGCACGTCAGTCGCCGAACGCCGTTCCCGTGTTGATCATCGGCTGCAGGTCGATCTTGGCCTCCCCCATCAGATCAACCTTCGACAGCTTGTCATGATCGAAAACTTGCTGGTTGCAAAAGAAAGCAGAGGATGCCATTCTCAGATGGATGAATACACCAGAAAATTTCAATTGTTGTTTGTTGGATGGATGGATGAATACATCAGAAGTTTTCATTACAAGACAGATGAACACATCACGAATTTTATGTCAGATATATCATAGATGAGGCAAATTAGGAAAAAAAAATTCACAGGTTTAGATTTTGTGGTTGATAAGAAGCTTGAGAGTGCCTGAGGAACATAGAGCTTGAGTTCTTCATTCCAAACAGGGTTCAGGTTGGCTTTAATCACTGAGGTTTGCGCTTTCTGCAGACAGTCAAGATATGGTGAATTTTGGAGCAAATTTGTGCTTATTCTGAATGAGGAAAAGGCAGCACAATGGAATAGAAAGCATATAAATTTAGGAGAGGTGATTACTACCTGTTGGCCAAGGGTCAGGACTACATAAGGATATCACTGCTTGACATGTCTCTGGTTACTAAGTTGGTGCCTCCTTTCACCTTGACATTCAACCATACCCACCTGAAGTACAGATCAGGGATTTGCAAGATAGAACTGGGAGTTACAGAACATGCTGAAAGTAAGGTAAAATACAAATGAAAATCTTGCAGTTTTGGGACAGAACTACATACTTCACTCTTGGAATTGACAGAATGAGAAGCACTGTCTGCATGTTTTCCAGAGTCGCTACACTGATGAGAGGCAATCTGTAGGCTTGGCTTAAGAAACTCTTCAACTCGTATTTTGACCTGAAACATTGGAAGTAAAACTATGTCAAATGACAGCATGACAGCAATTTTTTTGAGCCATTTCTTCAGTTCATTTTGCGGAACAAAATGGAAGCCCCAAAGTATTAAACTGTACAATCTGAATTTAGACGAGAAACAACTATAGGCATTTTACTCTAAATGATTGCCAATTAACGGAGGAAGCAAATACCTCTGATGAAATTTTCTCATTCTTCCTGGGTAGAATCTGGATGTGGCTTGTTGTAGCTTTGTGGCAGAAAGAATTCATATATCGCATAGGCATGAGAATTTCCACCAACTTCTATCATGTTGTCAATTTCACTGTCACTCCATTGATCTAGTGTGACTGACAGAACCTGCTCCCAACAAATACTTAATGGTGATCATGATCGAAACATGGTGTATCAATAGAGGTAATGGTGTAGCTAAGCTGTAAACGCCAGTTGCGGGCCTATGCCGCCTTTCACACACTGAAAAGATGCATAATGCTAGTCTTTTATATGGCAATCAGAGAAACCTTTTGAAACGTTTAAGAAATTAGAGAAACCTTTGAAATATGTCCCAAGACTTGTGAACGCCGGAACACTTGAGGTATATGAATACTCCAATATTAACTGACCTGCAAGCAAAAAGATCAATTATTTAGTATTTACAAGGAGCTAGTCAATAAAAGTTGCTAACTAAAATAATGCATAATAGCCTGATTATGCTCATAATGACAACTGACAAGGATGGGGTAAAAGATGATGGAGTGATTCATCAGATTTTAGGCTTTGCACAATTTATTATTCCTCTATATATGCTGCTTATACTTTATTGTAAATGCAAACAAAAGGACAGCATGGATGTGAAATAAACTAGTTACAGGTGACCATTAAATCACCAACTAGTTGGAAATGAACAGACAGATTCTATTTCTACCGAGGCTAATGCTCACCGGAAATCAAACTCCCATCGTTTGCACTTATCCATATCGGTATAAGCCAAAAATTGAATTTTAAAGTTTAATTTGAAGATGATTTTGGGTTTTTTTCCATCATGGTCCTTTTCAGCCTTGGATTTTAAACAACGAGTAATCCAAATGTAAAAGTTTTACCCGTAAATTATCTTTCGTTGCTTCTTTCATGTGCCTACCGCTTATTAAAAAAGAAAAATGATCGTAGGCACTATGCAGTCAGCTGGAGCCAGGTTGAAAATATAGGCAGTCAGATGGAGTCGGGTTGAAAATACTTCCACGCCCATTTGGGGTTTATGTACACTGCAGTCAGCACATATACGGGGTTTTCACTTCTGTGCAATAGTAACTTCAGTTTTGCCATCTTAGCTGCAAAGAGAAAAGGTGAAAAATGAACATATCATGCAACACAAAATTGAAAATCTTGTTTATTAGAGAAAATTCAAAGAGCAAACTAGTATATGCAAATCCAATGTAAACGGCCAAATTTCAAGTACTTCAAGGTGCATAAACTTGTTTTCCGTTACCAATTTGTGCATGATAGGCTTACCGGCATCATCACGTCCTCGACTCATCTTCTCACTGTTAACGTAGTAAGGAGATTTTGGACTTTCCCTATCCTGACGTGCATATTTATATGGCCATCTGACTTAAGTCAATGAAACTAGTCAAATTCCCTAATTCACTTTCACCCCTCTAATGTTTCAACCCTGCAAATATGCATTCAAGTTCAACCAAACAGAGCAAGGTTAAATGAAACGAAACCAATGAGAAACAATAACTTCAAGAGTTCCTTTTCCTCCTATTGTATCGCTACTAGTAATATGCCCGTGCTAACGCCACGGTAATATTTATGATGTAATTTCTCAAGTTATCAACTTTACAGTCCACTCTCACTCTCTCTTTTAAGTTCGTTCGTTATCGTTGCTCGAGCAATAAACTATCAAAATTACATTTATCACTACTAAACAGAATGAGGTGTGACTACACACAACCAAAAAAAAGTGTATTATGAGACCAAGTCAGATTAAACCAATGTTATATTACTATAGATAGAAAAGCAATGCAAGTAGGCTACCGACAAACCTAATAGGCTATATTGACTATTGCTACAATACCAAGCAAGAGAAAACCAAAAGTACTTGTAGTGGTTATGAAATTGGTATTGAAAATAAAACTTAAAAAGGATAGAAAATAGGTAATACCAAACTGAAGTACTAACTGTACAGTGACAAAAATGGAACAAATATTGAAAGTTGACAAAATATAAACAAATATCTGCCAGCTCTAAAATATCACCAAGGTCGAGGGTGCTCACAAGGTACAAAAACCTGTAGTCTGAGCATGCAAACAAAACTTCATGCTATAGTGACACCACCATTATTCACAACAACAATAAAGAAGAAAAAATATGGTGACATTCATATGAGAGCAATTGGTATAAAACGTACTTATAAATTTAGAGTTCGCAATCAGACCATAAATCAAGTTTAGCTCCATAATGTCACAAGAGAGGGGAAAAGGCAAATCATGTAAGTATGTAACTTCATGCTGATTCCTTTTTCTTTCCCCACGTGCTCATCAAACGCTGAAGAGGAAAGTCAAGTGCATGGGCATGGCTAATCTGCAATAAAACTGTGATGTTAAAAATTAGAATTATTATAATAATAAGATGCAAGGCATTGCGCAATAATGTTACATGTATTGGCATGTTTCTTCTATACACATCATTTCTATAGCAAACAACATGTAAACGTGCTTGCCATATTCAAAGTTCAAAATTGTATTTACAATAGAAAATAAAAACGATCTATTGTTGTAAATACTAATACTGGAAAAGTTCAGTGTTGCACTTTGTTTAGTTTATCTCTGGACTTTCTTGCAAATTATATTCCCATACTGAATAGCATGCGCAGGAGCAAAGATAAAACTCGTGGCAATATGCCCATGCTCTACATATAGAGACTAAGAAAAACAGGTGATGCTTATAATTTTGGGTGACAGCATCACAGGTTCAGGTTCAAGCCTTCCTAAATATATAAAAGAACTGGAAAGAAGAAAGGATAAAAATAGTGACCATGATCAACAGAAAGGCTGTGTAAGCAAACCTGAATAATCCACATATTTTGTAACAGTTTCAGGCTTGTCAAATGGTGAAGAACACGAGCCAACTTAAAGCTTGAATCGTAAACATTAGCAATGCCTCCAGTACTCAATTATGGGTTGACATAACATTTTCTATACTTCTTAGATGGCATGCGTGAGTAACCACATCATCCATTGGCAGCAAGATTAAGGAACAAGTCTGAAAAATATGCTAGTATTATCGGACAGGACAGTGAATTTCTGTTGCTGATTTCAGAATTATATGGTTAATACTAAAATAAGGAGATACATCTTGTAGCCCCTCCATGCGATAAAGTCACGAAACTTTTAATAGTCACCTATTAATGACAATAAAGAAAATATGCTCAGCAGTTAGCAGTCAATCAGGCCCAGTTAGCACAGGAGATGGATGAACACCTTACAACAAAGCAACGTTGATGCCAACTGACGCCTTGAGATCAAAGCTAATAGTCTCTTCTTCATTATTAGTGTAGATATCATGATGCCATGATTCAGATCAAAGTAAGCATTCAGTTCATGGATCACTGTAAAGTAGTTTTATCTTACCAAGATGCAATTGATAATATTACGCAACATGAATTATTTCTGTAATCCACACCAGATGTACCTAAAAAGAGAATAAATTTGAAGTGATTGTTAAGAACAACATATTATTACCACAAAAAGAATGTGGCAGGCCATGAAATTTGGTATTCCATTTTCCAAAAGCGCTTCAAAAAATGACAACTATAGAATGACTTCATGATGCTAGCAGTCATGGGATTAGGTGACCGGTAAGGATTCAGAACCATCCCAACATTCTGATGCTAGAATATGTTCAACGAAAATGCCAACTAATCCTACAAAGACTTACTTCAGTCAGGTCTCTGCCTATTGATGGTGGCCCTGATCGACGATGGCGACTTTGTGTGACGGTTATGATGACTTGATAGATGGCTTGAAATGTAAACACCAGTAATGCCAACCAGTACTCTACTATGGATTGAAATAACATTTTCTGCACTTCTTAGATGGCATGTGTTATTCAGCAAAGAATGGTCAGATACACCTGAAAAATGAAGGAAAACATAAGGTGATCTGATTAGGCATATCTTGATGAAGCTAATAATATTAACCTTGTACATGAAAATGGGAGGCAAAGTTAAGACTTTTCTAGATATCAATCTTGAAGGCTAGAAGAAAAGAATAAATCATTTCAACCAATTTTTCATGTTTCTCATTTTGGGCACTATATCAGAGATTTAATTTTTAATTAAGACAAGTAAAATGACAGTTCAATTCTGGTTTCTAACAACGATATTCTGATGTTGACACTAAATTCAGCAGTAAAACCATCAATAACGTATGGATTCAGATCGTACAACAACATAAAATTACTATATATGTTATTGTTGCGTGCCATACCATGAGAAGAACATTCAGAGTCCACGCTAACAGTTCAATTACTATTGCAAGCACTCCTGGGTAAAGAGGTAAAACCTATATGGGACTAAAACTGAAATTAACTTACATGCTGTCCATTCATGAATAGCTCCAGTACTTGTATCTTGGACATGCAAATGGGGATACCCATAAATTATAATTTCTGATAGGTTGATACAGAGCATATATCAAACGTCAATGAATTAAGCCTAAGCTTATTACTGAGAGATAATGGGAGATTACTTTGGGTTTCTCATTGCGACTCCAATTTAAGAATCAGCAATTGATCAAGGCGGGATGCCATTTTAATTCTTTCCTAAGCGGATCCATCTTCTTCTCTGCAACCAAATTCCACAACGAGCAAAACTATAATCAGTCAACCAAACAATTCATGCCAAGCTCTCCATTTGGTTAGCAGCAAACCATTCATTAGGCTAGAAAGAGAGCAAAACAGAACAAATTCCAACTTTTGAGAGTTCAAAGTTGAACCACAAATATATGGTTGACAGAACTTGACTGAGAACAGGAAGATGGCATGTAGTGATGAACTCACAGGAAAAGTTTAGTGTGCCACATGAACTCTACCATCCAAAGAACAATTCTTTTCACCCAAAAATTTAAGTCTGATCAGCAATTAACTCACCACACACCAAACATTTTGACAGTAATATAAATTTAAGAACAACAATAGTTGCAAAGAAAGTTTATGCAATAGGCTCATATGCAATTCTGCATCCATCCACAGTTCCACTCCAACAACAATGAATATTGAAGCATTATATTTCCAACAATATATTTTTTCAACAATTTAAGAACCCAGTCAAGTTTGCAAATAAAAATTAGGTGCAAAACAATATATTTAGCCATTTAGGTGTAAAACAACCTGACGCTCGGACTACTGATTTTCTGCTACTGAACCTTTACATTATCTGATTTGTTCTCTGCTTCCCAATTTTGGCTATTACAATTTCCCCTCACTTCCCAATATTGCATCCAGATCAGTACATATGAGTAGTAAAATTAATATTGTGAATGTATAAAAGAAAACAGAAGAGAGGATATTTCATGGATACAGAAAAAACACTATACTTGGGTAGGCGTAGCGCAATGCAACGCGAGAGGACAGTGACGGCGCCCGATGTGGCGTGGACGGCGTGACGGCAGCGGGTGAGGTGCGACGGTGCCTCCAACAAGACGCCCGCGCGGCGGAGGGGATTTAGGGAGGGAGGCGACGACAACAGATCTCCAACCGAATCCGCGACGGCGCGTGGCGGGTGAGGTGCGACGCGAGAGGAGGGGAGCGACGGCGACGGAGCGGAGTGGATGGGTGCGGGACAGGGGCGGTGCGGCCGTGCGGGAGCGGAGCGGCGGCTGTGCGTGCGAGACGGGCGGCGGAGATCCGGTGAGGAGTGGCATCGGCGAACGTTCGATCTGGTGAGGCATGGTGGTGGAGGCGCGGTGAGGAGTGGTCGGGGGTTCGATCGCGGTGGAGGCGCGGTGGAGCGGCGTGGAGGGCGGAGGCGTCCGAGTCTGCGGGTGCGTGATGCGGCGTGGAGGGCGGAGGGGTGCGGGCAGAGGAACATCGTGCGGCCTTGATTTGCTAATCAATCAATGCATCGAGAGGAACGAATTCAGGACAATCTTGAGCCGTCATGAAACAAACAGATAAACCAAACGATTATGACTCAAAGAAACCAAGAAAAAAACAAATGAAATCCAGGATTTATAGGAATGCTGAAGGAAACACAAACAGGGGATTTGGATTACCTCCGGCTTTGTTTCTCCAGGCTAGGAGCGAAGGTGCTTGTCAGATCGTAATTTAGTCCCCAAGATTTTTCTCTTTATCGATTACAGCATCAACTCCATGCGGATCGGGCCCAATAAACCCTAGACCCACATGTCAGTGACAAATTCACAGTGACTCCAAATTAAGTCAAAGGATCTTAATCTGTGGATTGGTCGGCAGCTCATCTGCTTTCCCTTGACCTTTTTCTTGTATTTTGCTTCCTTTCTAATGGATTCTCTCAACAGTCAGATCAGAAAACAAGAGTCTAGATAGGACAAGATTATACCATACCACTTTTTTTTCATGTACTGTGGTGCATCAGTAAATGAGAGGACCTCCATAGGAGTGGATGCAGTCAATAAATTTAAGTCCCCTTTGAAACACAGGAAAACATAGGATTTTCATATGTATACAAGTGCAAAATAGAGGTCAAATGATTACAAAACACATGAAAAATACATAAATGTCGGTTTGTTTAGACCGCAGGAAAAACACAAGAATCATAGAAGAGAGATAGACTGAAAAACAATTATTCCATGAGGTTGGACCTCATGTTAAATTTCCTCCAAAACTTGCTAGGACGATGCATTCCATAGAAATTTTAGTGGATTATATAATGCTCAATCCTTTGTTTCAAAGAGCCTTAAAAGAAATTTTCTATAGGATTTAAAATCCCACAAAATTCCTAAGATTTTACTTCAAATCAGGGGGGAGGGCTAACTGAAGTTTCTGTGGAAGATTATACGGATAAAATGAAATTCCTTAAGAACTAAGTTGTTATTACGAGTGATTTATCTTTTGAGAGTCCTTTGGAACACATAATTTTTACAAATTTTCACATACTTAAAATCAATTCTTCTAGAAACTATTTAAAGGTTCACCATTCCAATGTAGTATTAAAGAATGGCTTACGATCACTTCTAGGGTGAAAATGGGAGATGGGAGCGGATGGAACCACTTCCTCATACTTTACAATAAACAAATATTTAATTTCAAAGAAAACAACACCACCTGCTCACACTTTACAATATTTTTTTTCACTAAAATATGCGAGCTTACATTTTCTTGAATGACAAGGTTATCTATGGTCAAATGACATAGGACCAAAACAACTTTATATCACTAAACTTATGCCACAACTTGAAATAACTTGGGCTCATCTTTATATTAACAAGAACATAAACTGCCATGACCGGCAAGTCACCAATGAACATGAACTAATTAATCTTTGATTTGGCATTTACTAGTACTCCAAGCCACAATAGGAGAATTGCTTGAGGGCTCCTTAGGGCTGACTTGGCCTAATTCAAAATGAGTAATTAATCCTAATTTACACTCACTCCTCCTCCCCGTCATCTTCGTTATCATCAATCCCCACCCAATGAGTAAAAGCGAAGAGGAACTCCTTGAATGTCACTGTTCCATTCTTGTCCCAATCCATTTCCTCTGGAACCAACAAAACAATATATTAGGATCATCATTATCATTGTATGGATTTGAGATTTATGATGATATCACAACAAACAAACTCACCAAATCTTTTCATGCCTATGCGCCCAGAAGAGCGTTCTCCTCCGATAGTTTCATTGATTGCTTGTATCATCTCATTCTTACTGACATATCCATCTTTGTTTTTGTCCAAGAAGACAAATGAATCAACCAATGTCTCAAAAGTTGGTTCAAGGTTACCTAGTCCCATTCTTTTTCTCTAAAGCATAGTGTCAAGGACATAAATGTCTCCAGATATATAACTATATTGAGGAAATAGTAAGGTAAAAATTCAATGCAAAGCCTTTGTATGGTCTAAAAATGTTCATGCAACCTTGAAAGTTATATGAAAGCTCTTTCAGTCTCTTTTCAACTTTTTTTTTTGAAAATCCTGGTAGTAGTAGCGCACCCCAGCGCACTTTCGCATATGGTTAGTCTTCTAGGAGATTATCATTATATCATGGAGATTACCAATATATGGATGCAAGCATACAAATATCATCCTTCTATAAGTGTACTATGTACCCAAGTATTATACCTTAACCTTATTTTAAAGCGAGATACTTGCACCTTAATTTTTTTGTGATATAATGGGAAAGTTTAGTGTTGCTAATATGTACGATTTCTATTTTTGAAGAAAAAGAGAGGGGAATGTTTTATAATTATAATAGCATCCAATGCAGCAGCAAAATAAAGTGATAGAAAAAAATTCAATGGTCACTACAATAAGTATGAAGGATACTGCTTGTGACACAATTGGGTCATTCAAAAGATAAACAAGGCACATGAAGACAATGAACTCATTAAATTTCATGCCCATGTGTTCATAAATGTCGCATGCCTGAAATAAATCTTTTATCTCATCATCTGTGAATGAGATACCCAACTTTTGGAAACAATGCTTCAGCTCTTGTCGATCTATTTCACCATTGGAGTCTTCATCTGCAGAGATACATAATGATATTTGACTAAACAATAAAGCATAGAGGAACAAACGAAAAGCCACCTGGATCGAGGACGAAGTTTCCAAAGAAATATTATTAACTCAGTAGATGTTAGGTTGAATCAAAACCTTCACAAAGAGAAAGCCAAAAAAATTGCAAAGAGGAAAGAAAAACTTGAGGAGGTCTATCATCTCCAATTTCTGGGTTTAGTTGTGCCCACATAACCTAGTTGATCCAAGGTACATGGGCATTTCATTTGTTATAAATTGATGTAGAACTTTATAAGTAGGATTGAGGAAAGTTTCTTGAAGTAAAACAACTTCACCAACTCCAGACTCACAACTTTAGATTTAGCTATTGATAGCGACGTGTTTCAATCAAATTAGAACATCATTAATTCATGATGTCCTCCATATGCAATACTGTATGAACTAATATATTCAAAGAGGTTTGTGCTTTAGGTGTTCAATGAAACATCCACTTTTCCTCTTCGAGTTTTGACCATTTGATAGCATGTAAGAAATAAGTGTTGGTAATATCATAACACTAATACACATACATGATCAGTACTCACCAAATTGCTGAAAGATAGTTCTGCAGTTTCTCAAACTCTCATCAATTTTCGGAAACTTCATGATAACACTATTGAATGATTTCACAGAAGTTCCTTTTTGTGCCCTCTGCTGCATTGCTTCAACCATCTTCCTCTCTAACTTTGATGCTGGCGAACTATGTCTTGGGGAGTCACCCCGCCCAATTACGCCCCCCATTTAGCAAATCACACGATTCTGCAGGGATAGAAGCTACTTCCCTGCAAATGTAAAAATAATACTGGTGGTGAGAGAATGGACATGATCAACTGTCTAATTTGGGGATGCCTAAAATTAGGGGCACCAAACAAACTGCCACTACAACAATAGGTATCAGCCTAAAAAAAGACAACAATCATATTTACACATTATGTGAAATCTTCTCCGACAAAACTTGAGGAGGCTACAACATGTTCTTAAGCTGCTATGCATAAGGCCAATGGAGGCGAAACAAAGCAGATAGCACCTCTCTACTCCCTCCATCCAAATTTATAAGAATTTGGGGGTAGTACATGATATATCATATTACAACGAATCTGGAAAACGGTTTGTCCAGATTCGTTGTACTAGGATGTGCCACGTCCCAGCCCAAATCCTTATATTGTTGAATGTAGAGAGTACATCCGTAGTGACAAGGATCTATCTATCCCATAGCCATCAAAATTGCATCATTGGTTAATAATATGATTACATGTTGGTATGGTTGCATCATCAAAAACATGATTGACACAAGCATTGAAGGAGGGCAAGGAGAGGATGACATGTGGACCCCTATTATTTTTTTATTTTATAATACACTTTGTGCTGAGTCAACAATTTTTACCTAGTCAACCCTCGATGTAATCAAAACCACCTCTATATACTGCCGAAACAATAATTAGACGGTTTTTGCAATATGAGGGGTCTTTCTAGTATTGGGGATCAAAGGTGATTTTGAAACTTGGTGTAGATAGACATGAGGGACCTAGAATGAACTTATTCCTTTACTAGGGCTAAAGAGATCATGGTTCCTACCCGACAGATTTCAGTTGATAGAGAATAATTCCTGACCAACATGGCTGCATGAGACTCAATAACACTAAATAAAGAAAATTGGATAAAACAGCCAAAATTTGTGGACCAATAGTGGGTTGATGACAAAAATATTGACCCTCTTTCACTATTTCTACTAGAAATTTGTCACCCCTTTTGGTATGCCCATTAGTTATAGCCGGTTGTTAGGGCTCTTTATAGTATTAGTGAAAAATGCTACCCCTACATCGGAATAATAATTTTTTATTTATTTAAAAAATAGGATCAAACTAGAATAAGAGCAGTAATTTACTAATAATATAAGTTATCGTAGGGCCGTCAAATAGTTCAAAACTTGTGTGCAGCTTGAGCTGAGCTTGTCCCAGACTCCAGCTCGAGCTCCAAACAAGCTGAGCCGTGCCCAAGCCTACACCAAAGGTCACAAGCTTGCCGAGCTCAAACTTGTAGCTAGACAAACCATGACAAATATACTAATTAAGTATCTACACTCTAAATTAGTTGGTGCTAGAGGCCAGAGGGTATATATTTATCATCTTAAATTTTGCTTCTATCTTATATATTAGTGTGATTAACCAGAAATTAATTATTCTTACAAAGTGATATATTCTTTACATAGTAAAATATATGATATACTACTAATAACAAACTTCGATACCTGAGTTCAACCGAACATGCTTGCGAGCTTGAAGATGGAACAGGCTTGACTCAAGATTGTGTCAAGCTTAAGCCTGGGCAAGCGAGCTTTATTTGCTACGTATGGTTTGTTTTTTAATTTACAAATGTATGAACATATACTTAATGAAAATTACACTTGCGATTTATAAAATGAAAAACATATAAACACTTAGAATTTTGTAGGGTCTCAAGAACGCCGGTGCCAGTGTCCTGATTGGTTAAGCTCTTGTTGATTAGCCGTAAGAAAATGAATGAACTATAAAAATAGTTTATGAGTAAACTATAATTATAATTACAGGTTTAAAGGTGAAGCTGGAGAATAGATTATGATGAAAATAAAACTATAATCGAATTTTTTTCATCTTGTAATATCCTCTGAATTATGTTTTACTTTCAACTACTTATCTTTACATTAAAACTCGCCAGTTACTATATTTCATTTTCTGTAAATGTACGGCTTCACAATGGGTAAATTGCTTTGCCTCAATTTCCAAATTAATAAACTATTAAGTACTCCATTGTAGTTGACGAAATATAATGTAAGTGCACATACGCTCAACCATATGAATAGACTTGCGCACCCTGCCAATACAGGCACCTTCGGGGGACTCGAACAACATATCATACGTTCGACGGGATTACTATCGACACCTAAATATATCAACACACACTTTGCCTAACACTAAAATAATAATTATCCATAAATATGATCGTTTGTGTACGTTGAGTAGACTTGAACTAACACAGGTCTACGACCACAAGAAATCTAATCAACCGAACGTTCGCAACAATTATGTCATTTTCTATCCTGTTGTACTAATTTTTGTCTTCTCTTTATTTTTAATCATTTACTGTAAGTGTTTCTGCCTTTTGGTTTTGTGTTGTAATGTTTTCTATAAATTAATTTTGTTTGTGTTTTTATCGTCTTTTCATTTTTAAATGTGTAAATTATACTTTGCATCGGATAAATGTACCTAGTTTCACTTTGCACCTGGTTTAGCATATATTTTTACTTTTCACCGGGTATATCAAAAGAAGTTTTACTTTGCACAGGGATAACATAGAGAAAAGTCATTAAATATATGGAATTTTCATGAACTTTTTAAATTATGAATTAAACTTTATGAAGCCTAGCTTAAATTCAAATTATTTATAGTTTTTATTCATATATTTTACAGGATTTTCTTTCATTTATATGGGACAATACGGTGCAAAGTGAAACTTATTTTGTGACACCTCGGTGCAAAGTGAAACAAGATACGTTCTACCCGGAGCAAAGTGTAATTTACTCTTTTTAAATTTACCTATTTTTTTTCAATTATCCATGCCTCCTTCTCAGTGCTGCAGTGAGGTGCATGCGCCTATTGCGCGGGAGTGTGGCCGCGCAACGAGTGCCCCCACGGCCCCATCACACGTCGGCCCCATGTCTCATTCTCTTCTCTTCGATAACCCAGGCATACCAACGTGGGATCCATCAAATAAATATACAGTATATAGCATACCCCTAAATATTTATAGGTATAAAATACTGCTAAGTAATATTTATGTGCATAAAATTTTTTGTCTATACAATATTTATAAGTACAAATTTTATAGTAGTACTATAGAAACTTTTATGGGTATAAATTTATCTTAAAAAGTCAAATAAGGAGAAAGAAGAGAAAAGAGAGAGACACACGTGTCAGCACGAGATTCAGCCGCGCGCTCAACAGGCCGCGCGGCTGATCGCCTGCTAGGGCATTGCCGTCTCGCAAGATGACAAAATTGCAAAAACGCGTTTCTGTGCGAGCTGTCCGATCCCGGTTTCTCTCCTCTCCATCTGATTCGGATCTTCCCTTTTCCCGTGCAAGGAAAAACGGAAACCCCGTCGCGGGAGGATGCCCTCAGCGCTAATACCGTTAATTATGATTAGATAATATCTTAGTTGGGCCAAAAATTTCGATCTGTTATTCTCAAAAAAAAAAAATCGATCTGTTTGCATGTGGAGGTGGGCTAAGGATACCCGGACAGCCGGACATGTAGGTGCATCCCGCAAGGGAATTCGCGTTACCCTAATAACCAATGCTAATCACGATTAGTTCTAATTAATCATTTTCTAAAATATTTATAATAATCATAATTGAGTGAAAATTTTCAAATTTTTGGTTCAATATTTTGGGAATACAAATTAAATTTTCCAAAAATATTGAGTTGGAAGTTTTAATTTGAGTATTTTTAAAAACATTTTAGTTTTCAACTCATATTTGACATTTCTTAAATCAGTTTTGAAAAATTTTCAACTCAGCTTTTGAAAATTTTCTGCATAATTATTTTGACTATAAAGTTTCCAAAAGTGAATTGAGAGTTTTCAAATTTGAGTTAAAAGTTTCCAAATCTTGAGCTAAAAATGTGAATTTGGGAGTTAATTTTTTAATTCGCACTTGGATGTTTTAAATTTTTAGTTAATTTTTTTCAATTTTTTATTTCATTCTGAGTTAAAAGTCTTTAAATTTTGGTTTGTTATTTTAATTTTTTTGAGTTAAAAGTCTTTATTTTTTTTCAAATCCCGAGTAAAATTTTTGAATTCTTGGTACAAGTATTTTTAGAAGTAAATAGATTTTTCCAATTGAATATTTGAGTTCACATAAATATTTTAAATTTAGAAAGAAAATCCAAATACACACGCATGCATCGTTGCACAGGTGCGGGGACCACCCGCCCCCCTCCGTTTCGGCGAGAGGGCTCCTTGCGCGACAGCTCCAATCTCCAAGCAGGTAAGCACGCGTGTCACGAGCTGTGTGGGCTGGAGACGGTAGGAGGCCTGCGACGGCCCATATGTGCGGTCAGCGAAGGAAGTGGACAGTCGGTCCCACTGCTGGCTGTCTCCGTGTAACGGACAGATATATGTGGATAACTGCTTCCGTTTTGGACAACAGAAAGAATAAGAAGGCCAGCTTGACACGTGTCAATAGGCTGATGCCCCACTGATCATCAGAGCCAAATAATATGGCGGGAAAAGATACACTCACACATGCTCCTGAAATTTTTACATTTTAGTCCTTTTGTAGACCTTATTTCATAACTAAATCCATAGGAAAATAAACTAATTTCAGAAATAGCCCTCAGACCAAACATAATGAATAAGTAGATGTGTATATTGTAAAGATAGAAGGAGTATTAGATTTATTCAAAATTTAGTAAAACTTTTGAAGATGTAAGGTGCTAGATAGGTTGAGCCCTAATATTTTTGGCTTTTTCTCCACCCCTAGATACCAATATGTTTACGTTCATATAGTTCGTTTCCGATATTTTCATACCATTTTTCTTGGCTTTATAATTTTTATTTTTTTAAGAAAGATAGGGTTATGAAAATGATTTCCGACCATTGTCTTTCCTATTGTCAACGCCACATGTGTATTTTTATTTGTGTAACCCTAAGATTCTTAGATGTAACCCAAAGATTTATATATTTTTTATTTAATAGACCTGCTAATATGTACAGAACATCGTTGTCGAATATTATTATAAGAGCAACACCTTAAATACGAGGGTTTTTGCAACAAACATACTACTAGTAGAACTATCTTACTGCTAAAGTGGAGAACACTTATACTCCAATTAATACTTGCTTTATTCTCAGTATATTAGAAGTATTTTTATAATAAAGTAAGTCACGAATAAAATATACGATACTTACATAATTTTTTAATTTTTTTAAGTAAAATGAATGGTCAAATGTTACATGCAAAATGTCAAAATATCTTATAATATGAAATGGTGGGAGTTTTTTTTTCCAAAGTTAGTACACTTATAACTTTGAATTATAGAATTAAATTGGGTTTATTTTGACACTCCTGCCGAGCATCCCCGCTGGGCAACAGGGGTTGATTTCTTAATCCCTATCATAAAAGCATGTTCAGCAGAGACCCTAAACAAGACCTCTAAACCGTCTTGAAGTGTTATGGCTGAAAATCAAAGTCCAACAAGGACTCCTACTTAGGCCACTGAAATAGAGAGGCCCTCAAATCCTTCTCCTTAGCCACTAGTAGTCCTAGAGGTTCTATACCAGCCCCTATTTTAGATAGTCTGTGCATATACGGTAGATAGCCAATAAATCTTGTATATATATAATTTGTATATGCAAACTCTATATATTGTGCATACACTATTATTTATAAACTTTTTACTATGAATCATTCATGTGGTGTCTCAAACATATGTGTGTAGCATATTTCATTTTGTGTTTGGAATGTTGAATTTGAATTCAAATCATAATGTTTGAAAGAAGGAATTTGAAAATGGTTGAGCTCTACTGTCAGAAATATTCATCTTTAAATTATTATGGTATTAAACTAGACATAACATGTATATGTGTATGTTAACATAGTAGATAAATAAATTAGGGCTGAAAAAATAAGGGTTATTACTGACATATTTAGGGTCTAGTAAATTAGGACAATCCTCATCAGTCTCCACGGGCTTTAGAGCAGGGGCAATTGGTAAAGATGCTCTAACCTGATAGGATCAACGGCCAGACCGATTTTTAGTCCAAGCAGTACCAATCTGTGGACTGAAGTGTGAAGAAGTAAAATGTTTTTTTTCTGAAAGGACCGTAGTGTAAAAAAAATCAGCCCAGGCTTCTCCTGCAATCCTCTTCTTTCATCGGGTCCCCCTAGCTTCCTCACCGGCAAGAAACAGTACGAGTCGCCGGAGACGACCACCGGGCGCCGGCCTCCCTTTCACACCCCCTCCCGCGCCCGCCGTCGCGAGGGGCCGGTGGGTGCGCTCCTCCCTCGCCACCTCGCGGCGCACCCACCGGCCCCGGCGACCGGCCGGAGGCTTCTCTGCCACGCCGCCACCGCTGCTTCTACTCCTCCTCCCATCGCCAACTCCCCGCTGTCGACCGCTTCGCCGCGCTCCTCCTCGTCGGCTGCTGCTTCCGCCGCATCAATCAAGAACGCAAGGTTTGATTTTTTTTCTTTTCATGCAAGCATTGGAATTTTGGGGAGGGTTTGGATTGTTTCCTTGTCTGCGTATGCGCGAAAATCATGTGCTTTCGGCCAGATCCGTTGTTCCTCCGCGCCTCAGCAGTTGCGGCGGCTCGTCCACTGCCAGTGCTCCTCGCCACCTCCTCACGGGCCCGCAGGCGAGTCGTGTCGCGGTGCCCCGCCGCCGTACCGCACGCCCCGCGCTCCTCCTCATCGACCGGCCCCCGCTGCTGCTTCCACCGGTGACGGCCGCGAGCTTCGTCCCTGCTCGTCCGCCGCCAAGACGCTCGCGTCTCGGCACCAGCGCACACACTCACCTGCGCTTCTCTTTCCTTGTCGGCTGTCCCGGTTCCTTGCCCGGCCTAGGGATGGCAATGGGACTGGTCGGGCATGGGCAGAGCGAATCCATACCCGGCCCCACACCCATGTGCCCAATCCCGGCCCACGCCCGTGAAGGGTATCGGGCAAAATCTCATGCTCGTGCCCATGCCTGACTAGGCTTGGCAATTCCCCCGCTAGGGCCGAGGATTCACCCCTACAGAGGCGGGGCGGGGGACATTTTCTACCCGCAGGGAAACGGGGATGGGGCCTAAACATTTTCGGGGGCGAGGGACAAACCCCACCCGCAGGGGATCCGTGAAACCCCGAATTCTATTAAAGGCATGTACAAATTCCTTCCGTAGCCCATCAAGGCCCAAAAGCCTAGCTAGAGAACTAAATCCCACCCCATATATAAGGCAAAAATCTAACCCTAACACCTAACTCCTCAGCTGCCCCCTCCCTCCCACGGTTCCACCCCTCTCAGCCACCGCCTCCCTTCCACCCTCCTCCACCACTGTCAACCTCGTCTCCTCCCTCTCCAGCCTTCCGGTGTGCCGTCGATGCGTCGCCTCTCCACCACCGTCTCCTCCCTGGGCTCCCGGAGGCCGAAGCCGCGACGTCGCCTCCTTCTCCGGCACGGCGACACCTTGTCGCCGCCCTCTCCGTCCGCCGACGCTGTGTCGCCTCTCTCTCCGGCATACCGACGCCGCGTCGCCTCCTTCTCCCGGCAGCCGTCGCCGCCCTCGCTCCCCCCTCTACGCCGACGTCGTCGCCACTTTGTCCTCTCAATCTACAAGGCAGTGGGGCCCCGATCAGAGGACGGGGCCCAGCAGGGCCAAGGGCGGGGGAAGATTTCGCCCCGCTCATGTCTCCGGGGCTAGGGTCGATGAAAGATTTCGGGGGTCAGGGCGGGGGCGTTCTGGCCCAACCCGACCCCGAACCGCCCCGTTGCCAAGCCTATGCCTGACAGGCACGGGCATGCCCATTGGGTACCCACTTGTGCTCGTGCGCCACCGTCTATGTCCAAGGCTGCCACGTGCCTCGCCACGTGCGCCCAAGCATCGCCGCTTGTGTGCCGAGCGTCGTTGCCTGCCCTGCCGCCTCCTTCTCGAGCGACCATCGCCGCTTGCGCACATGCTGCCGCCTGTGCCCATTCGCTCTGTCGCCAGCCGCCGTCGTTTCCTCGAGCTCGCCTCCTCTCATGCGCTTGCTCGAGCCACCTACTGTCGCCGCTGCATGTGTCTATTTGTTCACAAAATGTTGACCACATGGCATGCTTGCTACTCTACATCGACGGCATCATTCTTTTTTTAAAGGAGGGCAAAAGCTTTGTCTCGTATATATTGATAGAGAAGGAGAAAAACGATACAAGATTATAACCCACAGCTGAACCATAATCAGGAAAGGGAAAAAATCACCACACCGCGTATTTACACCATATCCCTCGCGACTGAAACCCGAATAGCCCCATGGCACCCTGAAGGTACAGGTTCTTCGAAGCGACGCCTTCAACAAGGAAACAACGATTGCGTAGCCGCCGCCCGCCTGAGATCAGGACGTGGTTTTCATCTGAGGAAACCCGCAGGGAGGAGCAGGATTACACAACAACGCCTCAAGAGGAAAACGACACCCACAAGCGTCGCCTTTGCCGGCCCGAAGGCTAGACTTACGCCTGTAAACTTCCCTTCCTCCATGCCAGAGAGCAACCGTCAAGCTTAGAAGCCACAACCATTCAGCAATCTTCAACGCGCAGTCACCACGCCGGCTCCTCGTCGTCAGCCGACCATCAAGGAGTCCAAACTCCGGCACGCCCCAAATCCATCCACACAGTGGCTTGGATGGGGAGAGGATGAGAAAGAAGAATGGATCACCTCTCCCCCACGCTAGTCCTCCCAACGTGGCCATCTTGTGACGTCAAAGGCAGGCCCCACTAGAGGACAAACGTCTGAGCTTAGGGCCTGTAGGAGGATTGTATCGCCCACTCACAACGCTACCGTTGTCTTGACCTCAGTTAGAAAGCTTGCGGCACAGAGCCTCGAGTTGCCCAACCAAAGCTTTGTCGCCGCTCCTATCACCACGCCATGGCCTTTTGCCGCCACTAGCGCCACTCTGCGGCTCCTCCTTGCAGCGTCAGATGCTCCGACACCACCTCTCTTCCTCGGACGAACAAATCGGGCATTCTTCAATGAGAGAAGCCAGATCCATTGTCGGGGAACCCGACGCCGAAGACCTCGACGACGACACCTACGCGTCCGCGGCGACAGAGCTTTGGTTGGGCAATTCGCCGGCACCAACGGGAGATGTATTCGGCAGCGACAGCCGCATCGTCACCTACGCGTCGCCGTGCGCACGCCCACTCTGTGCCGCCGCGCTCGCACCGTCACCGTCGTCGCACGCGCCAGATCCGAATGCGGGACACCCGGATCCGGTTGCGGCACGACCGGATATGGCCTCTGCCGGCGCCACCGTCTTCTCTTCGTCGCATACCTCGTCGGCGCTCCAAGATCTCAAGGCATAGGAGACAGAGAGCCAGGGCCTCGTGGCCGCCGTCCCGGCGGCCGCCCAGCTTTGCCGGTGGCCACTCTGTCGGAGTTGTCCCAGTTGTTTCCTCAGTTTCCGTAACTGATGTTTGACGTTCCCAACCTCCTTTCTACTCCACACCGTTAGTCTATCCATCATGTGTCCTAACTTGGAGTTGATATCTCCTAGGTTTTGAGGTTGTATACTATCCTCCCATGACTTTTTTATACACTCCTCAAGAGAGGGTTCTCGTTCCCAAATTTCTTCATATCTTCTGATTTGTCTTCCTGGCTGCTTTTTTCTCACTTCTTTCTCTAGGAGCAAAGGTACGTGATCAGAGCTTGATGTTGTCAGGTGCGTCACGATGGCCTGGGGATATCTAACCGACCATGACGGCGACGCCACCACTCTGTCAAGTCTAACTCTGACATTCCGATCATTTCCTTGCATATTGTCATACGTCCATGGCACTCCTTGGTAGCCAATATCATGCAAATCATATTCAGACTATCTCTCTGAAATCCCTCATCTGCTTTTCTGATCTCCGTGTTCGAGATATATGCTCCACTTGCCACATTGCTTCATTAAAATCGCATATCATCATCCATGGATAGGTCGAATTTGATTTAATTCTCCTCAAAAGAGACCACATCAAGTGACGTTCATGAGTCTTAGGTTCCCCATACACAAAGGTACCCCTCCATGTCACTCCTTGTTCCGTTACTAAGACATCTATGTGTCTTGCATTGTAGGATTTCAATTCTATCTTCAAACTCTCATCCTAGAACAGTGCTAGTCCTCCTCCTTTCCCTGTTCCATTCACCGCAAAACAATGGCGTAATCCCATTCGCCATCTAAGATTTTGGACGCACTCCTTTTTGTTGTTGTGTTTCACTCAAAAACACGATCTTTGGACGGTATGTCTGCACAGGCAGACTAAATCCTGAACTGTCCGGTGTCGTCCCATCCCCTGGTAGTTCCAACTGATAATACACATTAGGCCCGGCGGGCTCCTTCGAGGAGCACCGCCGATGTTGCCAAATTGTTTGAACTACCTTCCTCACCCGTCTTCTTTATCCTTTTTGTTATCCCTGTCAGTATCCTCATTACTTCCTTCTACATCAACCCCATCCTTTTGTAGATTACCATCTTCACTTCTCATATCAATATCTTCAGTTCCCCCATTGGTAATAATGAGTTGGTCCTTTTGTTTTCCATCTCCAGTTCCAGTCTTCGCTTTATGGAAGAATTTTAAGTGCTTGGTTTATCTCTCGACTTCGACGGACTGGACGTGGTATCTTCTAGATCTTCTTCATTATCCCAATCATCCATCTCTTTCTCATGTCCTCTGCCAGACCACCCTCTTCCGCGGCCTCGACCACGTCCTCTTCCTCCTCCATTCACCCAAAAGCCACCTCTTCTGAATTCAGGAGCTATCAAGGTTTCTTGATATTGTATAGCATCACTAGGATGTACTCCATCACCATGTTCCTTTGTAACATGCCCCACCTTGCCACATACACCACAGAACATCTTCTTTTTGTTCAGCGTTGTACTCGCCACACGTGTTAGCGGTTTTTCCACGTCTAGCCACACCTTCACCCTAACTCCTTAGCCACGTCCTTTGACAAAAGCTGCATCTAGCTTGATCACAACATCGGCTTTTCGAGCAAGTTGCATAGCAAAGCTACCTGTTCTGATTTTTTCCTTCAAATCATGCACCTGAACCTATGCTGGATAGATATTAAGTTTAACACTTGCAATATCTGAGCAACCATCATATGCAGCCATAAGAACAGGACAACCTCGAAAGATCCAGGGTCCCTCCTCCATCACGCGCTCCCAATCTGCTAGGCAGTTGAATTGCACCGTGAAGAGATTATCTTTCACCGCCCTGAATTCCACTTCCTTCGCGCAATTCCATGCTGATCTCATGTTCCCAAAGAGGGCCCCATGACTAAAAGTTTTCTCTGTATGAACCCTAATTAGGGCTAACCATCTTGCATCTACCTCCATTTCCGCTAAATCCTTTTCCAGGATTACCTCTTCTTCTTCATCATCCCTTAACTCCAGATTCTTTAGCATCACATCGATCCCATCATCCTTCGCCTCACTGCTGATTTGGTTGGAGTCGATTTTCCTGTTTTGGGTCCCTGACGCAGAACCCTCGTTCGCCATGGCATCTTCTGAGGAGATACTCCCCGAACAGTTCCACAAGGATATATCAGTCGACAATGGAATCCTAGTCGCAATCGCCGATCAAATCCGACTAGGATGTCGCCTATACGGTGAACTCCGTGGCGTCGCCAGGGAGGAGACGAAGCCCTAATTTTTTAGGGGACAGAGTCTTTTTTTTTTAGAGTTAGTAGTTAATATTGATTGGTGATAATGCTAATGCATGTGTTTTATATATGCAGATGGCAGCAGTAGATGTGCCTCCTGTAGCCCCTCCTGTAGCCCCTCCCACTGCTACCGATATAAACAAAATATATTGTCCGCGGCAGAACAATATAGATGTAAGCATGTATTACTTGTAAAACACATTTTCTAATTGTGTAATACTGATACATTTTCTAATAGTGATCACTTTTTATAATATTTTGTAGCAAATACCAGTGCATGTTTTTGACATTGCTGGTGGCCTGACCAGCTACATGGAGATGCTAAAGGCTATGAGGCGAAGACAGATGAGTCTAGCCCCTATCAAAGTAGGGTGTATTCCAGTGACTCCTCTTGAGAATCCGAGAAAAAGACTTAGCAGGCATTTTATCATTCGTATTGTCAACAGTGAGAACTCAGAATACATTGTGGATTGTCTGATCCGAGACACGGACCTCTACTTCATGGCTTTTCGCCGGCACCTGAAGCTGACGGACGAGGAAAATGAGCTGTGGGAACTGGAAGAAAGGACAAAGGAGGAGGAAAAAGAAAGCTCATCATCTAAGAAATCAAAGAAGGTAAAGAAATCTGAAAAACAAACTCAGGCAAAGGCGAGGAAACCAGGCTGGGGCACTTGGTACCATTTCAATGACACCAATATGCCGGTACCACCTTTTCTTAACGCCGAGAACTGTCGGTTCTCCAATGTTTATGAGCACAAGTAAGAATTGCTTGTCTGGCATTATTTTTAGGACTAACGTATGTTATTGATATATGCTTGGTTGTCTTATTTTTGTTTATTTTTAGGACTAACATATGTTATTGATATATTCTTGGTTGTCTAATTTTTGTTATAATATTCTCTTTTAATAACTTTGCAGCGATCTCATGACACCTGGTGGACATACTGCACTAATAGATATGCTTGTTAACTTGGGAAAGTTCCAAGATAATCCTGTTGAAGGAGATGATATAAGACGGGCATGTTACAGAGTGATGACGATGGTGTGTGAACCATCCCGTTTGAGAACAGTTCTGAAAGAAGTGGGGAGAAGGATCAAGTATAATAGTCAGGCAAGCACTTTGTCAGAACCTCTAATGATAAACATAGGAAAGTGGGCTAATTTGGGAGCCGAGGCATTGAAATGCTACCAGAAGGGTTCCAGTCTGATTTCAACCCAGCTTCCAGATTGGTGTCAACATGGGTATTTTGCTAGCTAGTTTCTGAAATGACAGCAACACATGATTTGGAACATAGAGAATAATACACATTCAGACCTGCTTATAGCGTCTCTGCTCGTAACAGTTACACCTGGACATTGAAAAACAACAATTAGAAGGCAGAGAGGCAGCACAGCATGCATACAACATTTTAGCAACCTTTAATTATTTTTTCTATCAATAATCAACATAACTATTCGATTTACAAGATTATAGCGTTGTATTCGCTGAAATTAGATCTTTATAATAATTTTACATGATTATATTTTGATAAAAAAAAATATGCATGATCATGTTTCAACCATTAATATTCAATGTTTCATATATGAGGGGTGAATTTTTCAAGTAGAATTTGATTATGTTGGATAGCTCTTAGATTTTGTGTTGCAATAGATCTTTTTTAATGTTGCATGTAGTGTTATTTGAATGTTTCAATAAATACTTTATAATGTTTCACTAGTTTATGTAAAATGTTGCACCTAGTATTTTTATAATGTTTCCGTGAGTATTTTGTGATGTTTCAATGGATACAGATTGATGTTTCATGTATGATATGAAAAATATTCTAATTAATAATACAACCGTGTGTATTTTTGTTAGAAATTTAATTATTTGAGACATTGTTATAAATATTAAATTGCTATAATGTGATGGGGTAATTAGATCTAGCATCAGTAAGTAATTAAAAGAAAAAATAAAAGTTGCATGCTGTAAGTCATATATAGTAGAGAAGTGTGCATGCATGCAACGAGGATGCAGATTGAGAGACAGCCAGAGAGGTTTTTGCCAACACAACAGGAAAATGAGGTTGACCAAGTCCATTTATGTGCATGCACAGCGCAGGACGAGGGAGCGCCGCAGTGTCCGATTATTTTTGATATATCGGGCGTCCGGCGATTGCCCCGGATCGGACGTCCGGGGCTAGTTGTATCCTAATAAATCCAAACAAAATACAACCAGGACACATGGTTTTTTTAAAGTATTGAAGAAATATAGAGATAATAGATAGCTACAGTTCAGTTTAAATTACAGCAATGATAATTATGTTGCTGGAAGTAGAGGTGGCCCTTTAGAAATTCTTGATGGTGTCTAGCTTTTGAATCTATTTTCTCGACTTGTGATTTTGAGTCATTGGTGATAAGCCTTTAGCACCTGTATTTTTTTTATGGTGTTACATGAATGGTTAGCTGATCAGTAAAAGTCCTGTAGAAAATAGGTTTGAAACTTACATATAAGGTCTCTGTATTGATCAGTTGAAATCTCAGACTGCTACTGATCTGCCTCAATAGTTGGATGATACTGAACTGATCTACAATAGGATGAGTTTCATGAGAATAAAGGGTAAAATGATGCAGATGTATTCCCATTCTGAATTACGAGAAAAATAAAATTATCTGAAACAAGTAATTACTTGAAATGTGAACAAGTGCAGAAATATTTCCCAAGTAGAAAGCTCATGATTAGATAAACCTTCTAAGCCACCTCCAAAAATACTAAAAAGTTGCAGAGATACATCAACACATTTCAGAAACGTATGACATAAGTAGTTCTGAAACAAAACATGTTGGGCACTGAAACACATATATTCGCAGACAGAGCTGGCTGAAAATGTTTTATTTCCGACCACTATTTTGAGTTCGTCTAACATGCCATATCAATATATCATCCATTTTTTACAAATCTCATATTGCTAATCAGAGAGAGTTGGGCAGGAATACATGTGTTATTTTTGGGAAGTATGGAGCACAAGTTCACTATGGAGCACAAGTTCAGTATTAGTGAGGATGGTGATCAGATTCTGCAGAGGGATCAATTCAGGAGTGATGCTACCAAGCAGCTCACTATGTTTTTGCACCAAGATGCTACTTGACAGTTAATCAATTTCCTGAACCAGAATTGACACTGAACTGAAAAAGAAACATAGAATGTGTTGCAAGTTGCAACTGATGTTTTAAGAGAGACCAAAAGCAAAGTTTACAAGCATATCTAGTAAAGTTAGTTGATTATGGTCGTATCCAATGCTTTTAGTGTTGGAATTAATATCAGCAATATATTCTCGTTTTGTGAAAAATATAGTTTTATTAAAACACGTAATTTTAACATGTAATTCATACCCCCTCAAGTTTTTTTTGACGTGTTCACGAAATAAATAAGCAATTGTTAAGCAAAACAATAAATATATTTGAATCAAGTATAGTGTTGAACATCATCCATCAGGACGCTTGTCATGAATTTTGACATGCACCGTGAAATGCACATCAACACATGGACCAACAAACAATCATGATGAACCATATGAACTGCTCACTGAACAAAACCCATGAGGATAGATAGCTTGCATAGACTGGCAATAAGGGCCCACATATCAGTGGGATGGTAATTGTGGCAGATTCACCACAAGTGCTTTTAGTGCTTTTAATAGTAGTATAGAAATGAATCACATCAATTCAACAGCTGGCAGACAATTAGTCCATATTCGCTATAGTGGATAAATATTCACTACAGAATTCATACGGTTCGGGGCATAGATTTATAAACATTGATATCATAATATGTGTAGATAAGTGATCAGCAACCCAAAACATAACATCTGATTTTGTGAAACTCGTCCTAAGAAGAAAAAAGATCTTAGCCAAGTCATACCGAAGTCAAAGACTAAGTCTCATAATTCTGATAGATACGACACGTCCATACAATATAGGTGATTTATAATCAGGAATTACACAACCACATTGGCAGTTAATACAGAAAGCACATCCTAATATCATCATCATAACTTTCAAGCTACCTAAGGCACTACCAATAACTAAAGTTTTAATAGCCCATCACTACCAGTGCGAACATAACATCACCCACGATCTTACAAAAGCTTTGGATCAACCATACCATACTAGTTGTGGGAACACCATTATCTCACAACATAGTTATCACCATCCGATGCTTTCACATGTGAGCTTTCAGTTTCCCCATAGTAATAGTTTATTGACTTCTTCGGAACCAGCATCTACACCACCGTATCCACAAAAACAGGATCGCACGAAATGAGAGACCAACCAACAATGACTTCGAGCGTACAGAAGTCAAAGGCAATCATACTCTTGCTTAAACCAGCTTCTAGTGATGGGAAAACCTCCACTTTTTCCACAACATTGTTATCAACTTCCCATGCCTTGACAGAAAGATTCAGTTTTCCCAGACTTTCGGCAGAAACAACACGCCGTGAAAGCTCAATCTTGCCATCACCATTAACAACTACTTTCGCACCTCTAGAATCAAGCAGGACAATTCTCTCATCATCGATACTCGCAACGCTGTCTTCACAGGCTGTACCCTTGCAATGGAAACCAGTCGTAAATGCAGTGAATAGACCACGACAACTATCAGGCCATGATCCACGAATGATTTGCACGGATATTGTAGCCTCCACAGAGAACGCAACATAGCCTAGACTAAACTCCATTGTGCTTAGCTTGCTAGTGTAAGAACAAGATTTAAGCATACGTGAATAAGTTGTATCGTTGCATACGATTCGGACAGCCAGATAGCTCAAATCTTTATCCTCAGATTCAGTAGTGCCCTTCACTTTTAGTTCAACCTCGATGATCATTGGATGCGGCGTTGACAACGTAACAGCACGGGTAGGGCCTACCAGTACTAAATTCCGATCCTGCATTAACGCAATACCACTAATGAATAGCCATTAAAATGGTATTGAAGAATAGGATATTTGTAATGTGCATAAATGTAGCATGCATAACACAACCAGGGAGAAACATATTAGCTCAATGCATTAGAGACAAAACTAACATAATATTTGTTATGTGCAAACAATCAAGAGTATTTAAAAGTGCCTTAATTGAATATATGTGTGTGAATGCCTAGCTAACAAAGCCAAAACATTTTTAAGGCTGAATATGCTGAAGATTAGAACACCAAATTTATCCAGCGCAATCAATAATCAACGGTTTAAAATATAACATGTATTGTGGACTAAAGAGATACATCAACATGTTATGGTAGAGTTCATAATGGCAGTGTCAAGACTCAGATACAATTGAAAAAATTGTAGGCCGTCTTCCAAAGGATCCCTTTATACCTGACAGTTTATCCCGACAGTTAATTCAAGAAAATACAGTCCATCTGCTGAATAAGCAACAGCTGAATCCAACAGAAGTGTGCTAGCTTGAATGACTTGTTAGTTTTTTTGAGACTTGAGTTTATAATGAGTGTAAACCTGACTTGTGCTGTGCAAAAAAGGAAACAGCTATTTCCATCACATGCCTAATACTTGCTTGTTTACACATAGGTTAAGCCATCTGCCTACATGATTCTCACAAAAGACATGCAAACCTAAAAAGTACAAGAGACTGAAATTTTCAGGACGAAATGATATCTGATCACCATGCCTAACAGCTCATTTCCATAAAGTCATTAAAGGTGGCCATTGAGAGAATTCATCAATTCAAGGGGCACATAAGAAACTAAGGACAACATGGCAAGTAGTAGTAACACTACACATGCCTACATGGTTATTGAAATTAGGAAGGACAGAAGGTTGCATGGTAAGGTAGATAGTTATGATAGCAGTGTCAGGCAGGCAGCACAGCAGGAGACAAAGAAACAAGTGAATGTTTGGCCACAAACCTCTTTGGTGAGGGTTTGGCAGTTGTCCCTTGTGCGGTGGAAGACAATATTGCGATTACGGTCAAGATCATCACGCATGGCAACAATGCCAAACACATGAAGCGGCCACCGTAAGTCCCCTCTTGTCTCCCCAACCTTGACTGAGAAGATCTGCAGTGTTGGTGAGACACAGGCACTAAAACGCTCCGCAGGCGGCTTGTGAGTGTACCGCATGGGGGGTATCCTCGCTGCACAAAGTTACAAAAGAATTGAATAATCTGAAGCTAGATTATAATGTTTCAGGTCTAATAATACTATAATAATTCTAATTCCAATTTGAGCTAGAATTCAGATAGAGAGGGCGGAGAAACAACTGACTGGTGTCCTCGAATGAACCATGGCAGCGGAACCACAGCTGCCAGTCGGAGCGAAAGCAACTAGCCTGCCAGGAATAACAATCGGAGGCCATATCTCGATCAATCCTCTCCTCCAGCCTCGCCGCCCGCTCCTCCTCGGTTTCTTCCCTGGCTGGTGGAATCGACTCCCCCACCTCCTCGGCAAACCGCTCCACGTCCAAACACACAAAATCCCAAAATTCATCGTCCCCAGTGATTCCAGTACTCCTCCAAACCTTCATCCCGTCCTCAATCGTATAAGGCAACGATTGTGACGGCGACGGCGACGGATTGGGTTCTTGTTTCTCCACCCCCTTCCCGGAAACAACCACTGGATCCTCCTCCTCGGGCTTGCTCGCCTCCCGCCGCTTCCCTAGCACTCCAATCTGCCGCCGCGACATCGCCCCCACCGTCTCCATCTCCATCTCCCTTTGGGATAGAAACCCTAGATCTCCTCCGTCTGGGCGTTGTGGTTTCGTGTGGGCTTCTGTGTGCTCTTTCATAGTGAAGAAGAGGGAGCAGTCCAATGGGCCCGTATCCACACTAAAAAGTTGGCCCAATCTAATTTAGGCCCAACAATGCAACTATGGGTGCGTTTTCCTGTGTAAAATGAGTTGCGTTGCGTGAGATGCAATGTGAGGGCCTTGATGAGTACGACGAGCATGTGTGCTTACAAATCGGCCCAATCCGGATTGCGACGCACGCACGGGCATGCACGGCTCTCCCGAGTCTGGTGCTATTACCCCGTCCTATAATATAAATTTTTGTATGGGTAGTAAGAAAAAAGGGGTAGAAATACTTGGATTGTCTTCTTGAGATGATGAGGTATAGGTTCACACTAGTCATTAGTTATAATAAAGACAACAAATAGTAGGGACAATATGGATAGTTTAGTGATAAAAGTCACTTTTTAGTGTCCTAGGTTGTTACATCGTGGGACAAATTTAAATCTTAAAAGTTGCTATATTTTGAAACGGAGGGAGTATCAAGGAAAATTTACCTATTTGCCATACTCTCCGGTTGCTTTTTTTTTTATAATATTTCCAACATTTTTACCAATGAGATGATCTCTTAATATTTTGCCAGCTTTGTCTACGTGGCATTACATGTAGAATAGATCAAGCTTGGAATAGAAGTGTGAAATGTCCATTTGCCCATATGTTAGCATTTTTATTTTTGTGGATCCCACCACTTGTTTGTGGAAGGGCCTTCCATTCCAGATCCCAACAAGTGTGCTCGAGGTCTTCGTCCTGGCTACCATGGAAGGAGGAGGTTGAGGCCGTCGGGTCCCCAAAACTTCTTTCCCAAGTCGCACGCCAGCCGAAGGTCTCGTCTTTGTTCAGCTGCTCCGTGCCACACTATGCTAGCCGAAGGTCGCCGGCCTAGACCCTCCTTTTACCTTATGTTGTCGCCGCCGGCGTGGACTGCGTCGGGAGGATGGGATTTGGCGACAACTGCTGAGTAAAGAGAGGTTAACTGCCGGGGTCCTGCATGTCATGCCACATAGGCAACCTTCTTAAGTCATCGTATTTGGATATTCATTCATGCTGCTGTGTGCTTGTAGTATCTTGTTTTTCTGATGACGGTAAGGACTGGACTAATTACTAAATTTGATTACTTTTATAGGGAACTTGCTTCGTAAAGAGAGAAAAGAAATCTATACAATTAATTAATATCTTAGGAACCAGCAGCTACAGCACCGAGTCAGCAAAAACAGGATGGCCCGAAATGAGCGACCATGCGACAGTGATTTCCAGCTCACAGAAGCCATGTTTGCTTAAACCAGTTTCTAATGGTGTGAAGACCTCCACATTTTCCACGACATTGATATCAAGTTCCCATGCCTTCACAGAAACTTTCAGCTCCCCATCTATGTCAACAGAAACAACACGCCGTGCAAGCTCGATCTTGCCATCATCAGTAACAACTACCTTCTCACCTCTTAGAATCAAGCAAGGCAATCCTCTCATGATCAATACTGGCAACGTCGTTGAAATTACAGGCCAATTCCTTGCAAGAGAAATCAGTGGTAAAGGCAGCAAATTCACCCTGAAAACCATCAGGCCATGACCCACCAACGAATCGCACAGATATTGTGGCCTCCACAGATGACGTAATATAGCCAAGTCTAAACTGCAGTGTGCTTAGCTTGCTAGTGTAAGAAACAGAACGAAGCACACGTGAATAGAATGTATCATTACATAAGAGTGGCTTAGCTAGAAAGCTTAAGTCTTTATCCCCAGATTCAGTAGTGCCTTTCACTTTCAGGTTCTGGCATCGATAGCACAACAGCACGGGTAGGGCCTACCAATAGTAAACTCGGATCCTGCATTCAAGCAATATCACTAATGAATAATAAGAAAACAACACAGAATAATCAACAGAAACTGCATGGCATCAATGTCGCGTGCATAAAACAAATCCTGGGAGAAACATATTAGCTATCTATGCATTAGTGACAAAATGCCTATGGCATTTGTCATGTGCAAACAATACAGTCACTAAAGGTAACTTATTTGATTATCCAACGCCTCACAAACAAAGCAGAAATACTTTTATGCCTGGATTCAGAAGAACAAAACACCAGAAAACAGTCAAGCGCAGCCATTATATGACAACATTTGAAAACCGAACATGTATTGTGGACCATAAGAGGTATATTAACGCATTGTGGTAAGTACGCAAGGGACCCAGAGTTTGTAAATTCTAACTATAAGGGCACAATCTGAGACAGTTGATGCAGAGCGTCTTCCGTAGGATCCCCTAATACCCAACACCATGCATGTCATCCATTATCCCAACAATATCAACAAGGTAAAGATCGAGTCAAGGAAAAAATTCAGTATGTGTGCTGAAAGGTAATAGTTTAGTCCAAAACTTCTGTGCTGGTTTGGATTAATAATCAGTTCTTTTGAAACAATTAGTAATTTCTTAGTACAGCTTATGCTGTCAGGAAACAATAATATCTCTGTGCAAACACACAGGCATATGACTGTTTTTTTTATTATATATGCCTTCTCATTGCTTGTTGACACTTAAGGTTGAGCCATCCGTCTACATGATTATACTGCACACAACATGAGCCATGGTAATTTCAGGAAGTAATTATATATGATCACAATGCATAATGGGCTCATAATAAAGGGCATTAACAGAGTCTTAAGGGGCACAGAGAAACTATGGGTGCAAAGTCTATATGATAATGAACTGTACGCATGCCTGCACTGTTATGGAAAATAGTAAGGGTGGATGACCGCACACAAGGTTAAATAAAGACTTAAGGTAGAATTATGATAAGTGTTAGACAACATAAAAACAAAGTAATGAATGTTTCATATAAAACAGGCCACGAACCAGCTGTTCAGTGAGTGTTTGGTAGTTTTCCCTCGTGCGGTGGAAGACAATATTGCGATTACGGTCAATAATGTCACGCACTGCAATTATACCAAACACATCAAGTGGCCATTGTAAGCCTCCCCTTGTTGCTGCAACCTTGACTGAGAAGATCTGTAGGGTTTGCGAAGTGCCGGCTTTGATACCCCGCGGAGGCTCAAAGGTGAAACGCATTGGGGGGACCCTCGCTGCACAAAGTTGTAATGGTTGAATTGATACGAGTAGTAGATTGAATTGCAGCAGCAGTAATCGCAATAACGACAATGATAATTAGGAGTAATTACATAGCCAACCATGTATTTTTACCACATCTCATTTTGGACCACCTCTTAGATAATATTTTCACTTTGGACTAGGTAATCTTTCCTTTGTTGCACTTTAGGCCACATCTCTCCATCTTCCTAGCACACATTTGATCTTCTCCATTGGCAGCATCACCTATCCATCCTCCTATCACACAGTTGCTCTTCTCCATTGGCAGCCTCATCTATTAACGGCAGCAAGATCAGACAAGGCTTGACAAGGCACACGGCAGTGACGTTGTTTGGCATATAGGTGCACAAGCACAAAGAAGACATGGGGGTGCATCCGTGCATGCAGTCATGGATCATGGATCAGATGGCAAGTTCGAAAATAACTGCAATTTTCAACAATAAAATCAGTCATGGGCGAGCAGCTAGACTAGGTGAAAGCAGGCAGCTGGTGGCCACATCTCGACCTACTCTGGATAGGATATAAATGTGAGGCAACAGCTACATGCACTAGTAACGGGATGCACATGGATAGGAAGATGCGAGACAAGGCTGAAGATTTGTTCATGCGGCAGCACGACCAAACTCACACTGCTGTTGGTCATTGGAGCCAGGCCTGTCCCTATGGGCGTGCGGCAGGAGCGACTGCACAGGGCCCCCATTTTCCATGGGTCCCGTAGGCCCAAATCTACTGGTATATATATGCAACCGCAGCAGCCCATTGGCCCATTAAGAAAGCAACAGACCAGGTCCAAAACTCCAGTTGACAGGCGTTGTTCAGCTGTGCCTTGTTGCTCGATCGTCGCCATCTCGTCATTTCGTCTGCTGATCTGCTCCAATCGCAAATTCCCGATCGGTGTCTCGACAGTGGTGTGCGGCTCACCTAAGCCTGCACTGCAGGCTGCCACAGTGCTGCTCCAGGCCTCTAAGCCTGGACCCTGGTAATGTACTAATGTTACCCAATTTTTTGTGTGTGCACTAAATATAATTCTGTTCATAATGATGCATAGGTTAATTTAGTATGTGCACTAAATTAATTGTTATTCTTACATCTTGTATATATGTACGTGTGTATAGGTTTATCTAGAATTTAAATTTTGAAGTCATATCTTCTGCAAATCTGATTAGGAAATATGACTCAGGTATGAAAAGCATAAGAAGAGAAAAGACTAGAGAACTATGCCATTTCTTTTCAAGTTAAGATTATGCACATGTACTATTTTTAGGCTATGTGATGTTAATCTGACATATTTTGGAGTATAAATTATCATTCCATCAGAATAATAATACCTTCATTAGATTTTGCACAGGGCCCCCTAATTTTACATGGAGAAGAACAATAGAGATAAATTTGGTAATACTAGTAACAAGTCTAAAGTGCAACTTACTCGACAATTAATAACTAAATACTACTCATTTAGAAATTGAAAGTAACGAAAATTCATGGATGTATTGTAGCACCAACAGCGATACAGATGCTCTGAAACTAGTATTAATCGAAGGGAAAAAAGACTCACCGGAAAGAACCACGTCTGGGGAACCACACATCGTTCCAGAAGCGGCGATAATCGATAGCACACTGGGATTCCTCATCCTCCGGATCCCCCGCAATCTGCTCCAGATATGCTTTATTCTGCTCCTCCAAGCTCTTCCTCACCCTCGACTCCCACTCCTCCGCGCTCTCTTTCCTCACTGCCCGCAGTCTTGGACTCTTCCTCTGGATTGCTGGACCCCCGACGCTTCCCAAGCACTTGATTCCTGAGGCTCCGCTGCCGCGCCATCGCCGCTGCCGCCTTCTTCATCTCCATCTCCATCGCCGGCGAGAGTAGGAAACCCTAGATTACCTCCGTCTGGTCGGTGTTCTGCTTTCGTGTGAGCTTAGTAAGGAAGAAGAAGGGGGATTATCCAATGGGCTGCTTCGTCTTGGCCCAATCCCGTGAGGCCCAAATACTGTACAAGGCCCAAACCGGTTGCGACCGATAGTCACGTCTATCTAGCCCTTCCCTATTTAAAGAACCGACATCTTAAATTGGAGACACCAAACAAACTTGCCGCTAACACATATTCTCTCACACATATATAGTATACTGATGGGCCTGTTCGGCAGCCTGGAGCAGTGCAGCGGCTGCACTGCAGCTAGAGCAACACAAAATTAGCTATATCTAAACTTGTTCACTGTAGATGCTGCTGCTGGACAGCTGCATATAAGTGCAGCCGAACAGCCCTGATGTATCTTTGAGGGGAAAAAGAGAAAGGAATCATAGTTTCAACAGCCAGCTTGTTTTAATTTTATTGCTCACACCTCTGTTCTACAACTTACCCCATCCGGTTACAAATAAAGTTTTTATTCTTACACTTCCCAACACATTGATGGTCAAACCTCCAACCCAATTTTGAAAATTTTAAAACGAGATCACTTTCTATGGCAAGAAAAGAAACTCTACTCCAAGGTTAACTAATATCTTCAGAACCAGCAGCTAAAGTACCGAATCAGCATCAAGGTTTACACGAAATGAGCGACCAGGCGACAGTGACTTTCAGCATACAGAAGCCTATCTCAAGCGTACCATGGCTTAAACCAGATTCTAATGCCGTAAAAACCATCTCTGTTTCCACGACATTTTTATTAACTTCCCATGCTTTGACAGAAACTTTCAGCTCTCCCTTATTTTCAACAGAAACAACACACCGTGAAAGGTCAATCTTGCCATCACCAGTAACAGTTACTTTCTCACCTACAGAATCAAGCAGGAGAATTTTCTCATGATCTGCATCGTCTTTACGGCCCGAATCCTTCCAAGCGAAACCAGTGGCAAAGGCAGAGAATTCACCGCGAAAACCATCAGGCCATGACCCATGAATAACTTGCACGGATATTGTGGCCTCCACAGATGAAACAATATAACCAAATCTAAACTCCATCAATAATCAGTAATTAAGCTCGATCGACTAAAGGAAGACGTAAATATATGAGCAGCATAATCCATACAATACATACAGTATAATGAACAGAAGCCGCATATCATAAAAGATATGATAACTATGATAAGCATTAGCCGTGTTAATTAGGCCGTTATTACAAATGAATGATGGGTAAAAGAAGGTGACGGACCTCTTCAGTGAGTGTCTGGCAGTTGTCCCTTTCGCGGTGGAAGAGAGTGGTCAAGAGTGTCTCGAATTGAAACCACACCAAACACATCAAGCGGCCACTGTAAGCCTCCACTTGTCGCTGCAACCTTAACAGAGAAGATCTGTAGAGTAGTCTCGGCACGAGCAGTGTAATAATCCACGTCAGGCTTAAAGGTGTAACGCATGGGGGGTATCTTCGCTGCCGAAATTTGTAAAAGAATTGAAATGAGGCTAAGCTAGAATTCAACTTCCCCCCAGCAGCAGTAATAGCAATAGCAACAGTAGTGACAATAACTAGCTAGCAAGTGCAGGGATTAATTGCATCACAGGAAGATCACTACAGGTTTATAAAATGAGCACAAAGTAAGCAATTAACACTACTGTCGATGGACAAAACAATTTAAGGACGGTTTTAGGAAGTATAAAAAACAATTAAAAATTCTCTAACAAGTCTTGCAACATCAACTTCGATGCAAATTCTTACGTTCTAGTATATCCATTTCATTCCATTTCATAATGTAAAAGTTTAGATTTTTTTCAACATTTGGTCGTTCGATTTTGTTCGTGGAACTTATCCTTTTTTTAATATTTACACTAATTTATAAATAAGATAAATCGTCAAAGGCTACCAGCAAAAAGTCAAAACTCTTACATTATGTAACGGACGTGGTTATTAGCTTTGCATGATCTGAAGATATTAATTAGGAGATGATGATTAATGAATTAGAAGAACAGATCTCGATGGATTTGTTCGAAAGAGCCACGGAGAGGGTTCTAGGTACGGCGATACTCTTCAGCAAACAAGGCATTATAGTTCCATCGTCGTCATCATCATCCTCCTGCTCCTCTCGTTGTCTCAACGCTGCAGCCTTCGTGGCCTTGCACTTTTCCGCGGCCGCTTTGTCATAAGGTGGCCGAGAACTCTGCCAAACCATCGCCTCGTTCAACGCCGAAGGTGCTAATATGAACTCGTAACTCTTCGAATCCACCGTCGATTTAGGTTTGCTCGTCTCCCGCCTCCGCTTCCCTCTTCGCCGCCGCCGCGCTGTCAGCTCCGACCCAGGCGAATCCTTACTAGTCGCCGCCGCTGAATCCGTCTCCATCTCCATCTCTCGAGGGCACGGTCAATGCAAAATTAGGTTCGCCGGGATGGTCGTCGTCGCCGCCGGTGACACTCGTAAACCCTAGATCGCCTCTCCTCTGCGTTTCGTCGTTTGGTTCTTGTGCAATGCCGTTGTGAGCGCCGGTATCTACCCCGATGGGTTCTAGTGGGCCTGTATCAACGCTAATATCGGCCCAATTAGACTTGGTCCAATAACATTTGGCCCAATAAGGGTACAAAGCCCAAATGAGAAAACTTCGACCGGCGCTCTTGTTCTTGGACCGGCGGTCAATGTTATTGAGCGTAGGTATCTACCCACGATTGTTAGCAATGTGCCAATGTCACCCGATGAGTAATACTGCAGCTGCTCTTGTTCTTCTTCTAAAGAAGAAGAAGAAGAGAGAAATTTGCTACAAATCTTGCGACAGGAAATTGGAGAGGGTGAATTTTGAGCAGTCGGATGCGCTTTAATATACGTGCTCCATTAAATGGAAACAAATCATGCGACAGAAAATCTAGACCTTTTTGAATTAAAACTTTAAACTCATATTCAAAACATCCAATCTAGTTCTGAAACTTCTATCAACACTAAAAATGTCTACTCTATAAAATATATTCTGAATCACCAGCTACGGTACCGAGTCAGAGTAAAAAGGATACTGCGAATGAGTGACCAGGCAACACTGATTTCCAGCTTACAGAAGCCAATGTCAAGCGTACCATCACTTAAACCAGCTTCTAATGCTGTGAAAACCACCAATGTTTCAACGACATTGTTACCATCTTTCCATACCCTGACAGAAACTTTCAGCTCTCCCCCTCTTTCAGCAGAAACAACATGCCGTGAAAGCATGATCTTACCATCAGCAGTAACAACTACTTTCTCACCTCCAGAATCAAGCAGGAGAATTCTCTCATCATCAATGTTAGTTGCTTCGTCTTCACGGGCAGCATCCTTGCAACAGAAACAAGTGGTAAAGGCAGCAAATTGACCACGAAAATCTTCAGGCCATGACCCATCAATAACTCGAACAAATATTGTGGCCTCCACAGACCACACAACATAGCCAAGTCTAAACTGCAATGTGCTTTTCGGTGATGGTTTGGCAGTTGTCCCTTGTGCGGTGGAAGACAATATTGCGATTACGATCAAGAATGTCACGCATGGAAACAATTCCAAACACATGAATCGGCCACTGTAAGTCTCCACGTGTAGCTGCAACCTTGACTGAAAAGATATGCAGAGTAGGCGTGGCACGAGCACTGAAGTCCACCACAGGGTCATGGGTGAAACGCATCGGTGGGATCCTCGCTGCACAAAGTTGGAAAATGAATCATAATTAGACAATGATTGAATCCAATATCAGCAGCAACAACATCAGTACTAGCAGTAACAAACTAACAACAATGGTGACAGATGATACTCCCTCTATTTCATAAATCAAGACGCTTTGCATTTTGCATGCAATGTTTAAACATTTGTCTTATTTAAAAATTATAATTTATTTTATTTGTGACTTTATTATCAATAGTACTTTATGGTTTATTTGCTTTTAATTTGCACTAAATTTTTAAATAAAACAAATAGTTTAACATTATAAAAAGTCAAAATGTTAAACGGAGGTAATAACTAACTAGCAAATGCTTGCATTGCATCAACTCAGGCACATTTTGTAAAAGCATCAGCAAATGGTTGTGACAGTAATTAACATTGCTTGCTCAATCTGAAGCTAGAGGGAAGAAAATCTCCTCCATGGCTTCTTCCCACCTTAGAGGCCTCGACGCCTCGTACTCCGGCCAATCCTCCGCGCTCATACCAAGAATATCATCCTCCTCGTCCTCCACGAATTCGATCATCTCGTCCTCGATCGAATTGGGCAACGACGGCGACGTGAGCTCTGCTTCTTCTTGATCCTTCCCCAATTCGGTTTGCAATCCAATCTGGTTCGGTCTGATGAAGGGGAGATTTAAGCCCAATATGCAATGCAATTGGGCTTTCTTTAAGATAATGGAATTGGGCTTTACAAACACAGAACAAGTATACCTTCGCTGGAATCAGAATCTAGTTTATTCATTGACAGTTTCGTGGCCTTTACCGTGACAGGCTTGTTGGGAGTTGGACTGAGCCGTCGCCTAAAAATCATATCCATGACATAACCTCTTTGAATACGAAGGACACCTTCGACTAGGAGTACCATCTTTACATTTTAAGAGAATTGACGAATATATTGATCCAGCTATTAGGAGAAAGACACACAAAAAACAGAGTACCATCTAATTGATTAACAATAACCATGCTATTTTTCATCCCATAAATAAGACCCGGGCATGCAAACAGCACAAATGGTGAAAATTTACATTTGAACAATCTTTCTTAATTATCCACTCCAACTCTCCATTAGTGAAGGATCTTTCGGAGCCTAGCTAGGATCTATATGTAAAGTAGTTAGTCTTCACTAGTCATTGTTTGGTTGTTTCACACGCAACAACAATCGTTAATCAGTTAACAACATCCATACGCTCTGGGTTTTGTAAATTAATGACTTTCCCAAGCTTGACTTTACATATCCGGCCAGTAGACCGGCATATTGTCTTTTTTGTTTTCAAGTGTTGAATTGGTAATGTATAGAACGTACGGTCTTTAAACTGAATGCTACCTACCAACCTGAACCATGTCATTTCATAAAAAAGAACCCTAGGAAGTAGGAACCATGTCTACGGTAATATATTAAGGAATTGAAGATATATAGATGTTTGACTCCAAAACTTCTCCAGAAACCCTAGGCAGCTAGGGTTTGAGTTGAGAGAGGATTTGGGCAGAAGGAAAAGGGGCTGTTCTTAGAGGCCAGAGGGATGATTGGGAAGCATTCGCTTTATGGTGGGAGGTAGTCAGGTGGTGCGGCGAATCGGCGTTGGCAATGCCATAGTTGGGATTGAGTAACCAATGGTAGGTGGGTAGATTGCATGGGCAAGTAGAATGGAGTGGCTAGGAGGGGACTAGGGTGGCGGTGACGCTAGCTGGATATGTGATAGGCAAGGTCATACGCGGTAGAGTTCATTGTCGGGTGGAATCGAGAAAACAGATATAAACGATAAAACAACATGATGTAGACCAAGATAGGATGAACAATTGGCTATTGGATATCTGGTTAGGATCGATTGGCCGACCTATTTGTTAAAATTCAGTTGTCTTATTAGTCAAACGATCCCTCTCTCTCCGTTCATAAATATTCGATTTTTAGAATAAACTTCACTCAAACATTAAAAAACCCATTACTTTATTGATTTCTTATATTGTAAAAATATATATGTAGATTTTATTTAACAATAATAAAATATCATTACAAACTTATTAGAACTTTTCAACTTATTCCATATAAAACTTTCACTTACGTTTTACGTTTGTCCTAGTGTTAAATATTGATGACTGTATGGTGAACAATTGAACATGATTAGCAATCGTATTCACGCTTTGATTTGTCACGAACATATAATCCCCGACAGTCTAGCTTGAATGAATAATGAGTATGTATATTGACACATTTGTTGGCAGCTGGACCATTTGTCTTTAAAATTCACATAACAACCATGTGTTTACAGTAGCTCCATAATAATCTGATAACCACACAATTTAAACCTATCAATTTTTCTGTGTATACGTACAATGATGCTGTTTAAATTTACATAACTACTAAACAATTCATGATACAAATAAATGTATCATAAGTGTCAAATTATTTGTGTGCATGCATACGAACCGTCAGGAAAGTGAGGTTGATCTGCTATGTCGCAAATTAATGAGATGGTCAATTTTGGTGATGGCATAAGCAAAACTACACCTCTAATTAACCTGGAGCTAACCGTGTCAAAGGGCAATTTATAATAGTAGACGGATGTATCTGGACGTTGTCTGGTTTGATTTGTGAGGTCGCGCAGGTGCAGTCAGTCAATTCGGTCCTTAACACCAGAAAGCTAATTAAACAAGTAATACTTGGTTAACTTATTTGTGAACAAGCCAGCATGATGAGTCAACGAAAAAGAAACAATTTTCTGATAAGATTACGACCGCCCTAGACAAAATCCTCAAGTGTCAGCCATTAATTGGTTCACGTGGACTATATAAGTTGCCCCGACTCGAAAATGTGGTGATTTTGATCGTTTTATCATCGCTTCTGACGTGACGCGAATTGATTAATTGATCAACCGTTTCTACCTACCAGCGCTATTTAATAATGGCAATTATTTGAGAGGCTAGCAGCTGATGATGTTTCTAGACATGCACGACGGCCTTAATTTCTTGTGTACACTTAAATTAAACTACTGCTTAATTAATTTCTACCAGCTTGTTATCTATTAACTACTTCGTGGAATATAAGAACGAGCTATATATTGTGTTCATACGCTGATCGGTCGTTGGTCGCATCGATCTCTCTGAACTGGTTTTGTAAATCACTTTTGACTTCCAAGTAACAGCTAGGGTCCGGAGATCAAGCCTTTGATCAGCTAAACCCTAGACAGTTGGTGTACCCTCCATGAGATCTGCATGCAACAAATTGTTTAATTAATTAAGGTAGTGTTGACTATGTCTTTAGTAATTAAAATATTAATATGAAGTTTATTAATGGCAAGAACCTCGCGGTATGAACTCTAACTGTTAACTAATTAATTGAGGCATGAGCTCTAATTTGGCCTTTACTAAAGCCGGATTGTAATACTACTGATCGTGATGACCGAGGGGGAAAAACTCCTCTATTACAGAGACAGATCGATGAACAGACTAGTGTGAATTGAAGCACGCAATACTCGTGCAGAAACAATGCAAAGTAGACAATAAAAGGAGAGCTTCCGGTCAGATCTCTTGTCGCATCGAACCGGAGTAAAATCGTTCAAGAATTGGATGGAGAATTGTGCGTGTGATCTAGTAAAAATATCTAGCACGTTGCGTGCCAAAATCAACCTAGCTTAAGCACAGCGTTAACAAAATACAGTAGTAAATGTTCTATTTCTCTGGTCATCTAAAAATGTGGCACTAATAAAAGTTACTTGTCAAAAAAAATGCATATAAGTATTTAGACAAAAATATGACACATCATGGTACAACGAATCCAGATAGAACCGCCAACCAGATTTATTGTCACATCTACCCAAATACTTATAAATTTTGACGAATGAATTAGTAGCCTACTAGAACAGTAAAAGACAAATTAACAAACTGCTAGAGACATAGCTTTAGTCATATGTCTGTCACTATGTAGCTAAAAAATGGTGTGCTGTGTAAATTCAGGCCGTCCAACTACCTGGAAGGCTGGAAGTCTCTAGCTAGTCTTGCTGAATTTTCCATGTCATGCATTGAGGGACATATGTTAATTACTAGACCATTTTCACTTACTCAGCTAGAAAAGGTGAGAGAAAGTTACAGTTCAAGCCTCTTAGCTATAGATGTGTGGTATTACTAGTTGTACACTTCTCGATCAAATCTAGCCTTTGACCGGCTGCTCATGCAAGATCAGATTCTTATTAGGAATTTTAGAACACACTAAGAGAAACATAAGTGTGTGTATAATGTGAGAACGATTTGGCCTTTATGTCCTATGTCAAAGGAGTCAAACGCCGCAAGTGTGCCAACGTTGTCCCAGATGCATGCGTACAAGTGTGCGTGATAGATGAGGGGTTATATTCTTGTGTAACAAGTATATTCGCTACTAGTTTGGGATGTACAGTAAATGAGATTAGGTCAATATTTGAACTAGTCCATCCACCCAAAGTTACTGTAGTTTAATCCTTTACATATGCATTCATTTGCAAACATGTATATGTATAGTTCAAACGAGGAACCAATCGTTGTTTGATCAATTCAAAAGGTAAAGTTCCAAATTTTATTAATAATACGTTGCACTAAATAAATCAAGTATTGCGCTGCTCTGACGAGTGTAGTTAGTTCAACATTCAATATATAGTTCCTAGTCGCTCTATACACTGACGATTGTACATATAGAAGTTAGTACGTATAAGTTAAGTTGAATCATTTTTCTAAGTACATACCCACTACACTATAAGCCTAATTAAGCTCATGTAACGTGGTCACACGCTTTGACCATACATAGTAAAAACACCATATTTGTACGTACTACCTACTCAGATTAATTTAATCCCAGAAAACGTGAAAGCCCGTAACGAGTTTAGGACTGATCAAACCCGGGTAGAAAGGTTCCACACGCAATAACCGTAGCTCAGTTATCTAATTAAGTTGAATCGTGTTTACATACCATGCATATTGAATATTTTCATGTGTTTATATGTTCACATAAGTGCCTTAATTTCTGTTTTCATAACTTAACTAGATTAAGAACTTCTTTTGTTTATGATCATCGAGCTATCATTAATTAATGTTTGCTTGGAAAAATGTTTTTCAAATGAAGGGGTCGCTTTAGCCTTGATTTTCTTGCTACTGATGTATGTGTACGTGGACCAATGCTGTGATGACTGGGCTAGCAAGATTAATTAATGAATTAGATTATGTTTACATCTACTCCATTACCTGAAATATAAGGCATGTACAATTTTACACTGTCTTTAACACTTAATTTTGACCATTAATTATTTCAAAGATATTATCAAAAGCTATGAAATTAACATTATATAAAAACTGTTCCAAATACCAATCCAATGATATTATATATATAACACTAAAAATAGGTATAATTAGTTTAACAATTAGTCAAAACTTTTAGATATTAATTTTTTTAAAAAAAGACACTCTTTATTTTATACGGAAGGAGTACCACCAAAGCTAAAACTACTGCGTAATAGTTCTCCCTTGTCCCTGCACCGGTCGGCCGGCATGCTGGCTAGCTTGATTCTCTCGATTTCTTGCGTCCGTTACATTGCAAGTCGAGTCATGCAGCTGAATCAGTGTTTTGGTAGGTGAAGACTTTGGACTTTCAGAAATCGATCTCACCAGGCTTCGTGCATCTTCTGCTGCTTCTGGCTGCAATCAAACACATGGAAAAATAAATAAAAACCAACCAAAATTTCAACTAGCTGGCTGCTGTCACACGTAGGTATATATACGACCCATGGGAACGCGCCATGTTTGGATGCTTGCAATTTCGTTGGTATATTCTCATATCTGGCTAGGTAGGTTGATCATGAAGCTCACAGAGTATATATATGTTCCCTTTTTTTTTTGCGAGGGAGTATATATTTGTACCTTGATCGAAGAGCAAGTAAATGTAATGTAAGGGTCTCATGGAAAGCATGTACAATTGACTATGATATCTGATGGTTGATGTATGTATATACGTGTATACGTATAGTAGGACGACGTGAAAACTTGCATGTACACAGCTGCTTAAACTTTGTTCTGAGAGAGACACAAATATACTGTGCATATAGGCACATTTATTTATATACTGTAGATATTTTAATCTACGAACCATAATCTAGTCAACTGTTATGTTGGGACCTATGTCCTTTATCTCCTAGCTTATTTTGTTGTTCATGCTTAAAGTTTGAGTGATCAACTATAATGATGGGTTGTAGCTTCTTATAAACAAAGGCTGTATTTATATCCATTATCTAAAATAATTCTACTAAGCCTAAAAAATTACCCTAACGCGGAATTGGTGACTGGCAGTTTCTGGTGCCATGGATGCCTTCTTAATTTGCTTACTGAAACAAAGAGGAATTAAGTTGAGGTAGGGGAGAATCCTCGAACCGCTCCTGTGTAGAGGTAGCAGGGGGGTCGCCGGCTTGATCAAGTGCCGTCGGTAATCAAGTGTAGCAGGGTAGCAGTATGTGGTCTTTAGATCGCCACCTAGACTGCCTCGGGACGGCTACGTACATGTTTCTCTTCAAGGATCGGTTATGGTTTTGGCATTGCTGAAAATTTCGTTTAATTAGAAATTAAGAGAATAAATCACAAGATAATCGTGTTACTTATGCATGGGAATGGGTGGAAGGTTGACATGCGTAATTCCCTCCCAGTTTATATGCCAAGAGGTAAAAAAATCCCAACATTTGCACCCATATATGTATGCATCATCAGTATCCAGCTTTGGCGGGAGATTCGTATAAAGTGTGGTTCTTCTGAGAAGCAAAATATGTTGCAAGTATTTCGCAAATATGTTGTGAGTAAATCAAGCATAAAAAATGGTCCATGGGTCCATGGCAGCACATTTTTCTGTGTTGTCAAGAAAAATTCAATTTCCTGACTGCTCTACAGAGAAAAGGGCATGTGGCACAGCATATTATTTTGCTTCAGGATCTGATGGGTACTGTCGATCGGAAAATTCGTTCATTGACACAGTAGGTACTCCATATAAAATAGGTCTCAACTTCACGCGGCATATCGTCCTATTGGAGACTGTCACATACAAAGCATGAAAGCATCATAAAACTATTCTGCAGCAGTACGTTAACCATCATGCAACTGGAATTTTTCCTCTAAATATCCTACAATTTATTCCCCAGCGAAAAGTTTAATTATTAGGACACAAGATGTACCGCATGACTTTTTCTCCCCTTACAAGCACAGCACTGATCACTTGTGGACCGATCAAGTGTCATATACGCATGTATATCACTAAGCCAGAATAGGGCTTTGCGGGCGGGTGAATGGGGTCTTCCCAGGCGGGCGGGCGCCGCACCCGCTCGGAATCGCCTGGCAAGATCGGCCAGATTCCAGGCGGCGCGGCGGCCCGCCCGCA
>CM002486.1:1851353-1866280 GCA_000325765.3 Leersia perrieri | reverse complement strand
GGTACGACCTGACATCGTCGGCGTTGAGTGGCTGGAATGGCTCGTCGCCGAAGGCCGAGAACGCCGTGGGGTTGGTGTCCAAGCTGCCCATGGTAAAATTTGGTTGGTGGATTGATCTACCTCAGCAAGGTAAGCTAAGCTAAGCTAGCTAGTTATGGTATTGTATGCAATGGAAGCAAGAGAAGCAGCTGAGAGCTGGAGGATTAGCTTAGCTAAGCTCGAATGCTTAATTAGCTTTGGTTGGTTAATTGCTTTGGATTGGTGAGGAAGAGGAGGAGATGGAGGTGGGTATATATAGTGGGTGAAGAGGTGAAGGAGGCAGTGGCGTGGATAGATGGGCGTTGGACGAGTCGTGAGACGAGACGAGGAAGAAGGAGAAGACGAGATCGACGAAGTTGGTAGGTAAAGTAGCAAAGCAAAGAGCTAATAGCTAGCTAGCTGCGAGGAGGAGGAAACTGCAAAGATAGACGGAGACCAAGAGGAGTAGTGTCAAACTAAGTAGCATGCATACATACAATACATACGCGCGGTTAAGTAAAAGTAAGCCATTGCAGGGAGCGGTTAAGTGAAAATAAGTCATTGCAGTGAGTGGCGGGCAGGCTGCTTGGGTGGCAGTTGCAGCTAGCTGCTTGAGCATTCATTTTCGTCATGCATGCATGGCTTTGATGGGTCTCCTGTGGATGGGGCGCTTAAGTATCGCACAGACCCGAACACAGGAAACAGTGAGAATTCATTGCATGCCAGTTTTTGCATGGTCCAGGCAGCAATGACTTAAATGAAAGATGCAGTACACTGTACATATGGACTCGCTCCCTTGGTATCTGTACCGGTGCAGAGCCAGAGAAGGTATAATAGGGTGCTAAGCCGGCTCTAAATATTTATCGCTAAGTCGACAAAAAAAAATAGAGGAGAGAAGATAAGTAGATGTTTAATTTGGAGTCAGACTATACACAAACCAAGAAGAAAAATACCACTTAAAAGACAAATAATATGATACACGAAGAATATAATATTATTATCATGATACAATAAGCTGAAAATTAGAGTCTACTACCTCCGTCTCAAAATACAACTACATTCATTATACTAGAAAACGTCACATCCAGTCCTAGGTATTACTATTTTAAGACGGAGGGAGTATTATTGTATGTTTGAGCTACAAATTTATTTACGCATGATATGGAATAAATTGGAGCCGGCCGCGAATGCTACTATTGATATTGTCTTTGACACTGGCACGGTTTCCACTACTTAGATATTGTGACCATCGTTTTTATAATATGTATATCTATTAAATTTATTTAAAATTCTTACTGTATATGAAAAATACTTTTAAGACATCTGTCAGAAATGTTTCATGGGCACGACTAGGGGCAAGATCCCAATTACAAACCCCATTATTTGTCGTATTGGGTCTGTTCTATCAAGTAAAACATAGCTATATTTGACCATGCATTAACTTCTGCTAACTATATATTATATATTATGAAAGTATTTCTCACGGTAAATCTAAAAATGTAAACAGTATAATATCAAAGTATATGCACTTTTATCCTATCAAACATGATTCCTGCAATAGTATTTTTTATTTTTTATATATTTCAATATACCCAAGATTCAAAATTGTAAGGTTTGAGTGCAAAGAACCTAAATCTGTAAACAAAAGAAGGGTGGACCTAGCTAGCCTATTGTAAGCGAGGAACCTAATCTCTGGCCCACTAGAAGGTTTACAATGGTAAAAATTTAATTATAATTATTAACCTTATGGGTTTTTATTCCAAGGCCCCACGCCATGACCCAGGTAGCCAAAGGACCCAAGGACTTGGGTGCACCACTGCAGTACAGTAGTACATAGGAGGAGTAATGTACTCTCTCCATCCTAAAATACATAGGAAGAGTACGACGTGACCCTATGTGTAGATATATTTTTATATTTTAGGACAGAGCTAGTAATGATGAAAAAATTATTGCATATGAGCTAAAATAATTGGTGAACGTATCATATGCATACAAGACTTCACGTGCACACTCCGTGCAGACTAACTAACACATATTAAAAAAATTCTAGAAAAAATTATACATCTACTAACAAAAGTAATTATACATATCTATAAAGTCTCATCTTAAAAAAATTTTATAACAAAGAGTAATAAAAAGACAAAATTCTAAAATATTTTTAGTCAAAAATTGCCATATTTTTCATTTTTTTTGTTACAGCTAAAATATAATGATTTTTAAGTTGAAATTTTACATGTGTGTGTAGTACTATCAAGCACATGTGCAAAATTTTGTGGATTTTTCGGTAATAGTTGTTAGTTGGTGTGCACAGAGTGTGTGCACTGGAAACTTTTGTGCGTAGGATATGTTTCTAAATTGTTTTTATAATAAGAATATAAGTCCATCTTATCAGCTAACCTGTCTTTTGGAACGCTAAGAATAGAGATTTAAAAATAGTAACTGAAGATTATAAGCCTTATGTTCTGTTATTTCAGTTATATGTTCTCGTTATAAGCCGCACTGGTAAAAGCGCCTTTCATGGTGGGCCATACCGAAATTCAAATTGAACAATGTATTTTCTTTAACAAAGGAAGATACATCCTTAGAATAAGCAGCTGGTCGAAATTGGAACAGCCTTCAAGTCATCTTTGAATTTTTTTCAATTCTAATATAGTACAATATTTGTTGCACCAAAATCATAATAACTAAGAAAAAAATTATCAAAAAAAAACTTATTTTATATTAGTCTAGACCGTCTACTTACTAGTTAAATATTTAAATCTTGAATTACGTGCGCACTTCTTATACCATGGGGAGGCCGACACTCCATTTTTCATGCACGGTCAGATGACGGGGGCCAGGAGAAGAAAACCAAGGTTTGTGGTTGGTGAGAGAACAGTCCATAATATGGGCCAGGATTTTTAAATATATATACACGTTAACGTTAGCTAGCTAGAAGACGACATCGTACACGCGCATGCAACGCAAGCAACGGTGCACAATTCGCCCCTTCTCAGAGCGAAAACGACGTTTCGATCAATTACACACGCTATACGTTCTCACGTTGTACATAACCTTGCCAGCCATTTCTAAAACGTGGAAAAGTTGTATAGACTACGTGTCAGCTAGCTCCACCGCGTGGAACTATATGTGTTATTATAATATTTATTCTATCACATGTGTTTGTGTTTCCTATGCTGAATATTTAATCAATCGGTCAAAATAATTAATTTGACTGTACACATGCATGGGAACATATAGCATATGATCGATCGGTATACATGTCGCATGGTGACCAGGTTTAGCTGTTGTACAAGCTTAGTTAAGTTACCTTTCTATGTGGTTAATTAATTTATGTAAGTACTGTAATTAAATGTGACCAGGCCGCCGGCTAAGGTACTTAACTAGGACGTCGCCGATAGATACATCGGCGGGTACCTTGAAGCTAACTTAATTTGGATCATTCAACGACGACGACGACGACGTCCACGATCGACGACTTGGTTGGTGAAGAATGCTCTATATGTTGTAGTTTGATACGTATGCATGCAGAGATCAAATTAAATAAGATGCATTTACGAGCTAGCCAGCACTGTACAAAATGTTACTCCTATATACTAATGTTCCCCAATTAATTGGGGAATAGTAGTATTGTTGTAGTATACTAGTACACGTACATGTACACGTATGTGGCCAATCGATTGAGGAATCGAGGAAGGTCAGGCCCGGCAGCTAAATTACGTTGAACTTGAAGTGCTTTGCACGTGCGCGATTCAATCAGTCAGCATTTATAAAGTATATGTGAATATACGTAGTAGCATGCATGTTTGTCTGATTGTCTCAGCTCAGTCATCGAAATGCACGCAGCTTACAGAGAATATAGCAACTAAAATCTCCCTCTATCTGGCCGTGAGGCATTTTGCTACCTTGATCGATCGACTTAATATTGTAGAAATTCCATTAAGGAGTCAAAATATCTGGCTTTTGTTTGACAACGTTAGTGTGTTTGTGGACTTCTTGGGGTGCTGTTTTAGAGTTATCCCTGGATGAAAATCCAACACTGCCTTAAAGTCGGTATAGACGAAATTGGCAAATAAACAATGTTCTTTTCTTGAGAGCGACGTTCTGAAAACGGCATTCATAGACTGATTTTTATGAATGTATAGTATAGGGCAAGCCGTTGTAAGGAATTATGATAGGTTAACGTTGCTTTTATGATTGTGTGCTTCACTAACTGACATGGAGGCCAAATATCCTATTGTTTAATAAAATGTTTCATTATCTGAAGAAAATAACCGCCTCCTGCGCCAGAGTGCTCTGCATCCTAACTTACTATACTGCAACTAACTCAAAAGTCAAGCCTAAATTCATGTACTTTTTGGTTTATGAGTATAAAAGCAAACTGGAATCAGCCTAATTTTCTATGTAATAAAGCATGTTGAATTGACCCATTTCGTTCGTCGATGCCTTACATTCGTGCGTGCGTGCGTCATGTATACTCTATGCTTACAAAATTCTAGCTAGTCAAAGCTTGCTAATTTTAGTTTCCGCGGCGCATGTGTATGCAATGTTATCGATCCATCTGATTAACCATGCAACTACTTCTACTAAATAGATATTATTATACTAACTACATTTTAACTAGGAATAAAGTATTCGAACTATATAAGGGACCAGTAGGAACGCGTTCACGGAAGAGTCAATCAGTCAATCGGTTCCAATATTCCATTCCATCAGGTGCACGCGTCAAACCGGAGCCGCACGATTGTATCGTTTCCTAGCTTGCTAACTTTTTCAATTTTCTGCAGTACATTTTTTGGCTTGTTCAGTTGACCGTCTAGATAGCTTGCAATTGATCGTCTACGAGAAGATCGGTCGGAGGACTAGCTATAGATACAGGAAAACGTTTGCGTTTACCCGGCATTATTTATACATAGACAGCCCCACCTGATTTACGCATGTGCATATATCAGCATACACGTACATATATATCAGCCTAGACTTAATAATTCTATAAAATCTCGATCCACTTTTTTTTTAATTTGTTTTTTCCTTTTGTAGTAAGACGGAGAGGTGTTATACATTGAGTTAACCTAAAGTACGTACTATCATTTATATCTGTTGTACCAATGGTGTAGTAGACTGGATCAAATTGCAATGTTAGAATTTAACTTTTTTTATCAGTAATACTGTAAGAAATTAGTCAATTGTACCAATGGTGTAGACTGGATCAAAATGCATGCTATCGGCAATCTCATGAGGATTTAATATAGAGCTGAGTCATCACTACGCTACGTGTTACTAGTGCAATAATGTGCAGTTTATGAATGAAACCTATCAGGCTAGCTGGGCACAATTGATTTTCCGTCAGAAGAACAATGGTGTACACATGGCATGGAAGTCACTTTCATGCACATATGTGTGTATAGGTAGTATACAATTTACGGTTTATGACATATAATTAATTAGTATAGTGCAAACATGTTGCATGGTAAGTTTAACAGTTAATTAGTACTATATGATCACGTCTCAAGGATGATATAAACAAAAAAAGAAAAGAGAGAGACTTAGGCCCTGTTAACAGTTTTTATTTTCATCTATATTAATACTCTATGCATGTGTCCAAATATTTGATGTGATATTTTTGAAAAAAACTTTTTGGGAATTAAACAAGCCTTACTGACTGAAGAGAAGCTAACAGTACCCAAGCAGTCAGTAAAAGATTCAATCAGCCTGCAAATGTATGATTTGTTAGGAAGATTTCAACTGTCGGTAAAGCTGATCAATGCAAAAGCCGTCGCATTATATAATATCATGGAATATTCCCCGTATCAACTTCGACTACGTAATGTGGTATGTGCACTAGTTTTTCTTGACAAGATCGATAGCAATAGTGAGACACCCATAGCAAAAACACTTTTTCCCGACGGACTTATTTTTGTCAGGATATCATTATATTTCGTCGCTCAGTTGAGCAAAAACAAAGGCTTAAAACGCAAATTGTATCTTGGACCCAGTCAGGTCACCGTACCGGCGTATATATTAATCTGCAGACTTGCAGGAGCTAGTAGTCCTTATGGAGAAGGTGATGCGATGCGAAAATGCCCTTTTGTTTTACTGCTTCTTGGTCCTACTCCTACCTACCAACATATCCAAATGTCCTAGTATAACTGAAAATGACGATGACTTCTTCATCAACTATGAAATGCCGTACACTTTCATCTACTTATTTTCGATCGGTTTGTCTAGATCTTCTGTTACGCAAGCTAATCTGTACGTAAACTAGCTATGGCACGACGCATTTCTTCAAACTTGCAGGTAGGTGAACACTTCTGGGGTAATAAAAGCAGAGTACATTAAAGTACAGTTACGCTGAACTGGTGATGGAATGACCGATGTCTAAAACAAAAATTGTTTTTTAAGTATTGTCTTGACTTTTGACCGAGCATTCACGCGTGCGGTTCGGACATGCATGGTTAAAGTAAGAAAACCTCTGACCGCGTGTGACCGGGTGTAGTAACGATATGGTCTCTTTCGACTTGGCCTCCTACAGTCCTACATAGCCTAATAATCCAATTTGAGTTTGTTATTTTTTTTCTGGCAGAATCTATTCTTCAAGGAATGCATGAATACAAACTAATATTCCTCCATCTATCCATAATACAAACATTTCAAGATTATTTAGCAAAGAGCAAGAATAAAAGTATAGATTAAGTCATCTTCTATATTGATCAAATTTTACATTTAAAATTGCTTGGATTTCACTACTTGACACGGTAAGTAAAATTAATGCTTGAATCTTTGTTTCTTAAGTATTATAATGTACTTTTAGAGAATTAGAGTTTGTGTAAAGACTGATCGATCAGGGGGGAGTCCCCCCCACCCCCAATCTCTTCTCTCATCTGGTACAAAGATGCAAAGAGTCTTGCTGCACTAAACAATTTGGGCTGTTAGCTTGGACGTAACAGCACATGGGCCATCAGTTTATGAGGTTTTTAATTGCTTTGACCAATTTTGACTTGATATTGGGATCAATGGATAGACCCGAATTTTTTTTTTGGAATTTTAAATCTGACGACAAATCAAACTATTTAAAAATTTTGGCAATCAATATTCTCTTTTCTATTTATTTTTTTATATATATGCCTTGGATCTAATCGAGATGTTCTCTCATGTCCTGGCTCATATTATGTTGGGCCTGGTTGGTATTTGGTTAACCTACACCTAATAAATGTAAATTTGGCCTATTTTATACGGGCCAGATTCCATTGCTGGACTTCTGAAATGTTGACCTAGACCCTAATCGATGTCTACATATATATGGTCCGAAGAAGAGATTTTCTTCATGCAAAATGCTCATGTGTACTGGCCCATTTGTCAAGGGTAAGTTTTAGAAAATGGAACTGATTCTAGCAATTATTATAAGGTTTGCAGATTAATATCTATAAAATTAAAAATGCACAGCTTGATTAAAAAATTAATTAAAAAAATCACCCTGAAATAGATTTCATGATATATGGTTGGTCAAAATATACATAGCAGTTGTCCTTGCAAAGACATAAATATTCTTTGTCTTTCTCAAACAAAAATCTAGAATCTCCAAAAGTAGTGATCGATTATTTGTCACTGTTTGCAAGCATCATCGAGCCAAAACAAAATAAACGCCTGAGATTAATAAAACTGTAAACAACAATAATTAGTCATCAACTTATTACCATCGAACTAATCCAATCTAACTAGGTTACACATAAACCTTTAATATGATGCTTTCCAAAATGTTGCGACATTTGAAACATTATCATCGCTATATTTTTATCCGGAGTGTCCACCCAGATAATGTGACGAGCGACATCGTCTTGAGAAAGGTGAGTGGCTTCCACCAACGAGAAAACAAACTGATAACCAACCTGTTGAGAAAGGTGAGTGGCGTCCACCGACGAGAAAACGAACTGATAACCAACCTGTTGCTTCGTATTGTCGAGATCCTAACTCGCTCAGCCACAAAGAAAACGCTGCCGTCACACGTCGAGCCGATGACACGATATCGTCGTGCCAAGCACCGGCCGGATCTGGCGCAGAGTCGCTGAATTCGGCAGTGGACGGCCAAATCCGATGAGCCGCCGCTGCCATCGGCGTCACTGTCCGAGAGCCGCTGCCGTGCCGTTGTTGCGTTAATTCATCGATCGCGGCAACCCCACTGCAGTGCTGCCGCTGAGCGGCCATGTCGACGGCGCTGCCGAAAGTCGCCCGCTTCCACTTCTTTCTGATCGAGCTGTTAACCCTTCGTCAAGAAGTATGTATATAAGTAGGAGATGTAATTAAGTAATTAACTGATACAAACAGAGATTTTCTATCGTCGTCGATCGTAGCAACGACGTGCCGGCCGGCGCTCGAGCTTTGTAGATGAGGGTACACTACGCCGAAATGGCTTATTCCGGGCACGTGCCTTTTATTTTGCAGGTGGGTAGTTTCTATCCGTCTACAAAAATATTTTTTTGCATATGGACTATTAGGTGGTCCGTTTGCAAAAATATTACAGACGGACCATCTAATAATAGTCCATCTGTAAAAATAATTAATTGTATGCGGATAATAAGAGGACCGCCAGCAATATCCTCTCACCTCCTCTTATCCTCTCCCATCTTCTCTCGTTCTTATCCTCTCACCTCCTCTTATTCTCTCCCATCTTCTCTATGCGAGCGAGCGATCAGTTCGAACTTATCTGCGAGCGCAGTCGGCGGCGGGCAGACGACGACGCGGGCGCCCGGCAGGAGGCGACAGCAACCCGACGTGGCGACGGTGGTGGCCCAAGCCTCCCCGTCCTGATCTGACCGGCGGCGGCCTGGTGCGGCGCGTGCCTCCCCTGATCTAGAGGGAGAGGGAGGCGGTGGCCGGCGGCAAGCGGTGGGACGGCGGCACGGCGGCTGCGGCTGCGACGACGATGGCCCGGCGCGGCTCGGAGGCAGCGGCGGCGGCAGCAGCGAGCGCGCCGCGACGGCAGTGGCCCACGGCCCAGGGCGGCCGAGACGGGCAGCGGCTGCGAGCTGCGACGATGACGACAATGGCAGCGGCTGTGGCGGCTAGGCGGGATTTTTGAATTTTTTTTTCCCAAAATTTTCTTTTTTTATATTGGTGTGTTTCCACCGCCTACAAAAGAGCCTAATTTGCGGGCGGGCGCTGCACCGCCCGAAAAAACACCCGATCTTTCCAGCGATGTCGAGCTGGCGCGGCAGCCGTCTACCCGCGAAGACCCGATCCCACCACCTGGAATATGCATTTCAGGCGCAGTGGTAGGCGTGTGCACGCGGCGGCCAGAATTTGGTTTTTCTGATTCCATCCATAGGAATTAGGGTAGGTGTGCACATAGACGCCTGCTTTGAGTGATTTTTTTTTTTTGACAGCTGCTTTGAGTGATTTTTTTATGTCGTTGGCAGTGCAACAGCTCGATCCATGACAGCTTGCTAACTTCCTTAGTTCCTTTGATGCATGGTTGCTTCCGTAGTTGATTATGTGTTTTACCTAGTTATCTAAACAGTAGACTGGGTAAACTTTGCTCGGGTATGTTGTGCAAGGACAAGCATACCCTCCCCAACTATATATAGAAGAATTCGGTGTAGCTACGTCTATGTGCACGGACCTGATGAGTTATGGCAACTAAAATTGATGAAAGAATTCTTTGAGTATTTAACTATGAACTAATTTTAGGATTCATCAAGTGTTATCATAAATGTGTATGCATTTGAATGCTTCCTATATTTTGATTTTTTTTATCAATTTTCTATTGTTTAATATAGTTTTTAAATTTTTAGGTCAAAGGTTTGAATTGTAAATTATATTCGTATTTGAAAAATATTAAAAATTCAAAGCTATGTCTTGCCAAGCCTGGCAGTGACATGTTAGGTCTGGTACTAGATAAAAAGGATAGAACTTCGTCTATCAAAATACAACAGACTAATCGAGCTCTTTGAGAGTATATGTCATATTAAAAATGGTTATTTCTATTAAAAAACTAGAACAAGACCCTTATTGGGGAACTTCCCACATTACTACTGCAAGGGTGATGTTTCAGCTAAGTCCTGTCTTTGTTTTTTAGTGATAGAGTTATATGCACGTAATGCCAATCTAAAGGAGCCACTAAGAGCACAACTCATCCATATTTGATCTCCATATGACTATTTCGGTGCCCATCAAAAAAATTCACCCTTCGTATCTTTTTACACTCCAACAGATCATTTATATTACATCATTCATATATTGTTTTAGCAATATCTTTCAACCACCCAACCCAACTAACATGGCTAAATTTCTTCACCTAGCAAGAATAATTCACATCAATATACTTTTTAAGTGAAAAACTTGGCAAAAAAATCATGAAAAAGAACTTAATTGGGATTTGGCAAAATATTCCCTATATGCTCCATATCCCCTTCCTCCCTTCCTATTCTGCACAACTGCTCTGTCCCCTCCCTCTTCTCACCTACAGGTGGTGAGCAATGGCGCCGCGCTGCAGGTTGCGGCAAGACGGGGACGATGGTCGGAGCTAGGCGGCGCAGCAGGCGTCAGCCGCTGACCAGCAGCAGGAAGTGGCGGCCGGAGGGGAGCGGTGCATGGGGGCGGCGGCCGGAGCTGGGTGGCATAGGGGTAGCGGCCGGAGCAGGGCAGGGCATGGGGGTGGTGGTCAGCACGGGTTGGTGCAGGGGGCAACGGTCGGAGCAAGTCGATGCACGGGGTGGCAGCCATAGCGGGTCAGCACTGGCCAAGCCAGTTCTCCACCTCTAGATTCAGCCATCCCTTCTCTCCACCTCCAAATCCAGCCACCATTCATGCACCTCTAGATCCAGTTCCTCTCCACCTTCACTCCTCTGCCTCCAAATCCAGTTCTCTCCACCATTGCATCGAGGAAGAGAACAAAGCCACACCCTTGTGATGAAGATGCTCGCCCGCTCCCTCCCTCGGTGGAATCCTTGATGCAGTCCGGCCTGGAGCGCAAGCGGCATAGGTTGCGATTTGGCATCAGGTGAGAGAAATGCCAAAAATGGTGTTTCTCTCACCGGAATAGCGAATGCGGTAAAATTTGAGGGGCCGATGGCGTAACTATTGGAGCCTGTTTTTGTCCTGTTATGTGCTATTTCCAAGATGGTGTACGTGATATCACATCTGTTGGGTTTGCCAATAGAATAGTCAAATTATCACTTGCCAACGTGAGTTATTGCTTTCCTAGATTTATTTAATTTCTTTTGTTTTTCTAGCCAAATAATTGTTGCAATGAGATTTAAAGATGGAGAATAGTTGTACCATGGTTACCCATTTGTATTCCAATATAGGAAACATGAACTACACACCTTTTTCAACGATGGAAGCAACATATATAAACCTTCTATTATTAAATCCGACAACCATAGGAATATTTTTTTCCATCGACGTGAGTTTGAGGGCATTGAACATCCCCCAGAATACATTCATCCCCCACCCACACCCAACAAAAACTCAAAAAATTGTTCTCAAGCAGTGCCACGATGTTGCTGCTAGGCACCACCGGCATCAGCCTTGTCTTTGGCCAGGGGCGGACGGACAATGGCCGGGACATGGGGTACAGTTGTACCTCCAAATTTTTAGAAAAAAAATCACCATATGTATATATATTTGTTATGTATATAGATATTTGGGCCAAAATAACTGATGGGTCTTTAAAATTACCTTATATATACATGTTTGCTGTCTCGATTGACTGTTTATTGGTGAGTTGAATTTATTTTTATGGTCAAATAGTTTCTTTAGTAGTACTATATACTTTATACTTTACGGTCTGTAACTTTGTACCCCATCGCTAAAATGTTGCATCTGCCACTGTCTTTGGCGACACTAGCAGTGCAGTGAATAGCTGCATCATGCACAACCAACGATTTGGCGATCGCTCACAGCGATGATGACAGCCTCTCTGATCTTGAGATGGACAACGCACACGCCTCTCGTCATCAAACAAGGGGCGGCTGCCTTCTCGGTGATCGTGTTTGCTAAATTTGTCATTATTTCCTTTATTTGGCATCAGTTCAAGGATATGTGTGGCGTTCCCTTCGTCCATATCCGTCAGAGCAGGTACAATAAGAGAGGAAAGCGGGCTTCAAAAATACCACATCAGATTTGTGTCTGGATAGAGAAAAGAGGGGAAGAAAAAAAGAAGAAATGAGCTCTAGATTTAGAGCTAGCTGCAGCACGGGCTCCAGAAAAGTTTATGAGATAGAGATGTGGGACATGTATTGATGATAAAGTGCATATCTATAACTAACTATTATATAGATGAGCTATTAGGTTGGCTCTAAATGATGTGTCAAATTATAGAGTAAGCAGTTGGCTTATAAGACCTTGCTCTTATATCTATAATGGAAGAAGTATAAATGAATAAAATAAAGGAACAATTGATATCACCATGGCATCTCAAGAGGGAAATCTTTACCTATTATCAATATTCAAAATGTTTCTGTTCGTCACATCTCCGCTCCAAAGATTCAGCTAGCTATCACATATACACTTTCCATAGCCAGATCGATTAATCACATAAACATAAAAAGGGAAAAAAATGGGGGAAGAGAAGGAAAGAAAAAAGATATCACAAATCTGAACACACGTTGATTAATTTCTCCCAGCCGCATGCATCTTCATCAATGGAACAAATGGATAGACAGACCTGATTGTGTCTTCACTCAACGGCAGCTCCAGAAGGCAGCAGAGGCCGCTTCGAGTGGTCAGGACTCCGCAGGAACAATGGGATCTGGCGCCGTCTCCGCTCGATGCTGGATCTGCCGATGCATACGCGGGAAAACGGGTGCTATGGCTGGGGCGGGGCTTCACCGCGGCGACGGCGGTGGCTTCACGCGAACAGCGATGGATGGTGTTTTCCGGACCTCGTTAATCCTTTCTCGATGCTGCGCCTGGACATCAGGCGACCGACTAATCGCTCTACTGGGATGGATCAGTCCAGACGCAAGGAAACATGTATCAGGGCAGCAATCAAACAACATGTAGTCTGCCTCAGGCTAGTCTCAAGCCAGATAAATTTGTCCCAAGTTAGCAACCAAACAGCCTCAAATTCTGTTCCTTTGCCCTTGCCAATTGGGCCTTTTCAAAACTTCAAGTGTCTTGGGCCAGCCTGCAATCTCTTGGATGGCCTCCCGTAGGCTGCCGCTTGTGTGATCTTGATTGTCCAGCTAGCAATTAGCAACATTTGATGTGTGTACTTCTCAGTTACTTTCAGATTTTAAAAAGGAAATTAATTTGGTTATTGGTGGGTCACTTGCCACGTGTGCAACAATCTCGGGGTAATTGAATAAAGCTAGAGAATTCTGATTTCCTAACTCTAACTAAATTTTATATTTATCGGAGAGTAATCATTTGTCTCTCCAATAAAATTTATTGAACTGTTTCTTAAAAAAATATTGAACTAAATTTTATACTTGGTTGTATGACTGTATCAACAAGCGGTCAGTATTTACACCATTTTTTTATCTTTCATCTCTATCCTTATTTTCCCTCTTTCTTCGACAAATACGCGCACACACTCACACGCACACACCCTATCTCTGTGAGCACCTCTGAAAATTGGACCGACATATCTTGAGTTTGCTGAAGTCATCACATGTGCTTCACAGTCAATGGGTATATCACCTACCGCGTTTTTGCATTGCATATGGATCTCACCTGCTCTTGAAGAACAGTACTAGTTTTCATCACCTAAATATGTATCTGCTGGCACTATTCTAGCTTGGTTTCGTCTTCTAGCTCCCTTTGTCAATGTTCACTATGTTCATTATTTTTGTCTTTCTCAGCAAGTCTTTAGAGACATCACTCTATCTGCTTATGGTATTAAAGAATGACACATCTCATTTCCTTGGGTGTTTCTCCCGGTCAACTGGTTATTACTCTTCTTTTCTAAATAAGTATAAGTGTGTAGCTAACTGTTGGTCCTTTTTGTTTTTAGTTTCCATCAATTGCTATCAAAAAAGTTGATTAACCCAGCCAAAATTATACATCTCTTGTTGCATAGTTGAGCACAAATGGTTGGGTATTAATTGTTTTTCCTACCATGTTTCTTCTGATCAGTTCACATGGTGTTCCATCAACAATCCCCTTTACCAAATACTACAAATCATTACTTTGATAAACTTTTTCTCATGAAAAACAAGCCATGTTATGCCATCTAAAGTTTTGTACAACACAATTTGTCATTTAAGTGAAGGATACCTAAAGACCAGTACCTTCATACATATGAAAGGAAGTTTTTGACATTTCAAAATAACACTGTGCAATCCAACATATATACACATAAGAATTATTAAGACACCTCCATTTTTATGATTTCGATGGTGATTTTTTAAACATGCACTGTATCAGTAACGATTTTAGCGGGCAGGAGAATTTTTTTTGCAGACGGCTCGGCACCGGAGCCGCCTGCAAAAATAGGATTCAGCCGGGCTCCGAACTCCCCCGCTTGCAAAAATCAATTTTTGCGGCGGATCACCAAGTCCCCCACCTGAAAAAATCAATTTTCGTGTTGGACACCCAAGTCCCCTGCCCGCAAAAGTCACTCTATTTTTGCGGGCGGCGGGCTAGGTGGTCCCCCTCAAAAAAAAAATTTTTACGGGCGGACCACCTACTGGACCGCCTAGAAAAAAATAAATGTTTTGAAAATGAGTGGAGGGAACCGCCCGCCCCCCCTACTTTCACCCTCACCCTTATCCTCTCTCTCCCAGTGCCCTCTCTCTCTCGCTAACTCCCATACTCGGCGGGCAGAGGCGCGGGCACAGCCACAGGCGCCGTCGTGGTGGAGCGGCAGCAGCGCATCAACGGCAAGCAGGGTGGCGACGGCGGCGAGCGGCGCTGCGGCGCGCGGGCCACCGCCGTCCCCTCCAAATTCAGATCTAGAGGGCGATGGT
>CM002486.1:1811455-1851253 GCA_000325765.3 Leersia perrieri | reverse complement strand
TGACGGCGGCGCAGGCGGGGTCCCAGCGACGGCGACAGCAGGGCGGCATGTGGCGGCTAGGGAAAGGCAAGGGTGGCTCAGGAAAGGCGACGACAACGACGGGACGCGTAGCAACGACGACGGCGACGGGTGCCGCCGCCAGCCGGATCTGGTGGCGGCAACGGCGTGGCGGGCGTTGACCGGCGATGGCCCGGCCGCCTTTTTTTTTTTTGCTGGCGGGTGGATTTTCCGCCCAAAATAATCCACTCCACTTGCAAAAATCAAAAACGGATTTTGGCAGACAGGGGCCGACCCGATTTGATATGGGCGGCTCGCGGTCCTGCCCACAGAAACGATTTAGTCTGTCCATAAAAATCATTTTTCTACAAGTGATGTCATACCGGTCTAGTGGTGTCACTGGAGGGTGTCATCTACGAAGTATAGAAATGTAGTCAAACGATGACTTCTTAATGAGTTATTGCTTATGTGCTGGACTGAATTTATTTTCTTTTGTTTTATTAGCCAAACAATAAATGTTGCAAGATTTAAAGAAAGAGAATCGGTGTAGAATTGGCTGCAAGGCTGCCTTTTATTTCTTATTTATAGGAAACAGGAGGCAGCATGAACCACATCCCCTTTTCAACAATGGAAGAAGCGTCTCTAAATCTTCGATTCATACTGGTTCTTGCTCTACTGCTGAATCCAGCATCTGCAGGTGTGTTCTTTCTCAAGTATATGGTATTTGACATTATCACTATATTTTTTATATTTTTTGTTGTAGTGCGATGTTATATATGCAGTACCTTGCATCCTAGTTGTGATTTTATCTATCAGATTTCTTTGCCATGTTCCAAATAGTGATGACCTGATTGATTGGTACTATAACAAGTTGTTTGTAATGTCTTTTTTTTTTCTTAGAGGAGTGTATTGTTGACACTGCCGATATAATCTGGTGCACCAAAGCGCTATGCAATTTCAACTGTTGGACAGAAGGTCTTTCAAGAAAGGGAAAAGTCAAGGATCACTGGTGCTATAATTCTAGCACATGCAGCTGCTTGATTTGCTTCAAAAAATAAAAGTTTGGCCGTTCTTTTTTGTTAATCATATACTACAAGATGTTAGAACATGCTTATGCGAGGGAATACTATAAATAAGTCGGTATTTACTATTCTACTACCACGTAATTTGATTTCTTATGTGGGTGTGTCATTCTGAAATGATGCTCTTCGTATGGATACAATCTTGAAATTCAGATTATATTGACAAGTGGGTCTTGAATGCCCACTAATTTTGGTGATTCGAAGGAAATTGTTGATGCCACTATGAATGGATCTCCACTTCAGATGGACTATTCTTAATTTCATCTGAATTTTTTTTTCAAGCTTTTCCAGCTATTTCTAGTTGGCCAACAAGGATTAATACAAGCCCAAGGACCATCAGTATAATTGATTGTTTGCATGCTCATGCCTCAGTGATCTCACGGTAATAAAGAATGGCAAAGCTCATTTCCTTAATTGGTGTTGGACACCCGCCGCGCCGCCGCCGTCCTTTGTCCTGTACCACGCCGCCGCCTGCCTCCTCTGGTTGTCTCCGTTAATAGTGTCCTGCGCCGTCGCGGTGGCCGGCTTCACGGACATGGATTCCTTTCCTCCGATGGCCGCCGTGTTTTGCCCGTGTCGAGGTTGCACGCCTTGTACACGTTGCTGTACGTGCCCTGCCCGATCTTGTCGACACGCTCGAACGTGTCGGCGCCGGCATGATCGGCCCCTCCTCGACCACGCTCTCCTTGGCAGGGTTCGACTTATCGATTTCGGAAATAATTTCGGGGGTCATTTTTTTCTGAAATTTCGGATGAAATATTCAAACGGATTTTAAACTTTTAACATAAATTTAAATGAATTTTGTATGTTTTCATGGGAGTAGATCCTAATAGCCTTTTGAAGCTAACAATGTGAAAAAACAATGCATAATATGGGACATATCCAATTAGATTTGATGATTTTGATTTCTTTTGACCAATTTTAACTTAAATTGCTCAAATTTGATTTCGTATAGGCACCGACCGAAATTAGAGCTGGGACTTGAGCCGTGCTGTGTTGGCCTGGCCCGACCCATCGTACTTCGTGCCTAAACAGGTCGTGTCAGCTCGACCCGATCTACTTATCGTGCCATGTCATGTCGGCAAGGCCGTCCCGGACATTTCGGTGGCCCTATCCGAAAGTTTAGACAGGGCCTAACTTAAGGAACAAAATTCTACCTCACCATGATTAGAATTATGGGCAATTTCCGTATCTTGTACAGTGCTCTGATCAAATGTCTGATTACGGAGAGAAGAAACTCCTAGTTTCCTTTATATTAAAGCTCATTTCTAAGATTGATTAAGTTTAGTTCGAGTGCACTGATCTTTGTTTCTTTGTACGCTTTCTTTATGCTTTTTGATGGCCCAAATCATATTTACTAATTTGATTTGAAAAAGGCGTGCATTGCAAATTGGACCAACAAAATTCTAATCAACTGATCCACGTATAGAATATTGTAGAACAAAAATAGTGCTTGGACATGGAGTAGTTGAGTTATATTGTATACTTGATGCAGGAGGATCAGTCAACCGGATTCAGTGGATTAGGAGTTCACGGCATCTGCACTTTTGCTTGCACGCACGGCGGCACCTCTTGCAACTTGTAGCGACTAGCGGCGACGGTGATCGCGACCCTCGTCGAGCCGCCCTCACCCCTGCCCTCGTGATACGATGCCGGCCCATCTAAGTGAGCGATGAGCCCAAGCCCAGCCCAATGCGATGACGGACCCGTTCATGCCGTGCCGGCCTAGGTACGGCCCAGAAAAAGTTGTTTCCGTGGCTAGAAATGAGATCACGAGGTTGGAGAGAAATATCTTGATATAACTAGTGAAGTGGATAGATTCTCTCTAAACCAACACACCTCATAAGACATACATGATAACTAGTGAACTGGATATATTCTCTCTGAACCAACACACCTCATAAGACATCACATGTATGGAATGTATGACTTAATAGCATATAAACTATACATGTTATTTATAGGTAATTGGGCCCATGGTTCAAAATTCCGGAACGAAATTTCCGAAATTTCGGTCATGTTAGTGGATACCGATACAGAATCAAATTTCAGCAATTTCAGTTAAAATTCGTCAAAAAAATCAAAATCCCCAAATATAATTGGATATGGCACATATTATGCATTGTTTTCCCATATTATTAGCTCCAAGAAGCTATTATGATCTACTCCCATGAAACAAACAAAATTCATTCAAATTTCTGTTTAAAATTTAAAATACGTTTGAATATTTCAACCGAAATTTCCGAAATAAATCCGAAATTTCGGGATTTCGGTGACCCCTGAAATTTCTTCCGAAACCGATAAGCTGAACCCTGATTGGGCCAAAACGTGTCGTGCCAGCACAAACATGGCTCATTGACCGTGCCTTGCCATGTCGTCTATCGTGCCTAAGTTCTAGGTCCAAGCCAGGCCTAAGTATGGGCCGTGCCGGCCCATACTGGTTCATGTCGTGTCGTGTCGTGTCGTGTCGTGTCGAGCCGTGCTTTTCACCGTATCGGGCCACCGTGCCTTGGGCCAGTCCAGAAAAGCACGACCCAAGTATCAGCTCTAACCGAAATGACCAATTCATTCCGGAATTTTGAACCCTGCTCCTTGGAGCAAAGGCTGCGCGTATACAAACCAATTCAAGGAAGAAGAAAAGGAGGCTATAGAACGCGCGATCTAGTAGGGAGGAAGAAGAGAAGGGGCATATTTTGGTTTGGTTGGCGCACAGGAGGCGGTTCCTGCAGGAAGGAAATCGTGGCGGAGGTTAGGGAGGCAACCGCCAGAACACGTCGGGAATAGAGTTAAGAGCAAACCCAAGAGCTCATCTATATTTGATCCTCTATATGTCCATTTGAATGATCATACAAGAAAGATTCCTCTTCTATATCCCTATACACTCCAAGAGACCATCCATACTACATCATCCATACTCCAATCTCTTGTATTTTAGTAATATTTTCTAACAACCTCTCTCCTCTTCTCCTATCATATTGTTTGCTTCAAATATGGAGTGAAGAGAGAGAACATCCATATTTAGATGATTTTTCTTCAATACGGATGATGCTTTATTTTTGGATGATGTGATGGAGTATCTCTTGGAGTAATATTTTTTTCACACATTCTATATTTGAGATGGAGGATGTGATAGATGAGCTGTTGGGTTTGCTCTAAGGCCGATTGCTGGCGTTGCGGGTGATCGAGAAGAGACGAAGGCAGTGGGCTGGTAAATTTATTCATCTCTTGTTGCATAGCTGAGCACTAATGGTTGGGCTATTAATTGTTTTCTCTATAGTGTTTCTTCCGATCAGTTCACATGGTATTCCATCAACATTCCACTTTAGCAAATACTACAGAACATGTCAAATCATTTTTTAATAAACTTTTTCTCATGAAAAAACAAGCCGTGTCAGGCCATCAAAAGTTTTGTACAACATAATTTGTCGTATAAGTAAAGGATACCTAAAGACCAGTATTTTTGTACCTATGAATGGATGTTTTTAAAATTTTAAAATAATATGGTGCAATCCAAAATTGATACACATTAAGACACCTCCCTTTTTATGAGTCCAATGGTGATGTTTCAAACATGTCATACCAGTTTTGAGGTGTCACTGGAGGGTGTCATCTACAGAGTACAGAAATGTAGTCAAACGATGACTTCTTGGTGAGTTATTGCTTATGTGCGGGATTGCATTCATTTTCTTTTGTTGTATTAGCCCAACAATAAGTGTTGTAAGGTATAGCAGCGGCTGCAAGGATGCCTTTTATTTCTTATTTATTGGAAACAGGAGGTAGCATGAACCACATCCCCTTTTCAACAATGGAAGAAGCATCTCTAAATCTTCGATTCATACTGGTTCTTGCTCTACTGCTGAATCCAGCATCTGCAGGTGTGTTCTTTCTCAAGTATATGTCATTTGACATTATCACTATATTTTTTTGGCGTGCGATTTTATATACGCAATACCTTGCAACCTTGTCGCGATTTAATCTTATTACAACTAATGTCCTGTGCATATTCAAAAATGAATCAGAATTATCTATCAGATTTCTTTTCCATGTTCCAAATAGTGATAACCTGATTTGTAACAGGTGGCTGTTGATCTTTTTTTCGCAGACGAGTGTATTGTTGACGCTGGCTATGTACTCTTCTGCACCAAAGCGTATTGCAATTACAGCTGCTGGTTTGAAGGTCTTATAAAAAAAGGGAAAAGTCACGGACCACTGGTGCTATAATTCTCACACCTGCGGCTGCTTGAGATTTGCTTCGGAAAATAAAAGTTCATCGGTTCTTCTGTTTACATGATGTAAAAACATGGTTATGCAAGGAAATAATAAATGATAAATCGGTACTTAGAATACTACTACTATATCACTGTACCACACAATTTTATTTGTTATGTGGGTGTGTCGTGTTAGAGATAATATAGTTTTGTATTCAGATTCATATGTAAAATAGTGTTTAGGACTTTAGCTGAATCCGAACCTGATCAGATTGGGTTGTAATCAATCGGTTCCTTTTCTGTATCGGTGTAAGCAACGTCGGGAGCGTATTCCCGATGCCTATATATGAAATCACGCGGCCCGTACAGGGTTAACGCTTCCAAACCCAAATTATATGGTATCAGAGCCAATTTTAGCCACGATTAGATCAATCTATCGATGGCCTCCACCTCCAACGTTGCTAGCAACCCCTTCGTCGGTGTTGTAGTTGCGGACAAGCTGACGAGATCCAATTTCTCGTTATGGAAGGTGTAGTTTCTTCCGGTGATTCGTGGAGCACGTATGGAAGGATATCTCACCGGCGCGATCGTGGCTCCTGGGACCATGATCGAAGTTAAGGTGAAGGATGACGACAAGGAGAAGGTCGTCCAGCAAAGTAATCCGGCCTATGAGGCGTGGATTGCCGCGGATCAGCAGGTCCTCGGCTACCTTCTATCGACGCTCTCCAAAGAGATTCTCACGCAAGTTGTGGAAAGGGAGACCGCTGCTGAAGCATGGAAGTCGATCAATGAGATGTTATCAACCCAGTCACGCGCGCGAGCCGTCAACACACGTCTTGCACTGGCGACAACCCACAATGGCGATCTGAGCGTGACCGAGTACCTGAACAAGATGAAGGCACTAGCGGATGAGATGGCTTCGGCACGGAAGCCGCTCGACGATGAGGACATCACCTCATACATCCTCGCTGGCCTCGATGATGATTACGAGCCGGTCGTTTCCTCAATAGTGGGACGGCAGGAGCTGGTAACTTTTTCTGAGTTATATTCACAACTTCTGAATTTTGAATCTAGGGCAAAGCTTCGACAACAGGCAATGTGGCAAGGGTTCTACTCCTCCATCAATAGCGCACGACGTGGTGGAGGGAGAGGAAATCCTGGCGGCAACTTCGGACGAGGACGGGGTCGTGGTGTCTGCCGTGGTGATCGTGGTGGTCGTGGCCGCAGCTTCAATAGTGGAGGACGCAACACCAACAACAAGCAGCAGCGTTATCAATTCCCACTGCCTGTGTGCCAACTCTGCGGCAAAACAGGTCATGTTGTCGCGGAGTGTTGGCACAGGTATGATGAGGACTTCGTCCCTGACATGAAGACTGCAGCTGCTGCCTCGGCTCCCTATGGAGTTGATACAAACTGGTACATAGATACCGGTGCGACGGATCACATCACGGGCGAATTGGAAAAACTCACCACTCGTGAAAAATATAACGGCAAAGAACTGGTGTTCACTGCAAGCGGTGCAGGTATGGATGTTACACATGTTGGTCATTCAATTATTAGTACCCCTACACGCAATTTATATCTTCGCAATATTCTTCATGTTCCCACGGCTAAGAAAAATCTCATATCTGCTCATCGCTTAGCTCTTGACAATCATGCTTTCATTGAGGTTCACTCTCATTTCTTTGCTATCAAGGATCAGGTCACGAGGAATCTTCTTCTTAGGGGACCCTGTCGCAATGGTTTGCTTCCACTTCCCAAGTTATCCTATTAGTCCAAACAAGTCCTTGGAGTCGTCAAGCCTAGTTTGTCAAGATGGCATAGTCGTTTAGGCCGTCCTTTGTTAGCTATCGTTCAAAAAGTTGTAAACAATAATAATCTCCCATATTTAAGAGATGTTAATGATTTAGGGGTGTGTAATGCTTGTCAACAAGGAAAGAGTCATCAGTTACCATATTCCAAGTCTACGTCATCCTTTAGAACTTATATTCTCAGATGTGTGGGGCCCTACACCAGTCTTTGTTGGTGGTAGGAAATATTATGTCAGTTTCATAGATGACTATAGTAAATTTACTTGGGTTTATTTGCTTAAAAACAAGTCTGAAGTTTTTCAAAGGTTTCAAGAATTTCAGCAACTTGTTGAGAGATTGTTTGGTAGGAAAATCATAGCCATGCAAAGTGATTGGGGTGGTGAATATGAGAAACTAAATTCCTACTTCACAAAAATTGGTATTAGTCATCATGTCTCTTGCCCCTATGCACATCAGCAGAATGGTTCAGCAGAACGTAAACATAGACACATTGTTGAAGTTGGCCTGTCTCTCCTTGCTCATGCATCTATGCCTCTTAAGTTTTGGGATGAAGCTTTTCTTGCAGCTACATATCTTATAAATCGTACTCCTAGCAAAGTCATTGACTACTCTACTCCTTTAGAAAAACTTCTCAAACAAAAGCCAAACTATTCCTCTATGAGAGTTTTTGGTTGTGCATGTTGGCCTCATCTTCGACCTTATAATACACGCAAGCTCCAATTTAGGTCTAAACAATGTGTATTTCTTGGGTACAGTAATATTCATAAAGGGTTCAGGTGCCTTGATATAAGTTCTGGGAGAGTTTATGTTTCGAGAGACCTAATGTTGGTGCAAGAGATTGTGTTCCGAACTTATTTATCTTCCTTCTGATTCCTTGAATCCTGAGCTTGCAAATAGGGGTACTCATATGAATGATCATGTGTTAACACCTCCTGAACAAACTAATGGTTCTGTTGAGACTGTGATAGCAGATGCAGAAAATTTGGTGTTTAATGGTGCAGTAAATCAGGAGATTTCCCAGGTTGGCGCAGCTGATCCGCATGGTGCAGAAAATCCAGGCCACGATTCTCAGCAGGATTCTCCCGTGCAAAATAATGGTGCAGATTTCACAGGATCACCAGGTAGCAGTGGTGGTACTCGTTGCGCAGGTTCGCACCACCCGGGAGGCGCCACGTCGCTAGGTGCTGGTGCTCCTGCCGATCAGAGTAAGCCCAACTATATTTGTAAGCTGGATAAGGCTTTGTATGGGTTAAAGCAGGCACCGCGAGCATGGTATTCTCGTCTTAGCGGTAAGCTGTGCAGTCTTGGTTTTCGTGCTTCACATGCAGATACTTCATTGTTCTTTTATAACATAGGGAATGTTACAATATATGTGCTCATTTATGTTGATGATATAATAATAGCCAGTTCAAGTTCAGATGCGTGCAGTGCATTCTTAAAGGATTTGAAGCAGGATTTTGCTCTAAAGGATTTGGGTGACTTGCATTATTTCCTTGGCATAGAGGTTAATAGAATTCCCAATGGTATTATTTTAACTCAAGAAAAATATGCTTCAGATCTACTTAAAAGAGCTGGTATGGAAAATTGTAAGCCAGTAAGTACTCCTCTTTCTACATCAGAAAAATTGTCAGCTTACGGGTGGTACCTTGCTTGGAACTAATGATGCAACTAAATATAGAAGTATTGTTGGAGCCTTACAATACTTGACCTTGACCCGACCAAATATTTCTTTTTCAGTAAATAAAGTCTGTCAGTTCTTACATAGTCCTACTGAACAACACTGGATGGCAGTTAAGAGGATACTCAGATATATTAAGTCATCTGTAAGTTTTGGGTTAAAGATTAACATATCTTCTTCAACTCTTGTCAGTGCATTTTCAGATGTTGATTGGGCAGGTTCAGTTGATGACAGACGTTCTACTGGAGGTTTTGCTATATTTATTGGTTCTAATCTGGTTTCTTGGAGTGCTAGAAAAACAGGTTACAGTATCTAGGTCAAGTACAGAGGTTGAATATAAAGCAGTAGCTAATGCAACTGCTGAGGTAATATGGATCCAAGCTCTACTTAAAGAAATAGGAGTACAATCGCCATTAACTGCTTGTTTATGGTGTGATAATTTGGGAGCTACATACTTATCTGCAAATCCTGTGTTTCATGCCCGCACGAAGCATATTGAAATAGATTATCATTTTGTTCGTGAAAGAGTTGCTAGTAAACAGTTGGAGATTCGCTTTATTGCTTCGGGTGATCAAGTAGCAGATGGGTTTACTAAACCACTTTCTGTTCAGCAGCTTCGAAGTTTTAGAAACAATCTTAACTTAGATAAGTTATGATTGAGAGGGGATGTTAGAGATAATATAGTTTTGTATTCAGATTCATATGTGTAATAGTGTTTAGGACTTTAACTGAATCCGAACCTGATCAGATTGGGTTGTAATCAATCGGTTCCTTTTCTGTATCGGTGTAAGCTACGTCGGGAGCGTATTCCCGATGCCTATATATGAAATCACGTGGCCCGTACAGGGTTAACGCTTCCAAACCCAAATTATATTCTGAAATGATGTTCTTCGCATGGATGCAGTCTTAAAATTCAGCTTATACCGAAGATATGGGTCTTGAATGCACTCTAATTATTTTTATTTAGATGGGAATTGTTGGTGCCACTGATGAATGGAATTATATATATATAGCTTTCATTCTACCCTGGCTAGATCTGCCTCTCGCTTAGGCCTTCTATATTGGGCTCTGATTTTTTTGCCTACAAATTTCATGGGCCAATCCCAAAATGGGTAGGCTGAATTTACACATGAATTTGAGCTAAAAATGGGGAAAAAAAAGGCCAACATGAGTTATGAAAGGGAACGGAGTAGGGCTGGGCAGAAAGCTCGGGGTCGTGAGCTTGGTTCGAGCTTGGCTCGGGCTCGCCCGGCTCGGATCGGCTTGAATTCGGAACGAGCCGAGCCCAAGCCGCTACTTTCAGCTCGTTTTTGAACCAAACTAAGCCGAGCTAGCTCGTGAACTTTTCGCGAGCCTGCGGGGCTTGAATTCGGAACGAGCCGAGCCCAAGCCACTACTTTTAGCTTGTTTTTGAACCAAACTAAGCCGAGCTAGCTCGTGAACTGTTCGCGAGCCTGCGGGCCTCCAAAAGTCCTATGAATAAAATGTCCCATTAGAGCCTATGGCAGCAGCCCAACTGGCCCATTAGTGAGAAAAAGAGGTAAAAACCCTAATCCCTAACGGTCGCTACTGTTTCCGCTGCATCCTCTATTCCTCTTCGACATCGCTTTCTTTTCTTCGCTACTATCTCTAGCTTTCCGCCGCCGCCGCCGACTTCGCGCACGCAGGCAGGCAGGCAGGCAGCGACGGAGCCACGGAGGCTGCCGGTCCACTGCCCCACGCCCTGCGCGGCTGCCAAACCGCCGCCCCTATCGGTGGCCGGCCTGCCGCCCCGCGTTGCACGCCTGTGCCGTTCTAACTGCTGAGCCGAGCCAAGCTTGCTTGCCAACGAGCTTTGGCGAGCCGAGCCGAGCCTGGCTCAGCTCGGCTCATTTCCACCCCTAGAACAGAGTGCTCGGCTCGGCTCATTTCCACCCCTAGAACGGAGTAGTGGTCCATTACCACCCGTTCTCCCGTTGCAATCTTTAGAGTTTCGCATCCCACTCTACTTGCTGAAAGGACAAACTCATCGCTCTCATTACATAGATATCAAACATACTATTTGGAGAGACACGTGATGCACGAATTGCATGCACATTGACCAAGCAAAGAACATGAGCTCGTCGTGCACAAGAAAATTAGTGGCTGTATAGGGCCTGTACATGGCAACGTCATGGTTGCTTGTGTTTGCATACGCATGCTAAGATGGGGACGTGCATGGTGCATGTTTACAGCTCTCTCTCTCTATCTAGTATCTCTCCCTGCAAAACAATCTTCTCCATAATTAATATGTTTTGTTTACTATGAACCATCAATAAACATCAACTCTTTAAATTATCCTATGTTTTGAAACCCTATAGGAATCTAAGGAGAACTTTACATGCATGTTCTTCTGTTCTAATGTGTGTTCCTCAGGATTGAATACCTCTATTTTTCCACAGAAAATCCTTCAATCGAATGGACCCCTCAACTTAACACTGGGGACCATATACCTCATTTAAAAACACGTTGAAAGTTTTGCTCAAGTAGAAATACTACATCAATAAGTATGTTAAGACTTTCCTATCTCTATATATAGCAGCCAAGTAAGTAGGAGGAATTCATGAGCATAAGTCCACTCATACTAGAGCTGTAGAGCAAGAGAGAGGTGAAGTCCTTTCAAAAAAGAAAAGAAAAGAGGGAGGTGAAGCATGGCAACCTCTGTTCAGGGTGTACTATCTACGGTGGTCTCACGGCCAGTAGCAGGTGAACTGCTCCGCAATAAACCTCAATTTGATCACCATCCTAATGTCTGGGGCGACTACTTCCTCACCTTCTCGCCATGTACTCCATCAATGGTAACTTTTTTAAGCACAAGTCAAACACATATACGCACAGCACACTCACACGTATATATATCTACATGGATGCATAAGTCGGAAGCCTGACCTCACACAGCACGAACACATGCATCTATGCTTTTACCACTGTGTACTACCCATATATTGGTCATACTGTGATATTAATACATACAATTATACAAATGCATAGTAACAATTCATTAACTACGTACTACGTAGCTTAATACTTGCATATCCCCCCAAAAAAGGCCTAAACCTTGCATATGTATATGTAGCTTTTCAATATGAAGAGCAAGGCTCATGTTATGGAGGAACAAGTGAGAAGGATGATAACCGAGTGCTCTTCTGGCCACAATTTGCGCACAAAACTTGAGCTCATCGACACCTTGGAACGTCTATGCGTCGACTACCACTATAAGAAGGAGATTGATGATATGTTACGTATGGTTAACGAGGAAGAAGACAACACCAATTATCACTATGACCTCCACACCACAGCTCTCCGATTCTATCTGCTTAGGAAGCATGGATACCACATCTCTCCAAGTATATATAAATTAAGTTTTATGATAATTGGCGATGAGATTGTATTATTATTTGAGTATCTATATTGAATATGCAATGCATTGTGTTTGTTGTAGATGTGTTCTTGAGGTTTAGAGACGAGGAAGGAAATTTCACATGTGACGGTAACAATGGCACAAGAAGCATGCTGAGCTTGTACAACGCTGCCAATACCAGGATTCATGGAGAGGAGATACTCGACAAAGCTATCATATTCACCAAGAACTATCTGGAATCTGCGTTGAAACATCTAGAGTCACCAATGGAGAACGAGGTGCATTGTGCACTTCGGACCCCTCTTTTCAGGAGGCCAAGAAGAGTTGAAGCAACGCACTATATCTCAGTGTATCAGATCCTGCCCGGATGTAATGAGACAATCTTGGAGTTTGCCAAGCTTGACTCTGGGATCTTGCAAGCTCTATATTGCGAGGAGCTCAAGACTCTCACCATGTATGTTCCATAAATCATGAGATTCTCTTTTCATGCTTACTAGCCTATATAGTCGCACATTTGCGCGACTGCTACCATCCCCTTTTGTGTGAGGGGGGTATTTAGGGACCGTTGACGCATACAATAGATAAAAGTTCAGTATATTTGATTTATATACGGTAATTTATCTTAAATTTCATATGTAAAAGAAGTCTGCGTAATTTTATCTCTTTTTCATCTTTGCCAATATATAAGTTGCTACCTTCCATCTACATCACCGCATGAGCTATTAGCATCCTTGTCAGTGTGTACTATTTTATATATAGCTACATGCATGCATTTTAGAGATTTATTAAAGTTATACAACATATTGAATTAGTACAGAATCCATAATGAGCATACCAACCAAATTATGCATAAACAATAATCTCTTGTGTTTGGTAAATCTATTTGTAACTAATAAAAAAAATTATGACTATTTGTAGTACTCCCTCTTGTGTTTTAAGCATGACGTTGGCATTGTAAATTTATGGAAGGAGGGAGTAATGCTTATGTCATAAATTTGTATGGCATTAACTATTTTTATTATTTATATATAAGGAGAATGCCCATTTGTAATAAGCTTTTAAAGTTTATATACACTTTAAAACTATTACCACTGAGGCGGCCACCATAGTGCTGTATTTTTTATCACCTTGCCTCCCAGGTGTCACCTGTGGTGTGACGGTGCGAGGGCCAGATGAGATGCTTGGAAAACTCTAGAACAACATTCTTCTCTTTTACTGACTTAATACAACGGTCATCCTCTTTATTTTCCTCCATCAGATGGTCCAGCTTTTCTTGTATACGTGGATCAGTCAGGTGGCATTGTGGGATTCCCTTTTTAATAGTTTAGATACATATCTTAAATTTTCTCTTTGCAAGGTGTGTGTACTAAAATTAAACTCTATAATCTCCAATGGAGTTACATAAAACAACTAAATCTAAAATGTTACTTTATTAATTTGGCACGATGAAGGTGGTGGAAAGAGCTCCAACTCCAGGATCATCTAAGCTTTGCACGAGACAGGATGGTGGAGATGCACTTTTGGATGCTTGGAGTTCTCTTCGAGCCTCAACATTCATATGGGAGAATCATGCTCGCCAAATTGTTTATCTTTGTATCAATTTTCGACGATATTTACGACAACTATAGCACCCTGGAAGAAAGCAAGCTGTTGACAGAAGCCATGGAAAGGTCAATAAAGAAATTAATTTCGGCTCTTTTCTTTATCATTGATTTAAATTTTTTGTCAATGCACATATATGTATAATTGAGAAAATGAATTAATCTTTCCTCTCAAATCATATATAGGTGGGATGAGGAAGCCGCTGAAGAACTTCCAGGGTACATGAAGTTCTTCAAGAAAGTATTGGACACCATAAAAGCCATAGAGAGAGATCTGAAACTCCAAGGGAACAAGCTTGTCGACTATGTTAAAAACTTAGTAAGTTGTCTAACATAACTAGTAATTAATTTCCATAATACTTAGCTAGCAATTGATCATCGATCAAAACTTAGCTTGCTTGATTTTTGCAGTTAATCAACGCTACGCAATGCTATTACTATGAGGTGAAATGGCATGCACAAGGTGCAGATCAGACAGCTACCGTGAAGGAGCACCTCAAAATTTCAGTGCCAAGCAGCTGTTGCATGCATGTCCCTGTCTACGCCTTCATTTCCATGGGAAACATTAATAATGTCACAACTGACGATGCTATCAACTGGGGCATGGCCTATCCCAAGATCATCACATATTCATGCGTCGTTGGACGAATAGTCAACGACATAACGTCGCATGAGGTACTATGTCTGGTTGTTTTTTGTTCTATACAGTTCGTAAGCCAAAAACACGTGATTACAATCGATGGAGAATATCCTTAAAAGCAAGAATTTTATACTTCTACTCTCTAACAGTCCTAAATGAATCTAAATAAGTGATAAGCCCTACAATAATTCCTAAAATAAGTCCTAAAAATCAAAAGCTCAAACAAAGATCAAAAGTTACATTAATAACATTTTTTATAAATGATCACACTGAGCGTCGTAGAGACAAATAAAGAAACGGAAAGTCAATGTAGAAATAAAAAGAAGTTCATTTTACCGCCTTGATCAATTTTGCCGGAGCCTCCTAAACTTTTTTTTATTTTGCTTATTTTTTAACAAAAATTATGCAAAACAGTTCACTTTACTCCATAAAGATATTTCTCCTTATATATTTTTCTATGAACAAGCTTTGTTTTGCACTAAATTTTGATAGGATGATAGAAGTCATTACAACTTGCATATCAACAGTTTTCTTAAAGAAAAGTATCACTGTTTACTTGTTGGTAGAACGAAGCACCCAAGACTGATTTAATCTTTGATAGTTCAAAGTTCAAGCAATCAATCATGAACAAATTGAAAATACTCATAACAGTGTCATCTGTGACTTTAAAAAATAGCTTAAAATACAACTCGTATAAAAATAATTCTACTAAGCGGTAAAATAAACTTTTTTAATATCATAGAGGTTAAATAAAAATATCTTTTTAAGAGTCAAATTGATACAACAAAATATTTCGAGAGATCAAAATTGACTTTTTTTCAATATAGAAAATGCATGCTGCTTATCAATTAGATATGTATGTATAACTAATTAGTTGCTGAAATCTTTTCAAATTAATCAATCAATCCATCAGCTAATAACTGGGTTGGTTTAATCATTGAAGAGAGAGCAAGGGTCGTCGTCAGAGCATGTGGTGTCGTCGACGGTGGAAGCCTGCATGAGGGAGCATGGCGGCATCACCAAATCGGAGGCATATGTGAAGCTGAGGGAGCTCGTTGAGGAGTCATGGATGGACATTGCCGAGGAGTATTGTCTCCGGCCGGCGGCGGTACAGCTGCAGCCGCTGCTGGAGGCCGTGGTCAACGCGACACGTATGCTGGATTTCCTCTACAAGGACCAGGATGCATACACTGATCCTCATGCGCTCAAGAATACAATTGCCTCCGTCTACATACGTGGATTTATCTAGTGCATATAAGAGAGAGATTCTAGCTGAGATTTATCTACATACGTACGTACGTACGTGGATTTCCTCTGCTGAAGAGAAAAATAAATGCAATCGCACTAGCGTTTCCCTTCCTTTTACCATGAGGGTCAGTTGACTGCATGTTAGTTTGTTGACTTTTGATAACCCCATGAAATTGTCAGTTTTACATAGAAGTGCACTACTATCATCTTATATGGAGTACTTCATATTATAAGGGCAATAAACTTTTTCATGAGAGGCTCGATCGCGGAGGTCAACCGACGTCAGTCATATTATAGAACTCACATTTGTCAATGGAAATTTGTATTATCGATCACTTGCCACTGGCAAAATATAGAATTTATTTTATTGTTTTTATACGGCATGAACTGATTTATATATGTTAACTCTGGGAATAATTTACCTTGTAATAACACTCTTCATTAAAATATAAAAATAGCAATATTGTATTTGTATTACTAATTAAGTATTGACGTCCTTATCATAGTTCGTCCAATTAAAAATTGATAATGAAGGTTGAATCTTCAAATATGATGAGTGCACCTGAACAAAGGGAATGTATATATGTAGGATAACGTTAACCTAGTACTGATCACATGTGCTCGTATTTCTGATTTAGGAAAACAGACGCAAAAAATATTGTTGTGAAGAGGTCATGTGCCCCAACCCAGTTGTGTCTCCTCTGGTAATAGGGGAACCACATCTTGCAACTCATGTGCCCCTCTGAACCAATTGGGCACAAAGAAAGTCGAAGCTTACCTGAAAGCTCCTGCCAACCACGTCTTTCCTTCACTGCCTCAGGTCACGTTTATGCAGCATCATTGCGTGGAACAAATTGCAGATCTAGGAGAGGGATTAGCACATTTTGACAGCGGAGGAGCAGATGTGAGGAGTGGCGGCGCTGGATGAGTTGATTCCTCTCGGGAGAGACGAGCAAGAGACGATGTGAGGAGGATTTTTTTTGAGAAATATTATATTTTTAATGGAAAATTGGAAACATAGAAGTCGAGTGGGGAAAATTATAAAAATGGGGGCCTGCCGCCGCGTGGTCTGGCGGCAGGATCCCTACCGCCGCGTGGTCTGGCGGCAAGGTACGTACCGCCGCGTGGACTGGCGGCAGGGCCCACCATGTTTGGCGGGAGGCGGATACCGCCAGACGGTATGCGGTAGGGCCCGCCGTCTGTGCCACTACCGCACGACGCCAATGAAGGAGTCACGACGCCAATGGAGAGGAGTCACAGGAGTCATGGGGGCGAGCGCTACCGCCAGACCGCTTGGCGATAGGCTGGCGCTCGCTCGGTTTAAAGCAAGCAGCGCAGGACCAGTTCGCCGCTACGTTTCTTCTTCTTCCTCTCCTCATCCCGAACTTCATCTCCTCATCCCGAGCAAGCTTCATCAAAGGAGGAGACGACGACGGGGCGCTGTGTGGTGTTGAAGGGAGACGCAGCAACTCGTGGAGTTAAGGGAGGGATGTCGTGCTGTCTGGTGTAGAGGAGACAGGAAGTTTGTGATAGATACTCCCATTAGCAGGTATTAAAATAGTTCGTTTAATGGTTCATTTGATTACTGTCATTTTGAATTGTAACCTAGTTATTTTTTGAGATCTAGGGAGAGAATATTTGTATTAGATATAGTAGTAGTTAGTATATTTACAATAGTAGTTAGTATAATTATATATAATTTTTTAAATGTTAGTTAGTTATATTTTTTAATCATTTCATGTAATGTACTTAGTATTAGACTTAGAACAAAACTATTATAATATGTTTGTTGCAATCAGATGTAGTGAGTACATAATTTTTCGACGATAGGAATAAGTTAGAAAATTACAAAATAGTTATATTATTAACCGTGAATCCATTTTAAGATATTGAAAATACATATTTGAATTTTTCAGTAGAGTCGACCGAGAGAACAATTAATGGTAGTTGAGAAAAAATATATACATTTACGATTACGATAATTTTTACTGAAAAATTTAGAAAATATTTATCTAAAAGTAGGAAGTGGTAAGCAAATAAAATATTAGTAGAAAAAATTAGGAAGTGGTTAGCAGATAAGATATTATCACGCGAAAAAGATAAAATATTACGAGATATTTTTTGTGATAGATAAAATAATTTTTCAGTAGAGTCGACCGAGAGCACAATTAATGGTAGTTGAGAAAAAATATATACATTTACAATTACGATAATTTTTACTGAAAAATTTAGAAAATATTTATATAAAAGTAGGAAGGGGTTAGCAAATAAAATATTAGTAGAAAAAATTAGGAAGTGGTTAGCAGATAAAATATTATCACGCGAAAAAAGATAAAATATTACGAGATATTTTTTGTGATAGATAAAATAAATTATTTAGCAGATAAAACTAAGAAATGGTTAGCAGATAACCATATTAGCCGACGCGGGGGTCCGTTCTCCCTTCACCCACGCACCGGTCCCTCCTCGCTCCTCCGATGGGGGCCAACCTTCGCGGACTCAGGAGCACGATACTCCCGCACATGCTCCTACACCTCCGTACTCTCAACTGATACAGCCGCTACATTTCCCTACAGGTTCGTATACCGCAGGTCCTCCACCTCAAACCTTCTGTCAGCCGCTAATACTCCCTAAAGATTTGTACACCGCTGGTCCGCAGCCTCCGCCCTACACCTCGACCTTTGCACCTCCAAGGTTGCATGTGCCAGCAGGATTTGGCGAGTCAGAAGGATTGCTACGACCACCATTAGGCGGTGAGGGACAGTTTGTTCCTCGGTGGGGCATGGGCGTGTGCAGCCTACGGCCCCTTTTGTAGATGCCAGAGATTACAGCTTCCCGGTACCAACGAGTGGTACGTACAAAATACATTATTAAATCGCTTCATCTAAATTATTTACGTCAGTTCTAATATTGCTATGTTCATCATCCAGCTGACGTCGCGTCCGATTCGTCCATGGCGGCTACATCACCGACGACGCCAGGGAGGCACTTCGTGGAGTCTCTTTTCTCGCCTGACTACCCTGAGGCTCAGAATTACTGGGATGATGCACCTTCGCAGACACAGCCAACTCAGCCGACCGAGCCGCCGGTAGGCTCGACACCACCCCCATCAAGTTCGTGATAGGCATCCCCCGACCCTTTGACGTATTTTGCAAATCAGATACGTCAAAGAAAAAAGGCCGGCCCAAGCAAACGGGGGAAACATGGACCGCCATGAGGGTGTGTATCATCTCTTTTATGTACTAAGACTTCTGTATTCAATTATCTAAATGAAGAAAACATTTATGCATTATGATTTATCCTGTACTACTATTTCATGTGTTGCTTATTTTAGTACTAACTATCTTTAATGTTATTTTCTACTCATTTCTTTATCTATTGGTATTATAAGTACACAGTTAATTTTCGTCGTTTCCCACACTTCAAGCATTACCGTACGGCAACATAATAAAACGCTGCAACAACACGATACATATAAAGCAAAAGACGAACGGACAATGATTTAACGATTAGAACCAATTCGACCATGTCCAGCTCATCTGATTGCTCCTTGCACTCTCGTCTAAATTTAACGAGAATTACATCTTATACCCTTCTGAAGTATAGACGTCCTTCACATTTTGTTGATTCTGGCTATCTGATATAGAATATAGAGGACGTCTGTACTTCAGACGGGGTATAAGATTTTCCTCGAGGACTTGCTAAACGAATGAAAATATACCACCAATTGATATGTTCATATACTATTTCGAGTGCTGCCACTTGCACTCCTTGCCAGAATTTAACAAGAAATACATCTTATACCATCAGAAGTATAGACGTCCTTCACATTCTGTTGATTTTGTTTATCAGACACAGAATATGAAAGACGTCTATACCTCTGATTGGTATAAGATGTTTTCTATGGCACTTGCTCGCAGCAAATATCGTGCAGAAAACACCGACAATGCGCAGAAAACGGAAGATAGCGCGCCGAAAGCACCGACAACGCGCCGAAAGGCGCCGAAAGCATCGGGTGTTTGGAGGTTGAGAGGGCCTACCGCCAGGGGGTTCGGCAGTAGGCCTGTGCATGGGTGGCGGTAGGTGCCTACCGCCACGCCGTCGGGCGGCAGGACCCTGCCGTCCCGCCCCCCGGCGGTACGAGGCCTGCCGTCATGCTGACAGGCGGTAGGGGTCCTGTCGCCAGACCACGCGGTGGCAGGACCCTATTTATGCAATTCCCCCCACTCGGCTTCTATTTTTGCAATTTTCCATTAAAAAGATAATATTTCTCAAAAAAATTCATGTGAGGAGTATCGGAAAAAAAATTGTGGCCGCCCCAGCCCACACTGTTTTTCTGACGGATTGGGTCCAATACAACCGGAATTCTATTGAGGCACGGGCCATCCAAGCATGACTTTCAGCCCACAAGTGAAAAGTTTTAGGAAAAAGTCCACTTGAGTTCCCTCAATTTATAGCCGAGTTTTAAAAATGTCCTTAAACCATAAAATTGGGTACTACGCATCCCTCAACTTCTAAAACTGGTATAAATATAGTCCCAGGGCAGTATTGTGAGTGGGTTTGGTTGATGTGGCACGCGGACCCCACATGTCAGCTAGATAAAAGAAAAATAAAAAAACAACAATCTCAACCTACTCCGAGAAGTCACCGGCGAGGCGCCGCCGAGAAGGAATGTGTCAGCGGCAAGCATGCATGCCTTCGGCCGAGGAGAGGGACACACGGCAGCGTCCATGTCGAATGGGTCCTCCTGGCTGCAGCTTGTTCGCCATTGGTGTCTTCACCTCCTGCACCTGCAGTGGGAGGACCGTCCGGGCCTTCGCCGCCAACGCTCTCGCGGGGAAGACGAAGACGCAATGCTCGGGGAGAGAGAGAGGAGAGAGGCCAGGGAGTTCTTATTTTCTTATCTTTGACTGACAAGTGGTCCCACCCTAACTCAACCGGCTGACAAGTGGGGTCCACGTGCCACGTCAACTAAAACCACCCACAATACTACCCAGGGACTATATTTGAACCGGTTTTAGAAGTTAAGGGATGTATGATACCCGGTTTTATAGTTCAAGGACGAGTTTTAAACTCGGCTACAAGTTGAGAGACCTTAATTGGACTTTTTCCAAAGTTTTACAGGTCCGTATTTTCCAACCGTATTGAGCTGATTACGGACCAGCAGGCCAGTTTACACTCTTCCCTTCTGTTGGCTATATTAAGACAAGCATTTGGTAGCACATGCCATGGATTTGTACATATAGTTACATTGTGGGATTTGTACATGCACGAGCCTGGTTGGTTACACGAGCAGGGTTAACCTGGTTGGTTAAACAGATCACTAACAAGTACTAGCGAATAGATAGATGTACAACTATATATCACGTTTAAGAGGTGGAGAATAAGTCAGATTAAACATTAGAAGCTCGACATGGGAGATGAACTCTCCACCCTTGCTTAGATTCTTAGCGTGGAACCCAGGCCCACAATGAAATGCCATGTAGCAAAGCATCTCCATCCATACATTTATGATGATATCCCATCGATTTTTTGTTTGTTTTATCATAAGCAGCTCCTTGGCAAGTTCGCAACTGCGGATTAATATATGCTTACCATGCTTAAGAGGTTCCAGTCGAATACCTAGTAGTCGATTGTTTAAATCAGTTATCGCTGCATCTGCATATACTTGTCTGACAACAGAACCATAATTTAGGGTGTCCTGAAAGTTTTCCAGACAGAAAATAATGAATGCCTGGGCACTTCTAAGCAACCAGTGTCCATCATTGCCAGACAGGATGCCATGCTCTGCAGTAAGGTACATGACATAGTTAGATAATTCTCTGCTTGGTTCTCTGGATGGAGAGCTGGAGCCTAGCTCTTCATCTTCCTGGAAGAAGCATATGTCCGTCACTATATGCCAAGTCAGCACAGCAGACATGAAACTGGCATTCTCAATGCTTTTGCTGAGCAGCAACTTCAGCAGATCTCTTGATGAACTTTCTAATTGCAGTTTGCTCCTGAGCTCCAGCTTTGCCCATTGGCCAGTGAACTTGCTGATGTCCCATTCGTTGTCTGGATAGGCGCCTCTGCTTCCAACCTGTAACAATTTATCTAGGACGAGCTTCTTCACCCCATGGTGATCGTCTCTTGCCGGCCAAGGTGAAGAAGCATAAATGGCGCCCAAAAGAGCACAAGCCCCTGGGTCCGGCCATTGATGTGGAGAGAAAGATGGCCAAGGACAAAGATGGCGATAGAGTCGACAGACACATATGCAAGCCATAGGAGTGTGCTCAAGATTTTGGAGGTTGAACGCTTCCTAATACCTGAGAACAAGAAGAGGAACACTTGTAGGGAAAAGTTCACCAGCACCAGCATCTGGATCTCCCATTCATTCCATAGATGTTCCGCATGGGCTGTCAAGCTGATAAACAGTAGAGCTATAGAATTCAGAAAATACTAACGATATTTTTCTTTCTTGAGATGTGGCAGGGCAAGTACACCCAGTATATAGCCGCCCGCGCAGCTCGCCGCCGTCGCCAACCCGCAGCTCGCCGCCGCTCGCCCGTCGTCGTCGCCGTCGACGCCGGGAGGGGAGTGAGGGGAGAGACATGGGTAGGGAGGACGGGAAGGGAGATGGGAGGGGAGGGGAAAGAGTGTGCGGGAGGAGCTAAGGACGGGAGGGTAAGGGAGATGGGAGGGTTGGGGAGTGCGCGGGGGGAGGATAAGTGTTAAGACATGTACTCCCTATGTATGCACATAGATATTTATGATGTTTATCTTGTGTAACAACCATTAGTTTATCTTAACAGGAGGGGTTCTTCCCATCTCTATAAATATAACAGCGGCCCGAGGCAAAGGGTCCAACGCTTCCTATCTTTTATGGTATCAAAGCCATCTCCCTCCTTCCGTCTTTTCCAATCTAATCGCTGAAGTTCGAGTTCATGGCAGCGGCAGCGTCGTCGTCAGGAGCGGCAGTGCTCAATGGGAACTCTGTTTCCGAGAAGCTGACGAAGAGCAATTATGCTCTTTGGAAGGCGCAGGTGATGGCAACCCTGCGCGGCGCTCAGATGGCCGGGTTTCTGGATGGAAGCCTGAAGAGGCCAGATGAGTACGTCATCCTGATGGCCGCTGACGGGAAGACCACCGATAAGAAGCCCAATCCAGCGCTAGCGACCTGGGCGGCCTAGGAGCAACAAGTGCTGGCGTATCTGTTGTCTTCTGTCTCCCGAGATGTGCTGGTCCAGGTTACAACCCTAGGAACGGCGCAGGCGGTGTGGGAGGCCATTGAAGGTCTTTTTGGATCGAACTCCCGCGCACGCATCATCAACACAAGGATGGCGTTGGCAACTATGCAGAAGGGCAACCGTAGTGTCACAGATTATTTCGGTAAGATGAAATCTTTGGCGGATGATATGGCTGCTGCAGGAAAACCGCTGGATGAGGAGGAGCTGGTGTCGTACATCCTCGCCGGGCTGGACTTCGATTACAACCCGGTGGTCTCGTCGGTGGTGGCACGCGTCGAGCCGATTACTGTGAGTGAGCTCTATGCTCAGGTTAACGGTTTCGAGCTTTGCATGGAGCTTCTCCAAGGAACTGCACAGGCGGCGCAGGCCTCCGCGAACTCCGCGTCACGAGGAGGGCGTGGCGATGGCGGACGGGGGCGCGGCGGCAACAGCGGCAACCGCGGCCGTGGCAGTTTTGGTCGCGGGTACGGGCGTGACGGCAAGCCTAAGCCCACCTGCCAATTGTGTGGAAAGCTTGGTCACACGGTGGCTAAGTGTTGGAAGAGGTTTGATCCTTCCTTCACTGGAGAAGAGAAGAACGTGAACGCTGCGCACGCCAACTCCTATGGCGTCAACACGAATTGGTACGTGGGTACCGGCGCCACCGATCACATCTCCGGCGAGCTAGAGAAGCTGACGGTGCGCGACAAGTATGCGGGCAACGACCAAGTTCATGCTGCAAACGGGAAAGGTATGAACATTAATTTTGTTGGTCAATCTACTATTCGCTCTCTAGCCCGAGATCTTTATTTGAAAAACATACTTCATGTTCCTGAAGCTTGTAAAAGCTTAGTTTCAGCTCATCGTTTTACTCTAGATAATTTAGCCTTTCTAGAGATTCATCCATTTTTTTGGTAAAGGCCCTTCTGACGAGGAGGGTTCTTCTTCGAGGCAAATGTAGGCGCGGCCTATATCCACTTCCAGCCGATCAGGTGCTTGAGTTGTCGAATAAACAGGCCTATGGTGTCATCAAGCCAACCACGTCAAGATGGCATAGCCGCCTAGGCCATCCGTCCTTTGTTGTAGTTGATCATGTCATTAGCCATAATAAACTTCCTGTAACTAGAGATTCTAGTAAGAGTTCGGTTTGTGATGCCTGTCAAAAAGGCAAAAGTCATCAATTACCGTTTCCAAAGTCCACTAGTGTGTCTTCAGCTCCTTTAGAGCTCATTTTTTCAGATGTATGGGGTCCAGCACCTTGTTCGGTTGGTAATAAAGTCTATTATGTGAGTTTTATTGATGACTACAACAAATTTACATGGATCTATCTACTCAAGCACAAATCCGAAGTTTTTGCAAAATTTCATGAATTTCAAAAGCTTGTTGAACGGCTGTTAAATAGAAAAATTAAAGCAATGCAAATTGATTGGGGTGGTGAGTATCAACGCCTCAATAGCTTTTTTCAGTGCATTGGCATCTTGCACCAAGTCTCTTATCCACATACACACCAACAAAATGGTTCCGCCGAACGCAAGCATCGCCACATTGTTGAAGTTGGCTTTTCTCTCCTTGCTCATGCCTCCATGCCTTTAAAATTCTGGGATGAAGCCTTTCTCATAGCAACATATCTGATCAATCGTACTCCTAGTCGTGTTATCCAATTCGAAACTCCTTTGGAGCGTCTTCTACACCTCCCTCCTGATTATACCTCCCTTTGCACCTTTGCTTGTGCGTGCTGGCCCAATCTCCGACCCTACAATACTCGAAAACTTGCTTTTCGTTCTACTCAATGCGTCTTTCTTGGGTATAGCACTCTACACAAGGGGTTTAAGTGCTTAGAAGTTTCATCAGGGCGGGTGTATGTGTCTCGGGATGTTGTCTTTGATGAGAATGTTTTTCCTTTTTCCCAGCTTCATCCGAATGCCGGAGCTCGCCTCCGCTCGGAAATTGCCTTGTTTCCGTGTTTTGATCAAGGGGGCAAATTAGTAGTTGATCAATCTATAATTAATGTTCCTACTAACCCTGCTAATCATGCAAATGAGGATGATGCAGAGGACGTGCAGCAATTTGCAGGAACAAATGGCGGTTCATTTGGTGGAGAAACGGAGCAAAACAGTGCATTTGTTCCTGTTCCCAGTTATCATGATTTTATGCAGCACAGTGCAAGCGAGACTCCTAGTGGCGTGCATCCTGGAGAAGAGCCGACAGCGCCGTCTGCTCCTGGCTCGGGATCGGCGCCAGAAGAGCCGGCAGTGCCGTCTGCTCCTGGCTCAGGATCAGCGCCATCCTCACCTCCACGGTCTCCTGTGATCCAAGCGACACGTGATGATGCTGGTGTGTCCTCAGCAGGTGAGGGCCAATCGTCGAGCGTGCCAGGCCATGCAGATGCACGCGCACATCATCAGGCTACGACTACACCAACAATGCACACAGATGACAATACATCTGTTAGTACTAGACCGGTGACCAGGGCGCAGAGAGGTATTCGCAAACCGAAAACTTATACAGATGGGACAATAAGGTATGGATGTCATACTGAAACTGGTGAACCAGTAGATTTGCATGAAGCCATTGCAGATAAAAATTGGAAGTTGGCTATGGATAAGGAATATTCTGCTTTAATGAATAATAATACCTGGCATTTAGTTCCATATGAAAAAGGAAAGAATATTATAGATAGCAAATGGGTTTATAAGATTAAAAAGAAGGCTGATGGCACTATAGACAGGTATAAGGCTAAGACTAGTTGCAAAAGGATTTAAGCAAAGATACAGAATTGATTATGAGGATACTTTTAGCCCTGTAGTAAAAGCAGCCACTATTAGATTAGTGTTGTCTCTAGCAGTGTCACAAAATTGGAGTTTGCGTCAGTTAGATGTCTAAAATGCCTTTCTCCATGGTTACCTTGAGGAAGATGTGTTTATGAGACAACCACCTGGTTATGAGAATCATCAGTATCCTAATCATTTATGTAAGCTAGATAAGGCACTCTATGGTCTAAAACAGGCGCCCAGGGCTTGGTATTCTCGCCTAAGTAAAAGACTTCAAGAACTTGGCTTCTTTTCTTCAAAGGCAGATACTTCACTATTCTTTCTTAACAGAGGGGGCTACACTATGTTTATTCTTGTTTATGTTGATGATATCATTGTAGCCAGCTCGTCGTCCCAAGCGACTGTAGCACTTCTCAAGGATCTAGAGAAGAATTTCGATTTGAAGGATCTTGGTGAATTGCATTATTTCTTGGGTATAGAAGTGAAGAAGACAGGAGAAGGACTGGTTCTCACTCAACAAAGGTATGCGAGTGATATATTGAAAAGAGTTGGGATGGAAAATTGTAAGTCTATAAGTACTCCACTTTCTACTGTTGAAAAATTATCAGCTTTTGAAGGAAGTACTCTAGGTACTCATGATTCAACACAGTATAGGAGTATTGTGGGAGCTTTACAGTATTTGACACTTACTCGTCCTGATATTTCCTACTCTGTTAATAAAGTATGTCAATATTTGCATAGTCCTACTACTTTGCATTGGGCGGCTGTTAAAAGGATATTAAGATATCTAAAGGGTACATTGAGTCTTGGACTTCAGATTAGGATGTCACAGTCCACTACAGTTAGTGTTTTTTCTGATGCTAATTGGGCAGGCTGCTCAAATGACAGGAGGTCAACTGGTGGATTTGCAGTCTTTCTGGGGACAAATCTTATTTCCTGGAGTGCAAGAAAACAAGCTACTGTGTCTCGGTCAAGTACCGAAGCAGAATATAAAGCATTAGCTAATGCTACAGCTGAAGTTATGTGAGTACAGAAATTATTGGAAGAACTTAAGGTTTCACATGCTAAGGCTGCACAATTGTGGTGTGATAATCTTGGTGCAACATATTTATCAGCTAACCCAATGTTCCATGCTTGAACAAAACATATAGAAGTTGATTATCATTTTGTGAGAGAACAGGTGGCTCGCAAACAGTTGGAGATCAAATTTATTTCATCCAGAGATCAGGTAGCCGACGGCTTTACCAAACCAATTGGAACAAATCAACTTCTTATATTCAGAAACAATCTCAACCTTGTGTGTTGTGATTGAAGGGGGTGTTAAGATATGTACTCCCTATGTATGCACATAGATATGTATGATGTTTATCTTGTGTAACAACCATTAGTTTATCTTAACAGGAGGGGTTCTTCCCATCTCTATAAATATAACAGCGGCCCGAGGCAAAGGATTCAACGCTTCCTATCTTTTAACATATGGGAGTCGCGTTTTGCGGGCGGGGTGCCCCGTCCCATGCCTGCAAAATCATGTAATTGCAGGCGGGCCACCATTTAGTGGTTCGCCTATAATATTATTATAGACGGACCATTAAATGGCCCGTCCATAATTGTATTTGTTGCCGTTTGAAATGGCCAATTCTGGCCTAGTGGTGGTCCATTACCACACATACTCCCGTTGCAATGTTGATAGTTTCACATCCCACTCTACTTGCTGAAAGGACAAACTCATCGCTCTCATTATATCGTTCAGGACCAAGATAAAAAAAACATACTATTTGCAGAGACATGTGATGCACGGATTGCGTGCACATGGACCAAGCAGAGCACACGGAGTTATTGGATGCAGAGCTCGACGTGCAAAAGAAAATTTGTGGCTGTATAGGGCCTGTACATGGCGATGTCATTGTTGCACGTGTTTAAATACGCATGCTAAGATGGGACATGCATGGTGCATGTTTACAGCTAAAAAGTTACGCATAAGACGTTTAACCATATATCAGAAGGGGTTTTCGGATATAAAAAAACTAATTTTATAACTCGTCTATAAACCGCAAGACGAATATATTAAATCTAATTAAACCATCATTAATACATGTGGGTTACCGTAACACTTATAACTAATCATAGATTAATTACGTTTAAAAGATTCGTCTCGTGATTTTTATGTAAACTATACGATTGGTTTTTATTTTAATCAATATTTAATGCTCTATATATACGTCGAAAGATTTGATACGTCGTTTTTTGGCAAAACTTTTTGCCAACTAAACAAGACCTTGCTCTTCCTATTCGGAATGTAGTCGTCGTCCTGTTGGCTGTTGCTGGTCCTTCTGCCGCTCCTGGATTTGTTTTGCCACACAGCAACCTCACAAAAAGAGAGAACTCCTCCACATTCCCCTCTTCCTCCTCCGCCCAAACCACCGCGACGCCCGCTCTCCCCAGCCTCCAAAGAAGTATTCCCCGGGGCCCCCTTCCTCCAATCGCTATCGCGCGCACGGTTAATTTCGTGCTCCGACGCCGCGTCCATGTCGTCGTCTTCCTCGGTGGCGGGCCGGGGATCGACGGGCGGTCGAGCAAGGGCATCAGCCGCGTCAGGAGGCCATCGTCGTCATGCACCAACTGTCGCAGCTGTGGCTCTGCCTGCCCGGCTTCAACTGTCGGTGAGATTCAATGATGCTAGGAGCAGCCGGCAGACGCTGAGGTTGGTGTGTGTGTGTGCGCGCGTCCGCCGGGAACACACCATGTTCTTCCAGTCTGGCTTCAACTTCTATCACTCTTATCTTGTTGTGATTAGTTGGCTTTAGGTGCTCTGCATTTTGCATGGATGTTTTAACGGTGGATTTAGGATTTTTTTTTTTGCCGATTGGCTTTGATTTTTTTACTGCGCAGTTGCTGCAATGTTGCTTCCTGTTTTCGACCTTGTTGACGTTGTCGGCCTTGTTGATAAAGAATAAGCTATCGGCTGAAACCCTAATAAAATTATATGCACTGCTAGCTGGTACATTTAAATTGATCAGACCTAACCAAGACAGCTTGCGCTAAGATTATTACTAGTCGATCTAAACGAACTGATTAGTGGTGTATATAATGGTAGATATATTATATCGTATCTAGCTTTGCTCAAATACCCTAGACCAATAGGGACCTATTTAAAATATCAGACTAAACCAAGAAAGTCTTAAATAACACTTTAACTAGAATATTAGACTTAACCAAGAAAGTTCTAACTAAAACGAACCGATCATCAGGTATTAGAGTTCATCTATAATCTGACAATATATATGATACATGACACACGTATCGGTAATTGAGTATATCAGACCAAACCGAGAAAGTACCAATTAGCCGATGCACATGAAGTTTGACAATCTTTACCTCTTGCCGTAGTTCGAACCAAATCGATGCAACATGACTCGATAGCGAAGTTTCATCAAAAAATCTAGCGAACTAGAATGGCGATGTGTCGAAAAAGGTGTATTGATTGTGTGTTTTTTATAATACCTGGGTGTATATATTTATACTCTTGGGCAATTTGATTCCTACTATAAAACGACTCGATCGGCTTAACATATATGATCGTTACAAACAAGAAAACTAGGACTCTTGCAGTTACAAAATAAGGAAAACTAACAAACTTTCCTAGATTAGATACAATCGGATTCCAAACTTAAAAACCGATACAACTGCCCAGATCTGATCCCGATTGTTTTCTGAACTTTGACTCCATAACTGAATTTCAATCGGCTTCATTAGTCTGATCTAAATCTTGGCATCAACAGAGACCACACCAGAAGAAGATGCAGGAACCGTACTAGGTGGAGGACCTTCATCCATCGGAGATGCAATCAATGATGGTGAAGAGAGAAGATGGTGAAAGCATAGAAGTTGTAACCAGATTTCAAATTCAATCGCAATCATGTACTTCGCTCCCGTTACGACTAAGGGGAGTGTTAGAGATATAGTTTAGAGATAGAGATAAAATAGTTAGAGATAAATCTTTCATAACTTACCGTGTACTCCAAGTTATCTATCATATGTGTCACTATATATATCTCATAAGGGTTAGTGTAAATACATCACACTAGATTAGAATAGAATAGATCCATCAATATTTTCCTTAGTCATCTCCTCCAACAGTGTTGTCAAACGGCTCTATCTCATCATGCCTTGTCAAACAAGTATAGCCTGCCATAAATCCCTTTCGTATCAGATGACTTTGCACTTGTTTTTTCTCGGACCACAGCTTCTCATTCTTACAGTCAATATAAGGACATCGCATATGATCATTCATGCTCTCACGCATATTGTTCTCAGCAACACCTCTTCGATACTCCTCGCTTAGTCGATTTGCAACGTACATCCATCTTCTCTCTGCTATCTACAATAATTTTTAAATATTAGTATAACTTGGTAATCAAAATTATACAACCGGTGTTAATTACCTCATCAAAGATTTGATGTATTTTTTCTTTATTTTTTTTGGCAAAAATTCGCCCTCCTTCACCTTCCACCCGAAATGTGAACAGTCAAATGAGTTGGGATACAAAATTTCTGAACAAGCTGGGTATATATAGCCATCTAATTTCGGTAACGGTTTGTTGAACACTAAACCGTGACAGATGGGTTTTTATATCTGTATCGGTTTATCATATAAAACCTGTTACCAATTTACACGTATCTTTCACGGTTTATTTTTCTAGGCCGTGACCGATTTGGACACATCGGTAACGGTCCGAAACTTAACAAATTGTTACCGATATCCTCACATCGGTCACGGTTTTATGTCTTGTGCCGTTACCGATACGCTAGTATCGGTTTAATATTCCGAACCGTGACAGTTCTCTTCACATCCGTCACGGCCCTAGACGGTTCACGATACATGTCACGGTTTTCGATCTTAGACCGTGAAAGGTCCTACGTTCCATCACGGTCCGCACTTCCCCGTTACTAATGGGCCGTGCTGGATGGCCGGATCTGTAGTAGTGAAGGGTTAGTGTAAATACATCACGCTAGATTAATATAGATCCATCAATATTTTCCGTAGTCATCTCCTCCGGCACCGGCGTGGTGGAGTGGATCAGAAAGGCTGCCGGCGGCGACATCGATTGCACTTGCGCAGTCATGGGTGGTATTACTATTTCTCCTCCGCTAACTCGCTGCCAGTCGCTGCTCCGTCATTGTTGCCTCTAAGCTTTGTGATTTGTTGGGTTGGAGATGGAGACAAAAATCAAATGAATTGAGAGGCATCGTGTGCTACTGACAATACACAGCAGCTACAGTCCCTGAATTTGCCATCGACTCGTGGAGGATGAGCAAGCTAAACAGGGAACAACTCGAAGAAGAAAATCTGTCATTTTTCTCTTCAGTTCTTGGCGGGAGATTCGATTACCATGCATGGAATTAAGTTCGATCCGTTAGAGTCTCTGCCCGCGCCGGCGTGCGCGCATCACCAATTGGCGCCGTTTGCAGTTTTCTTCTCGCGGTGCGACCGTACATCTCTGTCTTCAAATGGGCCGAGCTATATTGAGAGATCATCTACAGTTTACACTCTTCCCTTCTGTTGGCTATATTAAGACAACCATTTGATAGCAAATGCCATGGATTTGTACATGGTTACATTGTGGGATTTGTACACAAGTCTGGTTGGTTACAGTCACGTGCAGGGTTTTGTACATGTGAATCTACAAACAGACTAACAAGTACTAGCGAATAGATGTACAACTATATATCATGTTTAAGAAGCTTATATATTACTACAAGGATAAGTTCAGATTATACATTAGAAGCTTGACATGAGAGATGAACTCTCCACCCTTGCTTAGATGATTAGCGTGGAACCCTGAAGGCCCACAATGAAATGCCATGTAGCAAAGCATCTCTATCCATACATTTATGATGATATCCCATCGATCATTTGCTTCTTTGATCTTAAGCAGCTCCTTGGCAAGTTGACCACTGCGGATTAATATAGACTCAACTCCCGATCTAATAACTGCTCGATTGTTTACCTCAGTTATCGCTGCATTTACTCGTCTGACAACAGTACCTTGATGATCTAGGGTGTCCTGAAAGTTTTTCAGACTGTCAATAATGATTTCCTGGGCCCCCGCAAGAAGAATAATAATGAATTGCTTGGCATTTCTAAGCGCCCAGTGCCCATCATTGCCAGACAGGATGCCATGCTCTGCAGAAAGGTACATGACATAGTTAGATAATGCTCTGCTTGGTTCTCTGGATGGAGAGCTGGCGCCTAGCTTGTTTTCCAGGAAGAAGCATATGTCCGTCACTATATGCCAAGTCAGCACAGCAGACGTGAAACTGGCATTCTCTCAATGCTATCGTTGAGCAGCACCTTCAGCAGATTTCTTGATGAACGTTTTAATTGCAGTTTGTTCCTGACCTCCAGCTTTGCCCATTCGCCAGTGAACTTGCTGATGTCCCATGAGCCTCTGCTTCCAACCTGTAACAATTTATCTAGGACGAGCTTCTTCACCCCATGGGAGACGTCAACATACGTTGTATTCCTGGGCTTCATGCCGATCACTCGCTTGATGCATTTCAATAAGAAATTATCAGCTGCTGCTCGCTTCTGTTTTATACACCCAGTGATGAGGTTGTACTGTGCCAATTTTTGGGACCATTGTGGTTTGCCCTCTGGATGGATACGCTTGACGATGCTGAAGAACATTGTACGGAGCCAAGGATATCTAAAAACAGCTGGAGCTACCATGCAGTATCCCGGAAATGATGAGATGACGGTAAGAATAGAGAGTATCTCTAAAATGAAAGCTCCACTTAGCAATATGTAAGACACAATAATATAGGCTCTATTATAGTTGAAAAGACTTCTTCGATCAGCCCAGGCAAACAGAAAGAAGGCTGAAAAGGTGGAACCCAATGTAACGAGCTGGGGGAACCAACCATTCAGTTGTTCCTCTCCCTTGAAATGCGCTCCAAGCTTGGTGTAGAAGTAGTCATAGACTATCGAGAGCTGGAGTTCAGCCAGCTTGTAAGAAACGTAGACTCGGTGTTCCTTGGACAGGAGATCTTGTATTTCATAGCGTCCACGCCCTAATTCATAGCGTGTACGCCATAATTTCACTGGTGTTATATCCTTCAGGAAGCCCATACATAAGGTCAAATTTTTGTTGGCCTCATACACCAGATCTTCGTAAGTGTGCATCTCTTTCATAATCCACTCATTCAAATCAAATGTACTATGAAAATTCTTTGTCTGCATGAGACTACTCCCAGGTGTTGTTTGTTTGGCAGCGAACATGAGTGCCGATATTCTGCCAGCATACCTGATGGTGCCAGAGATGAACATGAGCACCATTGGAGCCAGCAACAGCTTATCTCCCTGCCATTGCTTGCCAACCACATAGGCAGCCAACCCCACCTGGGTGGTGAGATTCAAGAGGTGGCGCTTCCACAGCATGTTGTCCTCCATGGAGAAAGCAGTGATCAACTCCTGCCCGCCAAGGTGAAGAAGCATAAATGGCGCCCAAAAGAGCACAAGCCCATGGGTCCGGCCATTGATGTGGAGAGAAAGATGGCCAAGGACAAAGATGGCGATAGAGTCGGCAGACACATATGCGAGCCATAGGAGTGTGCTCAAGATTTTGGAGGTTGAACGCTTCCTAATGCCTGAGAACAAGAAGAGGAACACTTGTAGGGAAAAGCTCAGCAGCACCAGCATCTGGATCTCCCATTCATTCCATAGATGCTACACATGGGCTGTCAAGCTGATAAACAGTAGAGCTGTAGAATTCAGAAAATACTTACGATATTTTTCTTTCTTGAGATTGAGATGTGGCAGGACAAGTACACCCAGTATATAGCTGCCTATCCCAGAGTATGCTACATACCACCCCATCCCAGAATATAGCTGCGTATAGAATTCAGAAAATACTAACGATTTTTTTCTTTCTTGGGATGTGGCAGCATAAGTACACTCAGTATATGTAGTATGTTACTCTCTCCGTCCTTAAATACAAGGTGCATTTTAATTATACACGGTTTACAATTTTTTACTTTGACCATTAATTTATTCAATAAAAAATTATCAAAAACTTTAAAATTTATATCATATGAAAACACATCCAAATACAAATCTAATGATGTCGCATGCATAACACTAAACACCAATATGGTTAGTTTAACTATTAGTCAAAACTTTCAAATATTGACTTTACGGAAAATAAGAACGTCTTGTATTAAAGGAGGGAGTACATACTAGGCCTATAATAGTAAAAACAGCAATACATATATAGAACTAGCACATTCGCATAGGTTGGTTTCACACTTCCAGTGTGGACATAAAAGAATGAAGAAAATAATTAATCAAATTGAACAACTCGATCTTATTAAATTACCTGTAATGATCCATATGTAGGTTGCTAGCCACGTCACCACCAGAATCTCTTAACACCCTCATTTTGCAACAGATGTGTGCGTCTAGCACGTTGGGTCTTTTTTTTCCCTGAGATTGAGATCAGGCAGACTGCAGTTCAGTTTTGGTCATAGAAAAATATATAATTTGTAGCTGCGCTGAGGATTATATAAGTTTTATGAGGAGCATGGCTTGCGCACAGCTCAGCCTCTGCGGATTGAGAACTCATCAGTCATGATACTCAATCCTTTGCTTGGGTTGTAACCAGAAGAAATGAATATTGATTTCTGCAACACTGAGTTTGCTTGTGGCGATGGAGTCATGCCCACTTGAAAAGAGAAGATGCAATCGTGTTCTAGACGAAGCAGCTAACTATGCAAGTCGCCAGATGCTCAAGGATGTGGACTCATGCGTTATTAGGGGAAAAATATAATGTAAAACTGTCAATGATATCCATTTATACCTGACTAGATTCCCTTTTTCAGATAAAAAGGCACAACTGTACGTATCTGAACTTCGCCGGAAGAGCCGGAGAGGGGAGGACCGCGGCCACCGTCCGCCGCCATCTCCTTCGGTGCCCCGGCGAGCGGCGGCGGAGGCTTTTGTTTGGGTGGGGAATAATGGCGGCCGCCGGCGCCGGTGGAGATGGAATCCGGCGAGCAGCTGCAGCTCAGCTCAGCTCAGCTCTCTCCTCCCCCACGTAATACTCCAGGTTATTGTGGGCCGGAGTTTGAGCCATATATGGGCCTACTGTGAGAAACGTGGGCTTTGGATTGAGGTGTTTTTGGGCCTCTTTTGGGGATGACATAATTAGGCTGGGCTTTAAAAGGTGAATAATCATTCCTTTGAATTGCTAAAAAGGTCCAATTCCATTGATCGGTCGAGCCCGTGGAAAGCCCAGTACATCATTTGGCCCAAGTTATCTCCTCGTCTCATTATTCATAAATCTGCCTTAGATTGAATGGCCTGGTCACCCTTGTAGAAATGAGAGGGTTTCGACCCTCTGATATATATATAAAAAGGACGTATGATTAATTAATAAGTATTGCAAACTTGAAAATGAAGTTATTTAATTTGTAACTAGGAGGGACATTAGTTTGTACTCCAGTAACTACTACGAACATGGAAATGAAGTTATTTAATTTTTTTAAGTATACTTCTGCATAGAAAAACTTTTGCAACAAACGAAGCATTTAGCACCTCAAAAGCATGCTCAGAACAAACAAGGAACTACTAGTATATAAGACAATAATTATAATCAAACACTGGCAAGCAGTTCGACTTATAAGCTGATAAGCAATAGAAATAAGAAATAAGGTTAGGATAATTGTTATACTTTTATTTTAAAGGTCCAAAATCAAGGCTGGAAAATGAAATACATAGTACACAATGATGAGACCCTTAAAATTCATTTAAATTTCAATTTTTTTCAAAAACAAAACATGCAGCCTACAGTATCTTTATCATATACAGTATTGACCAAACATTTAAAATCTAGACATCAGTATTTTCAAATATTAATCACGCATGTACTAAGCCAATCTAAAAATGTTCTTTTCAAAATATTATATTCCTTCCTACTCCTTCAGTTCCTCGACACCCTTGGGTGTAGTGGGTTTAGAGGATTTTTAACTCATACAAATAGAAAAAGATAAGAAAAGGAAGCATACAATACATACACTAGTTTATAGGATTTTTTCCCATAAAATTGAAGTGCATGGAAAATTCCTATATTTTCTCTACAACTCATAGGTGAAGAAAAAAATTATTTGTTTTCCTAATTATTTGGAATACAAATCATTTGTTTTAACTTCAAAACGAATAGGCCTAGTACTCCATATCGGAAGAGAGGGAACAAGATTTACAAATAGCACTCCAGTATAAAACAAATGACTCGTAGACCCTTGTCAAATCCATAAAAACGTGCTGAACTACTCCCAGGAGGACCCATTCTGAATTTTGTAGAAATGCCAAGGGTCAAAAGAGACATCCTAACCCCAATAGAAATTGACTGACTGACTGATTCAGCTGATTCACTGTCTGTCACTACTGACTGACTGAATCCACGGGGCCCCACAGCGCAGTCAAAGTACACGCCAGCGACCACTTCTAGCCGTTGGGCGCGTCCCCTCCGTTTTCCACTTTCTACTTTTACCGCGCAGTAAAAACTCCCCACCCAAAAAGGGTAAAAAAAAAAAAAACTTGCACGCCCCCGGTTCAAACGTTCGACCGGCGCCAAACTAACCGCGTGCGCGCACCGGATAAGTTACTTTAGTAAATTAACAGGTGGGGTCGGATCGGACGTGGGCCCATACGTCAGTGGCGCGGAAGGGGATAAGGCATGGTGCGACCGGGTCGCTCGCGTCGATCAATTTCTCGGCGTTCAGACTGGGGCCCATGTGCCACGTGTACGGCCGTGATGCATCCGCGGGATTCCTGTGACTTTTCTCGCCTCCCGTTTTGCGATGGGGGGCGGTGACTGTACCGCGTACACGGTTTCGTCACCGTTTTTCTCTCAATTACCAATCTTTCAGTTTATGCTATGGTTTTTTATAATACTTTTTTCAAAATATGTAACCGAACCTGAATGAGATGTGACGGTGGAGAGTGAAAGGGGAAAATGTTGGGTGTATATTCTCACCATGGAAAGTTTTAATGTAAAAGATATTGTAATGAATATATGATATATTTGTTAAAATCAAATGATTTTTTATTTGGAACACCCAGTAGAAGTAAGATATCATTATATCTCTTTTTAAGGTAAGTTTATAAATAGGATTTTGCATGTATCCCCATTTTTAATTGCCACGATGATGCTTGGTTTATTTGCTCGTTTGTTTATTAATTCAATTCAATGGCTTGTTTTTGTCCAATGCCATCTATTTGCACGGTAGACACTTGTGGGTCACTGCTCCTCAAAAAAAAAAAAAGGACACTTGTGGGTCACATTGGATCAATTGCCACTTAAAGTTTTTTTTACAAAATTTGTCTGATGGATAGGATTATTTTCAAAATACGGGTGTATCAGGTTCCTCAAAACACTCTCACTAGTTAACTAATTTCATCGAATAATTAATTATCCTAATTGACTTAAACATTGATATATGAAAACTAAAATGAAATATGGAGTACGTAGTTGATTAACTAGAGTTGGCCCTTGTTAGAGACGAGAAAATCAAGTGTAAGAACTATAGAAAGGTCCAATATTTGCTTCTGAGCAAAATGCTATCTTGAGTACAAAATAACTATCTAGCTAGTAGTACTGTAGTACTAAAATGTTAATATGTACGTGTCATTCCTGAAATAGTCCACATGACTGTTTGGACTTCTGATTAATACTGCTCGTTGGTTACCATGTCTCTATCTTTGTGAGTTTGTCCCCACAGTACGATATATTTTTCTCCTATTGCCATGCAAAACACATGCATGTTGCATGTTGCAACAAAAGTACCAGACTTAATCATCGAGGGACAGTAGAAAAACAGTAAGCTAGAGTGCTGCCAGTACAACATCTGAATATTAATCACGTAATTAAACAGAATAATAGTACTGTATCTCCAAACATTATTACGAGGACCATTTCCATATCTCTATCAATTAATACTTGCATTTAGTCATTCATTTCTACCATATCTTCTCATTAAAGAATAATCTTCTATCTAATGATTAAATGATACACATATTAACCCATACACACATAAAAAGGAAATACTTACATTTTTCCAAAACTAAGACAAACTATATGAAAAAAACAAGGAGTACATCCTTCCCATAAGTTCCGCAAAAAAATGCACAAAATCGTAAAATTAGTAACGCCGATTGTATATCTCGCAGACACAAATAAATCACACTTTGAGTATAGCCATTTGTAAAAACTAATAGAATAATCATGTGAAGTCAACTACAACTTGATTCTGGTGCTAAAGTGTGCAATATTGATATAGGTGACAAAGCAAATATGACACTTATTAATCAAGTTTTTCTTCTTATCGAAATAATATATGTTGAACAAAACAATAGTAAGCAGTGCAAGATAGTAACCGGTGTGAGAATATAATGAACACTAAACTTCCTATTGAATGCCTAAAATTTGAGACGTGCATAACTATCGATTAATGATTGCTCAATAAATCCAACTTGCGTAGTTGCGTGCGGAGTACTCATTATAAAACCATACTAGCAAGTGACAAATGCGAATTAAAACCTACCAATGGTGGGTAATAAATCCAAGCCATGCATGCAACGTAGCGTGGCATGGATGAATCGTAGAACGGTGGCACCGAGGATCATCGACTAAATCCAACGAGACACACATTACTTATATAGGACTGCAGCGGATAGATATCATGACGATAAAATGTACATCGACAAAACTATACGCTAAGTTAAAGCGGCGTATTCTTTACTCCTCATAAGACAAAACCTCATGGCTACTATAGATAGATAACGTGACGTTACTATGACCAACTACCAAAGTACACGTGTTATATGGAACTAACAAAATATCTCCTAATCCTGACAAGATACACACATTACTCACAACACCGGACTAATGTACTCACAACTACCAAAGTACGTGTCCATTCAAATATAAGTAACAACATATCCCCTAGCATCGACAAAACTATACGCTAAGTTGAAGCGGTGTATTCTTTACTCCTCATAAGACAAAACCTAATGGCTGCTATAGATAGATAACGTGACGTTACTACGACCGACCACCAAAGTACACGTGTTAAATCGAACTAACAAAATGTCTCCTAATCCTGACAAGATACACACATTACTCACAACACCGGACTAATGTACTTACAACTACCAAAGTACGTGTCCATTCAAATGTAAGCAACAACACACCCCATAACTTTCACAAGATGGGAAGATACTCATAACACACGACCTCAATCCTCAAGTCCTCAACATACAGATATACATCGGTAAAATTAACAAACCACAAACTATATACTACCATGTTAGATTAAAAAGAACATACACATATCAAACTATATGCATACATACGTATAATCCATCAATCATATGTATAACGGTTAAATATCCGTAAATTCTGTGTGACGGCTCGTCGAGAGAGAGGGCAAGGGTTTCTGTGGGTGTGAGAGAGAGGAGAGCAGGAGTGGGAGGGTTACTTAAGGGCACCGGGTGGTCTCCCCACCCATCATCTATTCTCACCACTATCGTTCCTGTCCACCGGAAGAAGTGGACTTTCCCCACTCCTCTCTTCTCCTCTTCCTCACGAGTCCCACACGCTTTCCCTTCCGCCCGGCGATGGAGGCGGCGGCGGCGTTGTCGGACGACTTCCGATGCCCCATCTCTCTCGAGGTGATGACGGACCCCGTCATCCTCCCCTCCGGCCACACCTTCGAGCGCCGCAGCATCCAACGCTGGCTCGACGGCGGCCACCTCACCTGCCCCGTCACCAATCTCCCTCTTCCCCCTTCTCCTCCTCTCATCCCCAATCACGCCCTCCGCCGCCTCATCTCCGCCATCTCCCCTCCTGCTCCGCCGCCGCCGGCGCCGGAGGAGAAGAGGCCGGCGGCGCCGCCGGCGGCGTCGGAGGAGGTTTGTGCGATGTTGAGGCTGGCGAAATCGGGGCCGGAGGGGAGGAAGGTGGTGATGGAATCCGGCGATGTGGCGGCGCTTCTCCGGTGGTGCGCCGCCGGGGATGAGACGGCGGCGAGGGCGGTTTTGCATCTTAGCCTTGATGGGGATGACGCTCGTGTCGGCCTCGTCGCCGACGGCGCCGTCGATGCGCTCTCCGCCGCGGTGTC
>CM002486.1:1775988-1811355 GCA_000325765.3 Leersia perrieri | reverse complement strand
TCGGCGCGCGCCACCGAGGTGCTCGCGCTCTTCGCCAAGTCGAGGGAGGGGCGCCTCGAGCTCGCGAGGATTCCGGGCATCGTCGCCGTGCTCGCCGCCGTCGCCGGCGGCGGGAACGCGCGCGCCATCGAGCAGGCGCTCGTTGTCCTCAACTGGATTTGCGGCGAGAGCGGCGAGCTCGCGCGTGAGGCAATAAAAATCGGAGCTTTTCATCTGTGTGAGGCTCTGGTGAATGATGACAACTGCAAGATCGCCAAGAACGCGGTTGAATTGGCTCGGACGCTGGAGAAGCTGTGATGATGGTTTGGAATGGAGAAAAGATGGAATTTGAAGGGAATTTTGTTGATTCGGCGCCTCTTCGAATCAGTTGTGGGTGTACAAAGGTAGTAGAAAACAGCAGCAGCAAAGGTGAACCTTTTTTTGGTCTTCTCTTGTTTTCTTTTTGGTTGGGTTCATTTCCCCCTTCTCTGGTACTGGTGGTAGCAGCGTCGAAAGGAAGAAGAAGAAGAAAAATAAGTAGAATTTAGTTCTTTTTGTCGATATGCTTAGAAAAAACATGGTGGTCCTCTCATCATTTCACCCGGAACTTCTGTGGTGTTCTGGATTGAATTCTGAATCCCAAATCATGCAATCTGAAATGTCGTATTACATGATCAAGTGATCCTTTTACTCTGATGAAGTGGTTCGTGTGCAATTCCTGTCATTTCACTATTTTCTCGTTTTGTTCATATGAGGAGGATTGGATTGCGTGTATCTGCTTATCATCCTCCTGCGAATAGTGTTGTGTTTTTATATGAAGGATGGGAATTTATTATTAGTTGCGCAAAACTTGTGATTTTTCACTTGGTCACAAACTCTTCTGGTCAAGTTTGCTTGATTAATACTTCATCAGATATTTTTGTTATGTGAGGTTTGACATATCACGCAATAATTTTTCTTCGAGTGTTGCACTTAAACCTCGTGCATTTTTCTATGTTTTCCACGTCAAAATTAAATAAGCAGTATCATCCTATTTGCTACCCATATTAAATTGCCATTGGAGATCTCACATCATACTTGTGGATTTCCTTGATACCACTTGCAGCATCGTGGACTTTAAATTTGTCTAGATTTTGTAACTGTAGTTCCTGTTTTTGTTTGAAGTGGCTCATAGAATTTGACAGGGTAAAATTTTCTCTATAATAAATTGTATAAGTTCTTGGATGGAGAAGCATTGTGCCATCAGGAGATCTTGTAAGTTGTAGCCAAGAAATGAGATACTGTCGAGATTGCTTGTGTCAATGTAGCTCTAAAGAAGTGAGTGGCTAGTATGCTACTTGCTTATTGTTTATCTGACAAGGACACCCTAATTTTTTTAGATGGTCTAGTTTTTGCTACGTACACAAACTTACAATTTCTGCATCTGATTAAGTATGAAAAGGTCTAAACACGGATTTGTCTCGTTAGTCGGTGACGAAGCGGTGGTGGGGCTTCATAAGATTCGGTGTGATCAATAACTAGCTTAGGAAATTAGCCGCTTAAGTGGTTGTTTCTCCTTTTTCATTCAGGGGAAGGTGTTGATTATTTTTAGCATTAGTTAACCTTTATTGCTTTTGCTAGCTAGTTAACCTTTATGTGCTTTAGTGCAGCAAAAAGGTATGATTTTTCTGTTGATTTGCTATGCACACAGTTCCTTGGTTTATCTAGAAGTGCATAGAAAACTTCTAGTGGTGATGTGGCCTTGATGTTGACAATGTCTGAATGGAAACCTAGCAACCATAAGATAAGGGTTGACCTTGACCACAAACTTTTCTTGTAGGTGGTTGTGATGTCCATTTGGAAGCATGGCTTGCTCTAAACCAACAAAAGTCCATTGGCCTGATTACTAAATTGTTTTAGGGATCTAATTTGAGATCTTGTTAACTGGACAGGGTTAAGCCATGCAGATTGCAAATTTGCAATCATCAGCTAACCTCTGGTTCTGAATCAGTTCAAGTGATGCAATGCAACTGTGTGCGATGGGCACAGCTTTTCTGCATGGTCATGTAGGAGTAGTACTCTTCTTTTTCTGAACTGATTTAGCCGTAGCAGTGATCGCCATTTTTGACCGAGCTGTTGAAATGGTACTGCAGGGTTCAGTTTGACCATGCACATATGGCAGGTTAGTTGGCAAACTTTTTTAGTACAGAAATGGGCAGTGTCAATTATTCATGTTCATATACTGAATGAGACAATGGTGTGAGATGTGATCTCATCATCAGAAAGTCCTTGCATTTTGTAGCAATATCTGGGGCTAGTAGGATGGAGATTGGAGAAGTACTCATCCACTGGATCCTACTCCATTTCAGGTTTAGAGTACCTAATTTTTCAGATTGCATATTGGCAGCTGTTTCCTGAATTGCACCCTGTTTCTTTCCTGATTTTGGTGCTCTTCTTAGTTGTGGAGTGTGGCAAATCTAAGCAAGCCCTCTCCCTGTTGTATTATTATATTCATCATTGTACTCGGTATTCAGTGAAGATATGTTCTATCACTATCAATCGCCCAAGGTAAAGCTTGTGGCATATTAGCATTTATCTTGCAAAGAGTCAAGTTCAGGCTGATTCCATGTAAACTTTATTTTCTGAAAACTGAAACTTTATCCAAGGTTGCTGGGCTTGAAGCTGCTGCGGAATGCTCCAGGAGGAAAACTATCATAAGACTGGTATGGTAAGCAGAAGTGAGAGGTTTGCATCATATTAAGAACACAGGTGGTCCTTGTTTCCAGTACTAATGGCTAGTACTATGTGGGTACCATCCTCAGACACCAATGCTTCTGCAATCAGCACAAAACAACAAACAATAATGTTTTTTCGTTAGGTCAGAAACACCCGTGTCGTCTCTTGTCACTGTCATGTGGAGCCTCCGTGTCGGTGACTGTTCATCTCTCAGTTTCATTCACTCAAGAAAAATGAAAACTGTGTATTCATTACAAATGGTCTTCAATGGATTATGACCTTGGAAGAAAAGTACTCCTGATAACGCTGCCGATCGCAGGAAGCAAAGGGCTCTGAAAGGCTGAAACCTCCATGAATCTGTGTCTGAATTTCTTTTTCTCATCATCAGAAACTAAAGTAAATCTGTTTCTGAATTCCCATGGACTGATGCATGTGAACAACATCATGAGATGCATGGAATCTGATTCAGGCGATGATGATAACAAGGAACAAAGCAGCAGTGGAAGAAGGCATAAGGGGACAAGGGCAACGAATAGATCAGTTTTTGGAGAACAGATGTTGTCAAAAGGAGACGCATACAAGGAGTCTCTAGCAACAGTTGCTTCTTGGTCTCTTCAGGCCCCAGCAGTGCTTGCATTTATGCTCAAGTGATCATGCACATTGTATCTCACCCCGTGTGCCCTACCTCTTCTCATCAGTGGGCATCAATATTTATCATTATCTTCGTTAGTACTAAATTTCGTGAAACTATGGGCATTTTTAAAGTACTGCAAAATTATAAATTTTATTATCAAGTTTATCACAAACTTACAACTTTAAGCCAAGTTTTTTTCCGTAACCTACATGCTTAGCATTTATTAGTTACTTAGGAAAACTGTATTCTTCAAACTCCAAAATATGTATTTTTTTCCCATAAATTCATTGTTAATTCTACAGTTCGTGTTCTTAATTAAATCTACCGTTTTGGACAATTTCAGTGCTAAACTTGTTGTTCTACGATACAGTGGCTTAAACATATGGTTTAGATTGTTTTGCTATAATAAATGTGTTTTTTTTTACGATTTTCTTCTTCTATGGGAATAAGTTCAGTTCAATTACACGACACACACTACTACATGCACAACATCACACTCCCACACCACAAATAAATCCCCTAACACAGTTTTCTTCTTCCATTAGAGTAAGTTCAATTATAAGCCAAAAGGATGTCATCTTAGACGAATGTATAGTCCATTTCCACATCTGTGTTCTTATCGCGCATGCGTAGCTGGCTAGGCTAGCTGCTTACTTACTACACTCATGGCATTGATTTTTTTTACAAAATAAATAATCTTTGCCACACTCTGGCATTGAATTATTTTATATATATATATATATGTGTGTGTGTGTGTGTGTGTGTGTGTGTGTGTGTGTGTGTGTGTGTTTTCACCACACTTACGGCATTGAATTAGGTTAAAAAAAACTAAGATGAGCCACACTTACCTTGACTCATTTACCATAATCTTAGACATTTGATCTCAAACTAATGCTAGTAGTGCCATGCATCCATATCTTTCAACCTTGTCATGCCGAATGCATGAATGCATGGATGATCAACTTTTTTAGCCAAGTGGAATGCTGCCAAATTGGAGGTTGTAGGTGGTTGGCCAAGAACATCTCCTCCATGATAAAAGTTTAGAGACTGTGGGGACTGTAGGTAATGTCACAATGTGTTGGATCTTGATCTGTTTGTGCTTAATCACTGCCACATGTCGACTTGACATGCATGGATTGGATTGCCACTGGAGATTTTTGGAGCCATCCTTGCCTATATACATTCTCCATCATTTGTTTAGGTTTTGCATGCTCATTGATTAATTTGTGGACCATCAATTGTTGATTTGTTTCGCCAGGGAGGCCCCAAGTGCCAGTGACAGTAGATGACCATTACCACGGTGGCGAAAAGATATGATAGACTTTGCCATAAGAAACGAAGGATGCATAGAGTTATTACAATACTATTACAACACACTTGTATGAATTCTATTGGAATTCACATTATTCTTCTTTGGACTTCTCTAAAAGTTTTTGTCATTCTTAGAACTTCTAGAGTGCATTTTCACATCTTTTAGTTCGGATGGGCTCTTTTGTGCTGGTGACACAATCAACATTAAATTTATTTCTTGCCCTATACAAAATACAAGTGCAAACATAATTGTTTTGTTTATACTCCTTTAGTTCATATGACATGCACTATTTGATATTTAAGAGAGCATGCATTTCTTAGGATTAAAATGATTATATCAATAATAGCACTAGACCTTTTCTCTTGTGCAGAGTAGGTGTGCATATATATAGTTTCTTTTCAGTCGTATATTCAGCTTCCTAGACTCCTAGTCAAATATTCTTCTCTTAACTTGCGCAACGAGACATTGAACAGAATCTACTTAGGAGTTAGGAGGGGGGGGGGGGTAGCTGATTGTGTTGACTAGTCAGCTGATTGATTATAAGCAGTGATGGTCGATTAAAACGTCAACCAACTAATTGACCACTGTGATTAGGTGAGGTGGATGTATATTATTATCCACGTGCCATTTAATTATAGCTCGTTTACTCAATACCACAAGCTTTGTTTTTTTGTGGAAAGAAAAAAAAAAGCTCTGCAGTTTCATTATCAAAATTATGATTATAATGCAACTAATTTGTGTCGGCCATGGTCAGAGAAAGAATACGCACGTCTCCTACATTTGTACAATGCAAGCTATGCCATCTCTTTCTCATTCAAAAGGCGTGGCTTGCCTGCAATACTGTACGTTTGTTCGAGTGTACTAGTTTCTACTTTCTATTAGTACTTAACTGCTTGTTAAAAAATGACAGATGCAAATTAATCAATCGTCAAAATTGCATTGTTTGTAGTGCTAAAGAAAATTGTTCATGGCATTTCTCTTTGTACATACTTAATGTGTAATTGGTACTGCCTATTTTTATGCAAAAAATGTTGGATGTAATATCACGAATTTGTTTTGTTTCCAAACGTTTTCTTAAAATAAATGAACTAATTCCCTTTCCAGCTCATGTCTAAATCTAAACTTTTGACAATACCACTTACAACAACGACTCAGTTGGAAAATTCTGTCTCATCGGACAAAAAGACCATGATGTTGCAAGCTCTACTTATGACACATTGTTCATGACAGTGGTGTTAGCCTGGGAATCCCCAATAGGTTTATTTTTAATACTAATAATTTATGGATGTATTTTTACTTTCTCAAAATAATCTTAAAATCCATCATCTAAAAATAAAAATAATAATCTTAGGAGCCCAAAATATGCCAAAACATTCACGTACGCCACCAAATTATTTTGGCCCAATTAGAAGGCCTAAATTTACACCACCCAATTTGCCAGATAGTTGGGCTGGAAAAAACTAGAGTGAAATATATGGCCTGATCCACACGTTGCTGATTCGGCCCATAATTTTGTCCTTATAATACAAAATTTCTACCAAATGTTTGGCATCTCGTGTGCAATTGTAACAGTTTTTTTTTTACTTGGCGTAGATATCAAGGCAGTATTTTTTTTTCAATTTCGCCACAGATCTCGATGCCGAATTATATTCACAAAAATAAGTACAAAGTTGATTTCACGAACTGTCTTCTGACAAGCGTGGCAAATATTATAAAGCTAATCACCCAGTTTGCTGCTCTTCTCCTGTTAATTAAACCACATACGGATATTTCTCATGCAATAAAATAATACTTAGTACTATATTACAATTAACCTAAACAAATAATTTTTGTCAATTCTGCTAATTAGGCACAACATAAACCAAGATAGTCTCTTTGGAAATATAATATATGATATCCTGGACTTTATTATAAACCAGAAAGGAAATCAAAACATGTCATTTAATTAATGAAGTTCAGAGAACCAATATATCCCCATTACCTCAGTGATTTAGAACATCTTGTCATTAATAAAATATGTCCATTATCTAAATAAACAAATAAAATAAAAATATAGAGAACAAACCCCAAAATTAACTGAAATCCAGCAAAAAAAAAAAGAAAAGGGAGAAACAATTAAAACAGCTTTTAATTTGGACCCAGCTGGACAACCCGATGACCTCTCTCTTCCCCCAACTATAAATGCGGAGTCTTCCTTCCTAGTTCCTCCTTCCCTCACCACATCGCAATCCCGGCTACTCTTCTTCCCCACCGATTCCAGTTTCTGATCTCCAGGAATCTGCTCCGATGGCCGTCAAGATCTACATAGTGTGAGCTCCACATCTGCCCCAACTTTTCTTTTTAGTAAACTTGTTCTCTTTTTTTTTGTGGCGCCTTCTTTCTCTCTTTCTCTGGGTGTTCTTTACTCGGGTGTCCATAGATTATTGATGAGCGCGACGGAATGGGGGATTTTTGGTGGTGAATTTGGGTGAAGAAAATGAAATGGAGTGAGAAAGATGTGTTCTTGGGATCCGTTTTGGATGGTTCCCTGCTTACCCTGTTCGTTGTTGAGGGGTGTGTCTTCTTGAGTTCAGCAATGCCTGTGGCGCCAGTAGTATATCGGTAATCGATTTCTAGTTTGGATGAGTTCTTCAGATGATTAACTGTTAGCTGGGACAATAAACCTGGACAAGTTGTTTCTTAGTGCCTTCTGCTCTTGTTGGAAGTTTATTCTTTTATCCCTGATGGAGTCTATTAGACCGCATCGGAATGGATTACTTGTTGACTTTGTTCTAATTATATCGATTAGACTGCTCACTAGTAAAATAGCAACCTTGTTCTAGTTTTTGCCTGCTGCCCACTGGTGGACCAAAAGTTGTAGGCATGAAAGGAATAGCCTTTAGTCCTGACAAGATGTGTTTGCCATTGTTGTTTGTTTCATACGTATGGTGATGTTGTGGGTGTTTCTCTACTCTTGTTTGTGTGACATTTAACTGTTTGTTGCCTTCGGATGGTTCTTCAGGATCTTTCCGTGATACCTGGGAGGTTTTGCAAAATAGAAGCATCGTCTTGTTTGTTTTTCACTCCATTTCTATTCATGATTTTTTCACTTTGCAGGTACTACTCCATGTATGGCCATGTGGCAAAGCTAGCAGAGGAGATCCAAAAAGGTGCTGCTTCTGTTGAAGGCGTTGAGGCCAAGCTATGGCAGGTTGAATCATGATACTGATTTAGACCTTTTGCTAGAGTAATAAGCCACATGTGTTGTTTAACATGTTGATAAAATTATCATGTGGCTAGGTCCCAGAGACTCTTTCTGATGATGTACTGGCTAAGATGGGTGCTCCTCCAAAGAAAGATGTTCCCATCATCACGCCTACAGATCTTGCCGAGGCCGATGGTCTCATCTTTGGGTTCCCAACTAGATTTGGGATGATGTGCGCTCAATTCAAAGCATTCATGGATTCGACCGGTGGGCTGTGGAATTCACAGCAGCTTGCAGGCAAGCCCGCGGGAATTTTCTACTCCACTGGTTCCCAGGGTGGTGGCCAAGAAACTACTGCGTAAGACGTTCATCCAAATTATGTTGAATTGTCGATGTGTGTAGCATACATTTCATTTTTATCTTAATCAAGAATGCCAATCATCATCCATGGTGTCATCAAACATACGTTTAAACTCTCTACTCTGACCTGTGATAATGGTTTTATAGAATATTACTTGCAGATGGTCCCATGTCAATCATGAGGTATAATGAAGTTCACTCTTGATCTTGTAGGTTGACAGCAATTACTCAGCTAGTGCACCATGGCATGATCTTTGTTCCAGTCGGGTACACATTTGGTGCTGGGATGTTTGAGATGGAGAAGGTGAAGGGTGGAAGCCCATATGGGTCTGGCACATTTGCTGGTGATGGATCAAGGGTTGCCACTGAGCTTGAGCTGCAGCAAGCACACCACCAAGGGAAATACTTTGCTGGAATTGCAAAGAAGCTCAAGGGTTCTGCTTGATCGCCTAGACAGTGTTTGTGTCTGATCATCCATATGGAATAAAATTTAGCTCTAAAGTTTATAGTTTGTTATATGACCTCAGAGCGCCATTGAACTTGTAATTTGTATTGTTGCCTGATACTTTGCCATAATACATGTGGTCCCTTACCTTACCTTTTCTTGCTTTACTAAATTCCAGCAAGAATCGTCCTGACATTATGTGGATATGCTCTATGGTTTCTATACTGTTTCCTTTCTATGAAATTTTGGCACAGATTTGCTTGATTGAAATTGGGTAGTTACTTTTCCTAAATTATGTGATTATCCTCTGGTTCTGTCATTTTCAGTACATGTCAAGTGACTATATATTTTTTTTGAAAGAAGCAAGTGACTAATTTTCATATAGCGTTTGCATGACACTATTAAAATTTCTAATATTCAAGTATGAACGTGGGCTACTTGCATTTATAATTATTCTAGTGCATTACCACATTGAAGTCAATGAATTGCGGTGATCAGTGAACATAGCAAACTGGTAAAGCAATCTAATTATATAGCACGTTTGTGACGATTACCTAAACGGTAGTCACATCTTTCTTGTTATGTTGTATCATCTGATCATCCCTTAAAGTTGCACAGTACACTTATTTGATGCCTTGGACGTATCTTTCATGACATGGAAGGAGTAGCTGGATGCCTGGATGTTGAACCACAAGCATGACATGGTCATTTTCAATCTAGAAGAAGCTGCCTTTTCTTTTCAACAAAAAAGATACTACTACAAATTGTTCTGTGGTTGGTGAACTCAATTGTCCTGTCTCCTTTCTGGTGAGGATGCATGACATTTCCTGTGATTCATCTATCTTTTTTGGAGATATTAAAGCTCTCTGAAGGAAAAGTTTGACAAAGATTAGCATAGATTCTTAACAAACTATTGTTGCTAAACAATCTAGAAGCATCAAGCAGAGAAATTGCGTTATGTTAAGAGACTAAAAGGAAGGTTTACTAAAAACTTAGTCCCCCAAAAGACTCAATTCTTCCCTGAAAGATGGTAATATATATATATTTTTACATAAATGATCGTTATAGGTCAAGCTAATTTTGTCTGAATTAACAAGGATTAAGGACTGTAGAATTGCTTGGGAAAGCTGATGCTAACCAGGATTTGACTAGAGGAGGAGCATCATGTGGAAATCTTTAGTTTGATGAAATCATGAAAACCACTCTACAAAAGGACACCATTATACCATAAGAGCTTCAATCTATGCCCATACAGCTAATGATAAATGATGTTTTCAAAGGGAAAAAAAAATCCTGAGTGCAGCACCATATATTCACTATAAACTTTAAAGATTTCTAGATTCCCACCAAAAAAGGGGAAAGGCAAGAGAAAACCTTACTTTTGCAAGAAGGTTGGTTTATGAAAGCTATAGGCATGATTTGGCATGATTGAATGCACCTTGAGTGACTGTTTTTGTAGCCTAGCTATTTGGAGGCCTCCATGACCTCATTTCTGTTTGGCATTTCCTTCACTATGCAATGCCTTTAAATTTCTAGCTTAATTTACTGTTTCTGATGTTAAGTGAGTTGCATTCAGGAAACAGATGGAAGGGAGAGTTGGTCTACCAGACACCATGTTTAAGCTCCCATACATGCACACTTGCACATCCACAGCTGTTGATGATTAGATGTAAACTGCAAAATAGTCTCTCATCCAAAGGCAACATAGGCCTCTGCATCATTGGAACAGCAAACAAAGGAATCAGCAGTGTTTTCATTTTTTGTTCTTTTTCAGAATCCAGAACTGAATGTGTTTGACTGGATGCAGAGGCCAAAATTCACAATGGTAAAGCTGATTGCACTAGCTCGTTAATCTCTTCTTTTTCTGAAGCTGCTTGTTGAGCTGATGGCACTATCCTTCCTGGGGCTTTGCTCCCATTTGTGTGTCAACTGTCAACTGCTGAACCCCTTTTCTTCAACACCAATCGACACGACATGGAATTGGTTTTGCTGAAATGAGTGTGAATTTGATGTTGCATCTATGATTTACGCTAGTATTGATCTATGGTCAAATACTTTTGATTAGTCTCTGCTTGAAAGTTGAAATCATATTACTTCCGGGTGCTGGCCTTTTTGGTTTTTTGATCATCGTGGTGAATCTGTGGTTGCCGACACATTTCTCTCACCTATATTGCTTTTGAAATACTGCTGATTGTTTCTAGAACACAAAAAAAAGGTGCCTACGTTTCTGCAATTTCTATTTTCTGTCATTTTCGAGAGAGCATTTCGCCCATGTCTGACTCTAGTGCTTATCACAATTGGGCCTTCAGAAGCCCATCTGAAAGTGTGAGTCGCATCTGAAAGCCCATACACTTTCAGCCTATCTAGGCCCAAACCGGCCCAACTAACCAGAATGCTAAAACCCTCACCAAAAAATATCTTCTTCTCTCTCCCTCCCCTTTATTATTCTCTTCTTCTTCTTCCTCCTCTCACCTTATCCCCAAACTCGTAAACCTCACTCCCTCACTCCTCTCCTCCCATGGCTTCTTCCCTCCCCACCACCGCCGCCGCCGCGCGCCTCGCCGCCCGGGCCTTCTACTTCGCCGTCCCCCTCGCCCCGAAGCCATCCGCGCTCTTCCCCCGCGCCGCCGCGGCGGCGCCGTCGTTCCCGTCGCTCGCTGTCGCGCCGCCGGTGCAGGGAAGGGCGGCGAGGCGGCAGCAGCCGGTGGCGGCGGCGGCGGCGGGGAGCGAGCAGAGGGAGACGATTCTTCTCCCCGGGTGCGACTACAACCACTGGCTGATCGTGATGGAGTTCCCCAAGGACCCGGCGCCGACGAGGGAGCAGATGATCGAGACCTACCTCAACACCCTCGCCACCGTCCTCGGCAGGTACTAATCTAGTTCCATCTCGCTCGAACATGAATGCTGTTTCAATTGTGAATTGTGGTAGATTTTTTTTTTGAGGGATGTAAAATTGTGGTAGATTTTCCCTCAAAAGAAGTAAATTGTGGTAGATAATGTAAAATTGTGGTGGATGGAGAGTGGTGAATAAGAATGGTGATTGCTGTTTCAATTGTAGATTGTGGTGGATGGAGAGTAGTAAATAGGAATGGAGATTGCTGTTTTAACTGTAAATTGTGGTAAATAGGAATGGAGATTGCCATTTGAGAGTTTAGTTTATGTAACACCTTTGGTACAGTACATTGGTTTGGTTCTACAGTAAGTTAATTTTAATCCTCCTGAAGCAAATTATTGCTAAGGTAATTCGTTGGAGAACAAGTTGTGTACTGGATTGGTAGACTAGAGGTGCCGATATATTGCTGCGACATGTGCCTGATAGTTCACAAGGGATAGAATAATGTGTAGCGTAGACACAGGGGGTGGCTGATTATCTACTTAGAGTATTGTTTGTTGGTCAACGCACACAAGTGAAATTAGCATCAGTGATGTGTCAGTTTATCCAAAATCAGCATTGTCGTACTATTTCACCATAAGGCGCATCACAAAAATATTCATGTGTCTGTGCTAAACATACTTTTCCAATTGCAGCATGGAGGAAGCCAAGAAGAACATGTATGCCTTCAGCACTACCACCTACACTGGGTTCCAGTGCACTGTTAACGAGGAAACATCAGAGAAGTTCAAGGGTATTTGCTAATATGCTGTTTGCCTCATTGCTTAACCATTTATTGCAATCATATTTTTATTGCCCTGGTTTAAACTAATCTTCTGTTACATGTATGTAGGTTTACCTGGTGTTCTGTGGGTGCTTCCTGATTCCTACATTGACGTCAAGAACAAAGACTATGGAGGTTAGTGTAACACTATTGTTTGCTTGACATTTGTTGCTTCTTAATAACAAAGCTTAATCTATTCCCTTTTTCTCCATTCAGGCGATAAATACATAAACGGAGAGATCATTCCATGCACGTACCCAACCTACCAACCAAAAGAACGGAGGACATCCAAATATGAAAGCAGACGGTACGAAAGGCGAAGAGATGGACCCCCAGCAAGCAGGAGACCAAGGCAACAGGCTGCTCAGCCTGAGTCAGCCTCTTCATGAGGTAGAAATGCAATCCAAAAAAACAATCCTTAACAATAGATTGCTGTTTGACTGATCCAAAATCTTTATTATGTCAGTTTTGCAGGCACTCATCCACGTAATCGAAAGAAAGAACTTGCTTAATAGCTAATTCTACCAGTTGGCGTCACATACGAGAATGCTCTGACAGACAAATCTATCCTCCGTCCAAAATATCATCTAGAGCCATAGAAGCGACCCATTCAGCTGCATCTGGAATTTTGGATCATGTGGATCATTCTTGATATTTTTGGGTGGACTATGACCTCTGGATGTGACTAAGACAGGAATCTGATCTATCTAAAGATTTTACTCTCTCAAATATCTTGTGATATTTTTCTGTGTTGCCCTGTTACCTAGTTGTATCGCTGGTTGTGTGGAACTTGTTGATCCTTATCCCTGTGAACTTTTTTGAACTGAAAGATGATTTTTAGCCATTGTATGACATTCACGTTGTTCTGCTCAGATCTGCAGACTGCAGCTTTGGATCATTGAATCGAAATGAGATTGATAACTGTTGTTGTGTGAACATGATGAGTGAATTGTAATGCTTCGTTATAATATCGTTATGCCATCTTTACCATATGTTGGATCTCAATACTACGGTTATGCCATCATCTTCATTGACATCTTTCCATTTGTCATAGCGTGATAGAGTTATATAACCAAATGGGCTAATTGCAAGTAGATAACTTCAATACTCTAAAAAAAAAAGTAGATAACATCAAGAATTTCGCTGGTGCCATCGAAGGCCGTAAGAAAAAGAATTTTTTTTGGTCAAATCCAATGTATTATTTTCTCTTTCAACATCCAAAGAAAACAAGAAAAAAATTAAGATATTATCGCTTGAATCACTGTGATGAATTCCTGTGATTTTTACAGCTGCAAGCCTGCAACATGTCCTGAAAGGAAAAAAAAAAAACTAGTCATGTCATCATGTCGTTAATACATCAGAGGAGGGCATTATAGTCATTCCAGGCACAGGAGCTCTTAAACCCCAGAAGAAAGCGAAGAAGCAAACCCTAGCCCAGCGACGAAATTCCGGCGGCGGCGGCGATGGCGGCGGCGGCGACGGCGAGGTCCGGATTCCGGCGCATGTTCTCCATTTCGGCCTTCTCCCCGCCGAAGCCGGCGACCCCGCCGCCCAAGGCCGACCCCTCCCCCAACCTCTTCGTCTCCGGTGCGCCTCTCTTCCTCTCTCACTTTCTCCCTCTTCCTCTCTTCCTCTCTCACTTTCTCCGGGGCTCCGGCGAAGTGCTCAATCGGCGTTTCCGTGACCGATTAGGTCGTATAGAGAGCCTGGGATGGATCAATTTTGAGAATCTCATTCGCATGGTGGCCTGAACTCATAGTTTGTACCTTGGGTGGTCAAAAGCAAACGTCATTTGAGTCTACTATGTGTTGTTTAGTTGGTATACTAATCCAATTACCGGTTTGATGAGCATATCAGGAGATAAGATCATAGTAATAGTGGATACTGGTGTGTTACGAAGTATGATGTTGAATGAGCATGCATCTCTTTTAATGTTTTTAGATGAAATTCGAAGGGGAAATTTTATCATGATTGTGAACTGCTCAAGTTGTGACTGCAAGTATAGGGTGGATCTAGGAAACCAGTGGAATGACTGATGAACCAGCTGCACATCAGTCTAAGCTTAAAGTAACCTAATGCTGGGTTCAGATTATGATAGTAATCAGCATTACCCCTCCACCTTTTCTTCATGAAACTTGGTTTTGAATTAGTAACTTGTTGACATTTGAGTCCACCCCCAATAAGCTCAGGTCCATTCCCACCTGCCGCTGATACTTTGTCCAACTTGCTGCTTGCTTGATGCTATATGTGGATGCGAGGAGCTTTACTGCAGAGAACTGAGGAAATGGAAAACCACTTACTGAATGTCATACAAATCTTGTACAGTTATAATTCTGTGACCTAAATTCCTTGGCTGTAGAGTGTGCTAGTGTAGTGACAAAATGTGTGCAAGCTTTATGAGCTTGTACTCAATATTATTGAACCTACTTATCTTGCACTGCGTCCCTATTTTACCGTCTTTATGACAGTTGAAAGTTCATAATGTTGTTCCATTTTGATGCTTCCTTGCATATTGAGCCTTGTGTCAGTCTCTGGATTTCCTTCTCAGCATCTTGTTTTTTTAGGTTTAAGCAAGCGTACAACAACAGATGGACTTAGAGATGCTTTTGCAAAGTTCGGGGAAGTCATACATGGTATGTTTTATTTAAATGTAATCATTATTTTCATGCTTTGTATTTGAAGGCACTCAGTCCCCTTCCAAATTTATTTGAAATTGCAGCCCGAGTTGTCACAGATCGTGTCACTGGGTTTTCTAAGGGGTTTGGCTTCGTAAGGTATGCTACAGTTGAAGATGCAGCTAAAGGAATAGAAGGCATGGATGGCAAGGTATTGTTTCGTAGTATTTTTAATGTCAGCATTTGTTGTGGATCTCTACTTTGGTGATTTTTTTTGTTATAAAATAAAGTCTCATGTATTGAAATCTCATCGTTTCTTAATGATCGGTTCCTAGGATACAATGAATGGATCATACGGCCTTATCTGTCCTTTTTTATGTCTGATTTTAAACTTTGGAATACGAGAGCTGCCTAATTTCACTGGTTGCCACCAGAAGGCGGAAACAGTAAACAACAGGTCTCGCAAACTGCTATGAACCAACCTGGACATGGGAAATAAAACCCTAATTCTGCTCATTGGTGTGTAGGCAGCTAGTATATATACTATATACACAAAATAGATGAGAAGGCAGGACAAGATAGAGGTAGGGTAAGCGTCCAGTGGGCTTGCTTCGGCACTCTGTCAACAGGCTATTTGAAACATGTGTCTCACGTGGACACTACTGAATCTTAGGTATTTAGTTTACCGTTGACAAGACCGAAAGTGTGTATATTAATTGTGCAATACTGTAGTACTATGAAATAGATTGGACATGCTCAGATGCTCTGGGTGGAAATTGTAGGCTTCATATCTTGGTGGCCATTTTGTCATACTCTGAGAGACTGAGAGCAACGTGTCACTGAGGTTTGCTATTAATGTTTACATAAGCAGACTACCTAAGGTCACAATTTGCTAATTACCTAAGGTCTCATCCCAATTCATCTGCCTGACATGTTCCCACACATATTTTTTCTTGTTATGCTCACCACCTGAAGAACAAAAAGTGCAAAACCAAATTGTTCATTATTTTTTAAAAAATGTTTATGTTCCAATAATCCAGAACTACTATGCACAACATTCTTAACAGCAAATATCAGCCTCATGCGCTCATTTCATATGGTCTATGTCAGGCTAGGTGCTGGATGTCTTGATACATATCTGTGGTAATTTTTTAAGATATATGCAAAACTTTTAATGCTCAAGTATAATTAAATTGCTTTATAGTTATTGCTAAGATCTTACTCCGTATGTGGGAGTAATTTTTTAAGATTTATGTAAAACTTCAAATGCATAAGACATGCTTGGACAGCTAGGAGCCTAGGAGATTGGACTATTGAGAAAATAAACCGGGCTAATTTCTTTGTGAATAATAACAAACTGATGGTTCTGCACAGTATTTCAATCTAAATACAAATTTGTATTCTGGTATCTTGATTATTTTCCTTTATAGTTATATACTGTATGTAACAATGCTTCTGCAAAATTATATGTAGTAGTAAGTTAATTTCCTCATTAACAGTGATACTCCATATTTTTTATGTTTAGAATTCACAGTAAAATTATTGTGGCAACAAAAGAGTACCGCAAATATAATATAAGAAAATTCTATATATGATACACGGTTATCAGCTAACAGAAGTTCACTGTCTTCTTTTGTTCTGTATTTAGTTCTCTGCATTCTGTTCTTCTGTATTTTCTCTGATAATATATTGCCCACAGATTCACATGATCTCTCATGGTACAAGTTATAAGTTACTTGTGCTTTCTTGAGTGGGCGAGCTCTCAATTCTTATCACCTTTTCCAGTTTACTAATTTCTATTTTAGTGAAACAATAAATGAAGCTTTTATTTGGTGTTGCTGGGAACAAAATGCAATTGGTGGAAAGATCCTTGGCTATTTTTTTTTTCTGTAGAGCATTGCCGCAAATAGCTTTTTTCTGATATGTCTTTGCTTCTATGCAGTTTCTCGATGGGTGGGTTATTTTTGCTGAATATGCTAGGCCCAGATCTCCGCAGCAACAAGACATGAATTCGCAGCCACAACAATCATGGGGCCCTCCATCCAGTTCCTGGGGTGCGCAGTAGATGAAGATACAATCTTGGGGCCCTCTATCTGGCTGTGGGGCTCACTGCAGATTGACAAGTTATTGGTTCTATATTTAGTTTATCACTATATCATATTGTTTCAGGTGTGAACAGACCTTCTGATCCAATATTCTTATCGTGTTGGAGTGGTCGTTTGCTCACATCCATAGTTTCAGCATGGAGAAGTACTTGTCAAACTGAATATGGAACAAACAATATTGCTATCAACTGCAACGGACACGAACTGCTTCCAACCTTTGCTAATAATGACCCCTGTCCTTCTTGTCCTGACTCATGAGGCACTGGTTGTATTGGAAAATTGGAATTGCCCTTTCATTTGAATTGTCGTTGCACTTATCTGCTGGTGGCATGTCCTGAGTACTGGATAATGACCCAGAGCTCAGAATAAGAACACGTTTACATGACAAGGTACAACTGAATCTTCCTTGATCAATCCTGATCGTTTGACAATGACGGTGAAGTGGATCTGCACAGGGCAATTCATTCGTGATCAACAGTGCATGCACTTGTATGTATGTATTGCGTGCTGTAATTGTACTGCATTTGAATTTGTCATTATCCTTTTTCTTGCCAAATGTGGTTTGCACTATGCATCTTCCTGTCTTTTGTTCTCACCATTGGTACACCTGTACCCTGGACGACGTGCTAATTGCCTTTTGATGCCGGCGTCCCTACTGGTGTACCTACAGTCACAATCTGACATTTCAGGAACACATTATATTCCTGCATTTTGATTTCAGATTCAGTTGTGGATTGTTGTCAGAGTTATTGCCTGGACCATGCGTTTCATTTTGCTAGTGCCAGCTGATGCAGTCTACACTGTTCATGCCTGCCTCTTGTTCTTACCTCTGATGTTTTGCCCACATGTAACCCTGGATGCTTCCCCTCTCCGTCCGGCGCCTCTTCGCCCATTCCCATGGCTGCCGTCGCGGCGTCGGGCAGCGACCGCCATTGTCAACACCACCGACGGCGACGCCTCGACACCGGTGTGCCGTGGCAGCATAATATCTGCCCACTTGTACACCGAAGCATCTACAGTTCCTGAGGTGGAACTCCATCTACTGTCTCCGTCCCCGCGACTAACCTGACCACGAAAATTTACGTGAAAAACCCTCTTAGTAACAAATATGAGGACGGACGAGGGACTGACCACATGATCGGAATCTGACTCCTCTTCGTTGTCGTCGACCTCTAGCTGATCGAGGTCGATGACGACGATCATTGAGAGGAGTCGATTGAGGAGGCTATTGGAGAGTCTTGAGGGTCTGAGGCTGAGCTTGTCAAGAATGGTTGCCACAGGGGTTGTTCTCACGAGTAAGTACAGATGCAGACTAGATATGATGTTGGGGTAGATGCCCGGCGGCGCAGGGAAGCCACCGCGTCGTGTAACGTGTGATGCTGTCGATGACAACGCCTTTGGTTGCTTGCGATTAATTACATAGCTTCATCATAATTGCGTTTGCTAGCTGCCTCTGTCAACTAATCCAGCATTTTTATCTGCTATGGATTAAATGTTGTTATAATAAATGTGTCAACAGTGACTAAAACCAAACCCTGATGAGGAACAGTTGCATCATAGGAGTACTCCGGTACATTTTGCAATCCTTGATAAGACGCACAAGTTTATCTAGAAAATTTTATTGCGTCCACATGATTAATAAACAGTTTAGTAACATGATAATGCTGATCGCGAGCTGTCATATACATCGTTCTTTGTTAGGTACACTATTCCTCTTGGTTGTAGGAAGTGGCTCTCAAATATCAATAGGCCGTCATATATACATTGAAGGAACAAATTCAAGTTTTCAAGGGGAATCCCCCGTGGAATAATTTTGAAGGGAAAATCCTCGTAGAATAATGTCTCATACGGATGACGAAAACTCAATATATTATACACATTGTCGTTGAAAAAATTATATATATTAATCATAAAAGACTATATATTATAAACATTTTATTATACAAAACTATAAGCACATCCATTTATATATGACGTTTTTATTTTAACCAGCATCATATAAAAAATATCACACACTTATATTGAACCTTCCATTTAACGCTTAAAGGTAGGATAGAGTAACACATGAGGTTGAACATAAGTTAAAATAAAATCAAGAAGCAGCTTGATTTTGTTGAAATTATTTGTTAAGATTTCATTTCTTGATCATACTGTTCATACTGAGTGACAGGTCTCCTGTTCTTCTTGCTATCTTTTAAGAAATTAATATATTAGAGTTAGCACATATACTATTAGTACATTTTTATGCCAAGAAACCATCATGCTTCAACAACACGCATATGCATGTCGAAACAAAACCAACACATATAATCTAACGAAAGTGCTAGAGTCCGGTTGTCCGATAGGAACCCAAATATCGGACGTCCAGACTTTTATTTCAATGCGTACAGAATGATGTTTCACTGTGCAGTAAAAAAATATTTCAACCGTACACGACTGACACATTTTTATTAAAACATTCATCTGTTGAACGATAAAACATTTTTCTACACGCATTAAAACACAATCGCGGATGTCTGATATTTTGCTTCCCATCGAACGACCGAGAGCTATTTGCATCTATAATCTAATCTTCACATAGAACACACACATTTGTACCACATATCGTACAAAGATACCACTATCAACCACCTCTCTCCTATGCCTCACCATCACCCACTTGACAAAGGTGCACATACATGCACCACACGAGGGAGAAACACCTAGAAATCGATCGACATCACCAACTAAACTTTTTCATGCGCACACATGTCCTAAAACTGCATTTTGTGCATGGGCGTTAATTAGCGCCATATTTCACTTTCCCGAAAAAAAATACCCCTGGCCACCATCATACACCCAGAGCATTTCGGTCTTTCGCCGCACCTGCAAACCCTATAAATCATGCTCCCTAACTTGTGACACTGCAGCTACCTAGCCCTTTGGCCATCCACTGCCAAGGGCATTCCTGTAAATAAAATAGGAGGAGAGTTCTCTCTAGCTCCGGCCCCTAGAGAAAGAAATTAAGCTTAATTTGTGTGTTTAGAGCGAATAACCTTGAGCCTAGAGAGATAAAATTAAGCTTAATTCAATTAAGCTTGAGAGCTTAGAGGTAGAGAGAGAATTAAGTGTGAGGATCGGAGGGGCAAGATAGAGGGGAGGGTGCGCAGGAAGCTGATGAGGCTCCTGTCGTTCGTGCCCTGCGGCTGCCGTGCTGGACCAATCGACGATGCGCCGCCCGCCGCCGCGATGTCGTCGGCGGCGACCACCTGCGCCGCCGCCGCAAGAAGGCGCCGGAGGAGGGCAAGGTCCCTCGGCGGCTCGCCGCAGTGGCGCCCCTCTCTCGGCGACATCTACGAGGAGTACAGCACCGCCGATGCCGCCGCCGCCAAACTCCGGCGATCCGTCGCCGCCGCCGGCAGGTCCGCCGGCCGCGACGCCGCCAGAGTTCTTCCCCGTGCCCACAGCGACGAACACAGGTAGATTAGCTTCGAATTTATAATCTTTTGATCGATCTCTTTCTAGATTTCTCTGATCTCTCGAATTGATTATTGATCGCCATTGATCTGATGATATTCCATGTGTGTATTGCAGGCACATCGAGACAGCGGCGTCGATGCCGGCGTTTGCGCCGGCGGCGTTCCTCTTCTGAACGTGGCGGCGGCGCCGGGCGGTGGCCGGCGATGATGATGATGATGACGACGATGACGAAAAGTGGCAGGGCGAATTGTATCAAACATATATGCATATTATTGTTTTCTACTTATTGCAGAACTAAGGATTTATATATATGAGTCCATGTATGAATTAATTAGATAATGGTCTGGTTGTTAGTTTGCATATGTGATTGATGTGTAGTTCGTGTGATATACTGATGTGTGTTTATAGATGTATGGTTACTTCTGGCCGGTGTAGGGTACATATGCATATGTATATATGGCACAACATCATCATGTGCATGCACATGACTTGTAATTGAATATGCTGTCATGAATGGTGTAAAAATGTCATGTACAAAATGATTATTAATGTATATATATAATGGTGATATCATTTTGTCCAAATTGTTTGCTTTCAACTTAAGTAAGATCTCAAAATGATATCTAGCTTAGCCTCGAGATATGTGTAATACTCCTTCCGTCTACAAAAGTATTTTCTACGATTTTAGCAAGGATTAACGCCGAGGTGAAATTATTTTTATTTCCCTAGAAGTTTACTAATAGTTTGACTCCATAAATGCTTATAGATCTCGATGAATTCTAAACGCTAAAAATGCTTATATTTGTGCGGAAGGAATAATACGTGACAAAATATGTATATGAATTTTGATTGTTTTTCTTTAGTGTCTATGTGATTCCGCTACAACTTAAACAACTCATGCACGGTACTAGAATTCCTATTTCCGGTGGAAATGAATACCAAGTATTTGGGAACGAAGGCCGATTAAACCCGTATAGCTTGAATTAGTAATAAGTAATATATTTAACTTCGTCTTCTCTGTACTTCTGGATCACTTATTCTAGCTAGCCAGTACTTTTTACTCCGCTGGTTTCTTCATTTTCCATTGATATCCTTTACCCATGATGGTATTCTTCTAACTAGCTAGACTATGAAGTTTGGGGTACCCCATGTACTTTGTGGTTTGAGCTTAATTGCATTAATTGTTAAAAATTTAAAAGAGTATTTTTCTAATCCAAACTTTCTACGAGTATGCGCAATACTGAATTACGTACACTGCAACTGAGTAACTAATCACGGATGACGAAAATGAACCCCTCAACTCCATGTTATATTATGCAAGCAATATTCTTCAAGTCTATAAAATCTAGCAATCCATACTCCAAAGTCCAAAGTACTATAATGGGCTCTGTGTACTTGGGCTGAAATTGAGTCCATGCCAACTTATTAGCCTCTCTTCCCTTCTCTTCTAGTGGATTATAGGATTGATTTGTGAATCTAACAATTACAGAAAATAATTAAGCAAACAGATTGCATCCAAAATGTGTGATCAAATAGCACTCCCGTGTCGGCATGCATGTAGCTAGATTCCATTCTGCTCACGCATGAGTACAGTGCAGCAACGAATTAATGCTAAATGCATGTAAGTTAAATTTCTAGTTGCGCGTGGATCAGGGCCAGAATTACATCTGATGATGCTAGCTAATTTTCATCAATCTCCCGTGATTGCGTCGTATCGTCAGACAACGAAATCAACCTGCAATTTTCAGTTTGCCGCACAATTCATGTGAAAGTTTAACTACTTCTAGAAGCACCGCTACTTCAACATGCATGCTTTTGTGACAATAATTAAAGTGCAGAGTCGTCTCCTGATTAACAGTTCCAATACGGACTATGCCTTTCCTTTTTTTTCAAATGGATCAAAAGATCAACGCACTAATCTAGCCACTACAAGCTAGTGCCGGAAGAAAGGGATCGTTCAAATATATAATCAATTTCTGGAAAATTAACGAGTAACGACACGCACGCAACAAATGGGGAGCATACAACCTGCGCGCAAAAGAACTGATCAGCTTTGATTAAAAAACAAAGAACTGATCAGCTCAGCAGCTATCTAGGTTTCTTGTCTGAACTTTTATGATTGGTTATCTTTATTTCACTTTCAGTGTTCATTTTAATTTAGGCATTGACTCGGTCCTTGTATATTTGCACGCTCACAGGTTTCACCGATTTAGGCTGCATTGATTGGATAATCAAACGTTTGCAGCTAACAATTAAAATCAACTAATAATCGAGATCAAATGACATATCTTACATATACATGGCAAATGCGAACATTTGCATGTAAGCACATGTGACACTGATACAATTGAAGTGTGGCAAAGCCACAGGTACATGCAGTTATATAGTTCTTAATTAGGTTATATATATATTGAAGCAAAGCCAGCTTCGTGCTTAGAAAATTCACGCATTGCCATGTGAGCACGGCCACTAAGTACATCTGAGTACTTGCAATGACCATGTGACCTTGCTCCCAAACACACATACTCCTATATTTTATTGGGTGATTGGTTACAAGCTAGGAACTGTTTGGTGACCATATATAATTATTATTGAGCTGAGATATTTATAGGGTCTTTTTTAGCCAAAGCGTCTAGATCTATCTCATCCTTGATTGATGAGGTCGAGTCTAGCTACTAAGATATGTGCATCTATACATATATGCATCTGAATTTTATCTTATTAGCTATATGCTACTGAGTTTTTATTTTAATTCTCTTGATACTCATTTTGTTAGTTATTTATTATTTCTTTTTTCAAATTAGAATGATTAGGTTCTCTCATACTTATGTGTCCGTTACCGAGAAAAACACAATTCTCAAGCAATAAAAAGAATCGTTTGTTAAAAAAACAAAGAGATATAATTATTTGACCTTAAATTTGGGAACCTTCAAATTTGATGAAATCTGTTCAACATTTACACTGAAATTTAAGCCAAAATAAGAATAATTTTGGTTATTCATCTTGGTGAAACTATTGTCTAGATTTAATATTTTTTAAAAAAATTTTGAAAGTTTTAAATCATGTTTTTTTTAATTTGGCATCAAATAATTATGCCATGTTTGATTTTTATTATAAATCATTTTTTGATAGTCAAATTATGTTTTAAAGTGGGTAGTACATAGGTGGAATATATATAGTTAATTTAGAAAAGAATCAACTTCAGAATGAGCATGTAGTGAACAAAATGAAAACTCGGTGGCATATAGTGAATAAGACAAAATTCAGGGGTATAGAAGGAATCAATGAATTTTATCTCATATTAATTAATAACTAACGGATATGTAAACTCAAACCAGTAAGAAAAGAAAGTCAATGGTTAGCTTATAATGTTTCGGAATAAAATATTTACAATTATACGAAAAGCGCACACATACAAAGCCGTACTCACACAACCACAACTATGTCACCCTAATACATGGTCAATGAAAAGACGGAAAAATCCACCTATATATGCTTACATTGCTTCTAGTATTCGTACATATGAACATGCATACAACAAATAAACTAAACAATTAATTTATCATGAATTCGTCGAGGCATATATAATCGGTCTATGTTCCATATACCTAGTACGGATTCATGAATTCGTAGTATATGGTACGTTGGGCTTAGCCAGATGGAGGAAGAGGCCGGTGTTGTTAAGTCACAACAGTACATCACATTCCCATCTGCTACCTGAGACTTTCCTGCGATAGATATGTTGCTACCAACGAGTACTAGTACTGACCGCATGTAAGTAGGAGTACTCAATTGTCCCGACCTTAACCAACCACACAAAATTTAGGTTGAACTTACCAAATATAACCAACTCAATTGTACTGATTTTGCATATTTGTACGGCAAATCATGTAGCAGTTCAAATTTGCCAAATCTGATCGACAGGACACGGCAGCAGGAGTGCAGGACTGCAGGAGGAGGCAGTTCCCGGACTTGGCGCCACGTCCAAATAATCCATTCTCCAACAACTATCAAATGTACAGAAAGTAGAGCCCATTCATCAGTGACCTAAGTAAGATCCTCCACGTGGCAATTGTCTGTCTGCAGATGGGTACCTGTCGGAGATGGAGAAGAAGTCAACAACTGCCTGAACGAACAGGGAAGAGGGGTAATTTTGTCATTTGATAGAGCAAAGTGATGACGTGGCCCACAGGCAACATTGGGAGCTGACAAGAGCTCATGTCTCGAGGATACTCTGTCTGCTTTCTATAGTTTCTATCTGCTTTCTATATCACTTTGGTTTAGGCCATGTTTAGTTCTAAAAAAATTTTTGAAACTGGATGTCACATTAAACATTTGACGGAGGTGTTTTGGACACGAATAAAAAATCTAATTTTACGGCTAGTCTGGAAACCACGAGACGAATTTTTTGAGCCTAATTAATCCGTCATTAGCACATATGGATTACTGTAGTATTTATGGCTAATTATGACGTAATTAGGCTTAAAAGATTCGTCTCGTCGTTTAGGCCCAACTGTGCAATTAGTTTTATTTTTTTAATCTATATTTAATGCTCCATGCATGAGTTCAAAGATTTGATGTGATGTTTCTGAGAAAAAAAAATTTGGAACTAAACGGGGCCTTATTTGCCAAATCGCTTTGGACGGTGACTAATCTAACGATTTTTCCTAGTTGTCTAATCGGATGGCTGTTTTGGCTTATGCTAAACAGCAAAACCCCATCAATTCAGCTTAAAAATCATCCAATAGTTTTGTTGTTTAGGCCTAATCAGCATAAGCAAATAGCAAACCGATAAGGACATAGAACAGGATAGTCTATGATCTAAAACTGCATAGTACATTATACGAAAAATGAAAGACTCGAGCGTGCACTCACCATACTCACGTATTCGTGAGTGTCTCCTTAACATAACTTCCTGGCCCTAATACTTATAGGCATTTAAACCATGAGGTATAAAGTCACGTATCACGACTCTACCACTGTACCATAAGTGCTTCTCCCTTCAAATTTGCAGCAGCTCTATTCGTTTGTGTGGCATATCACAAATCAAAGAGGTTTGTCCTAGTCAGTTTATAGAAATTTTATCCCATAAAAATAGAAATAAAGGAATAACAATGCGTAAACTTTATTACATGGATTTTTCTATGAGGTTTGGCTGAATGAAAATATCTCCTATGGTTCTCTCTTATAAATTGAAAGAAATTTTTATATCGCTATGCTTTATTTCTACGAACCGAATGACACCGATAAGAATTAATTATTGCTCATAGGAAATAATTTTACATTTTTTTATATTACTATGCCTCGCTTGAATTCACTATAAATACTTTGAATTTTAAACACAATGGATTTTTCTCATGTCTCAAACATGGGCCTATAATAGTGGGACATTTCAAACGTTTAGTTTCAACCTTTGCAAATTGCAAAAGATAATCCCCTAAGCTAAAGCCTAAAGAGGACTAGCTTGAAATCCCAATTTTCAAATCAGGTGTTTTTACAGAACTACCCTCCATTCGGCCATTCCTTTCTTTCCTCCATTTTTTCCGAACTTTCTTTTCTTTCTTTCTTTCTTTCTTTCTTTCTTTTTTTTTTCCTTTGTCTGCTTTATTCTCCACAGGAAGTTACACTCTCAAAAGTCGTCTTTTTTCTCTCTCTCCTCTCTTCAACCCAAGGCGAGCACCGAGCTTCGATTTCTCCCGCATCCCGCCGCCATTTCCGATCAGGAGCGGCGCGATCGAGATCTCGCGTTTCGCCGAGCCAAGCAAGCACAGATTCGTCCGCACGCGGCCTCATCTCCCGCCGCATTCGACCTATCCTTGCTCGTACGTTTCTTGGATTCGGTTTCTTGTTTTCTGATGAAACTCTGAGTTGGCACGAGTAGTTCTCTGTTCGTTTTCTGTTCTTGGATTTCTTTTTCAGGGTTATTGTACGGTTTTTTAGTTTTGATTTGTGTTGTGTGTGGTTGTTCCTTCGATGTAGGATCGTTGTCAGTTTGTTTGAACTCTGAAGGAGTTATTTCTTTTCCTTGAGTTTATTGAGTTCGTATGGATTCCACGGTCACATACTTTTCGATTTGCGAGTGAAAGATGGCATTTTTGCATTTGCGTTGAAGATTTTAGCGTTTTGCAGTTCCTCCCCTGTGATGATGTGGATTCTGGAACTTTGGATTTAAGTGGCATTTTTGGAGTTCGTACACGTCAAAACTTTCAGTTCTATTTTGTGCTATTTGTTCTAAAATTTCTGGAAAGAGAGTAATATGGTACCTGGGAGTTGTTTGTTTTATGGCTTTGATCATATTAAAAGGGAATTCTGAGATGCATTCAGATATGTTTTTAGTGGTGTTAATAGCAGATTAGTTCACCAATAATGTGCTACTTTGGAAATTTGTTAACCATATCTGACTTGTTTCTGTCCAATTAAGAGTTTATTTGTGCAAGATGGTCTAATTAGTGTTGTCACCATGGTTGTGAAAGGTCTGAGTTCTTGATGTGACATGAGATGGGATGGCAAGCTTTTGACCAAAGATTGTTTTACATAGCAGTATGCAGTTTTCCATCGAATTCCATATCCATGGTTTGCATATAACATATCTTGCTGTTGACCGCAATATCCACCTAACACATGGAGACACATGCTCACGCGTTCAAAGATTTCTGCAATTCTGAATTGTATTTTTTGGCAGGACAGATATAGCTGTTGGACTTGTTCCTTGTTGGAGCTTCCATGAGGTGGATGCAATATCTCAGTTGCTAAGAATCTGTGGTCAATGGGGAGGATGAAAGGGGTTTCTGAAGGCCTGATCATTGGAATCACAGTTGGCGTGGTGATAGGGGTGCTGCTGGCAGTTGGAATACTTCTGTGCTTGAGGTATCGGCGTTCGCAGGCACAGATTAGGAGTAGTAGCTCAAGGAGGGCATCAACAATCCCCATCCGTGCCAATGGTGTTAATGCTTGCGCGATACTCTCGAACTCGACAACAGGGCAGGAATCCCCAAGGGAGGTTGAAGATCGCGGAGCATCTTTGTGGTTGGAAGGGCCTGGTAGGAAGAGTGTAATCTCAGCTTCTGGAATACCCAAATATGCATACAAGTACGTTTTCTCGCATTCTCATAGTTGCAACATTTATGGTTTACTAATTTGTATATTGCACAGTTGATCTAGTTTTAGAAACAGTGATGAGCTAATATGTTTTTTTACTGGAATATTTGATAATCAATGCTTGTTAACTTAATTAATTACATTGTTTGGTGGTTGGTTATCCTCCGTTGACTTCTTACATATTTCTTTACCTGCCAATTCTTTTCTTTTAGCTTTGTACTTTTTGGTCTTTTGAATGCCACAGTGCAACTGTCCATTAGGAAAGTGGGACCTAGAACTTACAGAGGAGGGGATGCACAATGGGAATTTACAAGATTATTTTTCTAGTTCTCTAGATGGAGAGAAACTGGTGTAAAGGACAGGAAGAAATGCCTATATGAATATATAGTGCAATGATATAATAAGTCAAAATGGATACGTATTGAATCTTACTGTGGTCAAATTGAATATGGTTAGTCATATATATGATAGGCATGTGCTTCTCTCTTATCAAGTATTGACCATAGCATCCAGCTACATTCAGTTGTTTTGGTGAATCAAACTGTAGGCTGTTGTCTCTTTTCCCTTTTTCAAGATTTAACAGTCTTCCACCCATTTAAGAGCAAGTTTTCTTTAGAATATAAGCAAAAATCTTTTAAAACCATGTATTAATTCATTATTGTTGACATTGTTTCTTCCTAAATCACATTGAGAGCAAGCATTAAATTTTAAAGCTAGCAATCGTACTTCAGCTAGATTTAAATATTTTTTTGCATGTGAGATAATAATAAATGTACAAGTAAACTGTTAAGCCCCAGTAACTCTTAGAAGAGAGCAAAGGAGAAATATCATATCCTATAATTGCCAGTTCAACAAGATCGTAGAATCTACTGCTGAAAACTTCACTCATATTTGTTGGTAATTGTTGCCTCACTTACTAGTTACTACCAGTACAACTGTTGTCACAAAATTTTGCTTTATACATAACCTTGTGCCATTCATAAGATGTCCTTTTTCTTTCTGTGAGGTATTAATAAGGTATCTTGTATATTCTTTCTGAAGTTCATAAATTTTCTCTTTTCTAGGGAGCTGCAGAAGGCCACTAGCAACTTCACAACACTGTTGGGTCAAGGTGCCTTTGGTCCTGTTTACAAAGCTGATTTGTCATCTGGCGAGACTCTGGCTGTTAAAATGCTTGCTAACAATTCAAAGCAAGGTGAAAAAGAGTTCCAAACTGAGGTAAGCCAGTCTTTATACACTAGAAATTCTGGTTGCTTGGTATTTGATGGACTGTAAATTTCAGGTTTTACTTCTTGGACGATTGCACCACCGGAACTTGGTGAATTTGGTTGGCTATTGTGCTGAAAAAGGGCAGCATATGCTATTATATGCATACATGCCTAATGGGAGCCTTGCATCACATTTATATGGTAGTACTCATTATCTCCATATGATAACCCTACACTTCCTTGAAAATAACCTCTGTCGTCAATTATCATGTTGAATCATATATGCTTGTTAACTGTTCATATGGGTAAAGTCTAAAGACACTGATTTTTTTCTCCAACATCTATAGACACTCACACTAGTTTATTATTGATTTTTATTATTCTTCACATTTTTCTTGAATAGCTATTATTGTTTGTTCTCGGTCATTTGTCTATTGCACATATTCTTGAACCACAGTAACTCACTATTCTTTACACATCTATCTTTTATACAAGGTTGTGTAGAACCAGAATTTAATGTGTTACATGTAGATACTCCTCCTTTTCTTTCTCTCTCTCTCTCTCTCTCTCTCTCTCTCTCTCTCTTTTGCTTTCTGAAGATTTTTTAAATGGTCAGGTGAAAACATCGCACCACTCAGGTGGGATTTGAGGGTAAACATAGCTCTGGATGTTGCTAAGGGCTTGGAGTACCTACATGATGGGGTAGGCTGTTGTATTTCATAATTGGAAGCATGATACACTATGAAATGCAATAAGAATCCTTGATCTCATTTGATTCCAGTGCAGGCAGTTCCTCCGGTAGTTCACCGTGACATCAAATCACCAAACATTTTGCTGGATCAGTCCATGCATGCTAGGGTATGTGAGATACCTCTGCTATCCATCACATATTAAGCACCTATTTCAGCATGTAGTATATATGGTGATTCAATTTGTTGAAGAAATTCATAAAAATTAGTTTGCCACCTTATCTTTTTGTAGTTCAAAGTAAAGTACTTCTTGCACACCAAAACTAAGGATCACCTTTTGTTGGTCAGGTTGCAGACTTCGGATTGTCAAGAGAAGAAATGGTCACTCGAAACGGAGCCAACATACGAGGAACTTATGGATATCTTGATCCTGAGTATGTGTCCTCCCGATCATTCACAAAGAAGAGTGATGTGTACAGCTACGGTGTATTGCTGTTTGAAATGATTGCTGGCAGAAACCCTCAACAAGGTCTAATGGAATATGTTGAGCTTGTAAGGAAAACCCCCTTAGTTCCTTGCTCTTTTTGCTGAAGATTTCTTTTCTCAGAACATTAAGGTTTCCAAAATGCTAACCTCAAATGCAATCTATGATCAGGCTGCAATCAATGCTGATGGCAAAACTGGGTGGGAGGAGATTGCAGATTCTCGATTAGAAGGCGCATTCGATGTGGAGGAGCTCAACGACATGGCTGCTGTGGCTTACAGATGCGTAAGCCGAGTTTCCCGCAAGCGCCCTGCAATGAGAGATGCTGTCCAAGCTCTGATGCGTGTGGTGAAGCACAATCAGAGCAGGAAGCATCACAATAGGAGGCTTCCAGCAGGCAGGACGGATGATGAATCTGTTGACTTGGAAGCATCTGAGGTTCAATCTTCGCTCTCTGGTCATCAGAGACAGGAATCGGTTGGCAGTGTCTCTGATCTTGCAGATGCCTAACTGAAATTAACAACAATTTTCAGCTATTGTTGTCCTTGGCTCTTTGTTCTTTTTGTCTGTGTAATTCTTTTGTTTTGTTAATATGGAAAATACTAGGATCAAGGATGGATGACAGCATTGGATAGAGAAAATGCAGTTTTGTGCATTAGTGGTGATTGGACTGGTGTGGAGGGATGTCAATTGTAAGTGTGATGTATAGACTTGCACTGTAACCACTTGATAATAGAAGCTGATTGTTGCCTTCTGTCACTGCAATTCTCTGAATAGAAGAGTGTCCCTTCACAATAACGTTCTATCTATGAAGAAAATTAACTCAGTGACCATGTGGGGTTGTTGGGATGGGTTTAGCAGTTAGATACTGCTGAGCTGAGTGGAGAGGTCCAAGGTTGCTTTCTTGTGCAGAGTAGTAACACAGTTGTAACTTAAAAGGAGAAAGTCAATTCAAATAATGTTTGAGATGGTAAAATTTTGAGTGAAATCTTTCACACAACATACTGTATTGACATTCTCTCCATGTTCCTTAGATAATTTGATAGAACAACAATTCACACTAAATACCCAATCTTTGGTAAATATTCTGAGTAAACATATAGATATACAGTATGATAAAACTCATTTCTTCCCTAAATGAGCATATTTCCTTTGCAAATAACACACTCGCATGTCAAACACTCAGGACAAAGAGAGGATGTAATAATCAAAGCACAAGTATATCTGTTTTCCTTTTACTTCAACACAATACAGAACTCGATGCTTCCATAAATTGCAAAAGCCGAAACCACAAACCGAATGAAAAAAATATTAGGAAAAAAAAAGAAGGAAAGAATGGTGAGACCAGGTGATGATCTCATGTGATAAACTATCAGCTTGGATCTTGCTTGTAGTATAATCTCCTCGGGCCAAAGCTTTGCAATGCTTACCCAGTGTCTTAAGGAAGCTCGTATGCTGCAGCGGTGGCAGTGACATAGTAGGCGACGGTGATCCCACCGTGGACGAAGCACATGATCCCTCCGAGAGCCAGGGTATGGCCGTGCACGAACCCGCACTCCGTCTTCGACTTGGAGTTGGACATGGCACCAGCGAGCAGCAGCGAGAATCCGACAATGAGAGCAAGCCTGTTACAACATCGAACAACGATCATTAGTCACAGTCATAACGCGTTCTGCGCAAGAGAAACTCTATCAACTTTATCATTTGCTGCACAGCTACAAATGTTTTTTTAGGGGGGATGTATACATCTCATACCATGATTCTACTTGCTCAGATGGGGCACCTTTCAGTACGTGCAATATAGCATCTAAATGTACTTGCGAAAAGGGAGTTCGAATGAAATGAGAGGAGGTTTTTTACCAAGAGAGCACTATGAGAGTTGCTGCCAGTTTCCTGTTAATGGAAGCCCGGATGAACTCCATCTGAGAGCAGATGCACGCACAGCCGCCTAGAAAGTTGGCCACTGCGTGGGCAACTACAAGGAGCACTGCAGCTGCGAGGCCCAGCTGGTATGCTCTGTAGACTGGTTTCTCACATTGGATGAAGAGCACCGTCACCTTTTTAGTCTGTCAATAAGAAACACAAACGATCTTTCATATAGAGTCGAAGATTCAAAAAGAAAAACATGTCGTCCGTCTTTGGGTTTTTTCTTTTTTACGTCAACAACCAGTCAACAACTGTTCAATTAGAGTGGAAGCCACAGTAGCAAAAGTTGAAACATCCATTGCATGGAAATATGGAACGTTTCATTACATATTACTGAATACATTTGAAAAAGCACACTGCATATTATGCAAAAATTTTCATTTTTAAAAAGCTCTAAAAACCTAGAAAAAATCGAAACCGATACCCCCCCCCCTAATATATTGGAACAGTACCTTGTTTTGAGCAGCCTGAGCCTGAATTCCTAGTATGCCGGCAGTAACATCCAATGCTAAAATCACTGCACAGACGAGAAGAGCAGCCCCCAATCTTGCTCTTGCCATTGTGGCGTGTTCTCAAACTTCTGTGAGCTGAGAGAAGTAACAGAAGCAAGATAAGCTGAGAGCAGTTATGGGAGGAGAAAGATTGCCTGCTTACAACAGAGGGAGTTGTTTGCCTGCTTACAACGAAGGGAGGTGTGCCCCTTTTTATTGGTAATCGTGAATAAAGAGCTGTGAGCGAAAGTAGAACAGGAGAATTTTCTCCAACTATGATGTAGTTATGAACTGAGTAGAAACGAGCTGTCAATAGATGCTGAAAGTATTATACTTTCCTTTGATCCTTTGTTACACTGAGCTTTATTCCTTCCTTAAAGGGCCCAAGTAAAGATTGGCATCTCCAGTGTGAAAGCCATCTGTCACATATTCAGGCTACTTTTGCAGATTCTACTTTTACAGAAGGTCTGAAGCGTGTGAAAACATAGGGAAAATATAGATCTGATCATGCTCAGAAAAGCAATTTTGTATTGAGCACATCATAAAAGCTAGTTTTCCCCCCACAGTGATAAATGCATATGATGTACTTATCACCAAGATATGCTCAGAAATTTTGCCGACAGTACAATTTCTAAAAGAAAGAAAGGCATGCAAGCATATCAGTGAAATCCAAGCTTGTAATTTACTCTTTCAAAGAAACTAAAAGTTGACAAACTTACCAATTACTAAGCTTTAGCCCACACAAACAATTGAGAAGCCAATAGACTGTTTTGTCTTTGAAAATCCATGCTATTTCTTTCAGAACCCTTGGAATGAGCAGCTGCCAGCAAAATATGTGTTAGCTTTCATACTATAGGATAGATCTCTACTGATTACACAGCATCAGCATAAGCAACATATACTACATCAGAATCGAATTACACAATCGCATATAACAAATTCGTGTAATAGAATTGAAGTTTGCTGCTGAGTCATATGATAACAGTGAAAGAAAATTTTGCCCAAGAAAGAGTGATGTGTATTTGTGGCATTTAGCATATCCATTAAAAGAGAAAACTAAAGCATCCATTATAGTTTTTCTATCTCTAGTTATAGTGCCACGTCAATAACATAGATGACAAGGTGAAAATGCTTGATTTAGGAATGCCTCATGCAATCATACAAATTCTTTGATTAATGAACAAGGATAATACATTGTCAGGAGTGAAGCCCAGTTGGATATACCTAGTTACCAGTATTCACCACAAGAGCAGGTCCCGAGTTTGAAGTGGTGAAACCTACTACCATCCCTTACAACAATCTCTCTCTTGGTAACTTGTGTCACAAACTTCAATACCTTGTGGCAGTCATGGCACAACCGATGGCACTGGGTGACCCTCAAGGTAGTAGATGAAGGCGTGCTGATAAGGCCAAAAGCAACTGCAAGTCTTTCACTATGGTAAACTTTCGACATCTTTTGCTCATCAGGAAGAACATCGGGGAGCAATTCGTTCTCCTCGGAAACATAGCCAAATTGTTTTATCTCCTTCAATAATGAATCTAGCTTCTTATAGATTTCAGAACATTGTGGATGGAGACTATCTTTAAAGAAAAATCTGTGATCTTTTTTCCTAACAGTGATCCAGCTACAAGCAGCATGTATAGATAAGCCCCTCCTCTTCAAAGTTTCAACAACCTTTGAGGCCTCAGTCTGCCTCAAAGAGTTAATATACAGGTTGAGAAGCACAGCATAGTTGTTTATTTTCTGAGGTTCCATTGCCAACAGTTGCTCAGCAGCTAATCTAGCAAGCTGCATGTTCTTATGGATCCTGCAAGCAGTGAGCAAGGCACCCCACATGTTTGCCGTTGGGACGAACGGAGCTTTCCTTATCATTGAATAGGCTTCATCTAGCCGGCCTTGTTGACCAAAAAGCTCAATGATACAGGCATAGTGCATTGCCCGTGGTTTTGTCCTTGGATTTTGAGTCATCGACAGGAAAATCCTCTTCCCTTCCTCAACAAAGCCAGAAAATCTGCATGCATTTAGTACTGCTAGAAATGTTACGTGGTTTGGCGCAATTCCCTCAGCTATTAGCTCCTCGAACATCTCTACAGCCCTATGTCCCATCCCATGGTAGCCATAACCTGCTATTAGAGCATTCCATGAGATCAGATTCCTGCAAGGCATCCTCTCGAAAACATTCCTTGCATCTTCCATTTGACCCCATTTGCAATAGAGATCCACCAGCGCCGTATTCCCAATGATATCCAGAGGTAACCCCCTTTGAATCAGCCCAGCATGAGCTTGCTTTGCATGCTCCAGCAAACCCAGCCTAGAAAAAACCCCGAGCATCGTCGAGAACGTGAAGTGGTCTATGTCAACACCACTCTTGCACATGTCATGGTACAAATCCAACGCCTCCTCGCTGCACCCATGAAGCGAATACGACGCGAGCATGGAGTTCCACGCCACGACGATCTTCTGAGTCATCCCGTCAAACACCCGCCTCGCCTCATCAAGCTGCCCGCACTTGCTATACATGTCGAGGAGCGCGCACGACAGGTACTGGTCATCCCACATCCCTGTCTTGGCAATGCAACAGTGCAGCTGCTGCCCAACACGCACCGACCCCAACGCCGTCGCCACGCGAACGGCCACCACCACCACCCTCGGCGCGACATCCCCACCCACCTCCTCCCACAGCTCCCGAAACAGCGCCAGCGCGGCGCGCGGACGCCTGGCGTCGACCAGCCCACCCATCATGACCCCCCACGTGACCTCACTCCGGGTGGGCATTCCGTCGAACACCTGCCGCGCGTCGGCCACCATCCCGCACGCGAGCAGCATCCCGACCACGCGGTTCCACGCGCGCTGGTCGGGGGGATCGAACCCGGAGCTCTCCACGTGCCACAGCACCGCCGCGGCGAGCCCGGGCTCCCGCAGCGCCGTCGCGGCCGTCACCAGCGCGTCGTAGGTCGTCGCCGGCAGCGGCGCGAACGGCGCCCCCGCACGGACCGCCCCGAACGC
>CM002486.1:1668983-1775958 GCA_000325765.3 Leersia perrieri | reverse complement strand
AGGGATTCTCCCGCCGGCGACGAGGAGGAGGAGGAGGAGGAGGCGGTGGTGGTGGTGGTGGAGATGGAGGTTGCTTTGGGGAGGTGGGAAGGGGGGAAATGGAGGCGGAGGTTGGAGATGGCGGCGAGGTGGAGCTCCATGGATGGGGAGGTGAGATCGAATTGGATGGGATTTGGGCGAATTTTGTTCAAAATGGAGGGGAATTTGAGGTGGATTTGGGTGAAGTTTGCGGGTGTTTGGGAGGGGTTTTGGTGGTTGGGGTGTAGGAGAGGAGGAAGCGCGGGATGGGGTTTATCTGTCACCCCAGCGGGAGGGAGGGAGGAAGGAAGGTGGTGGAAATGTTATCTTGTCTCACTTAACAGGTGTGTACTGTGTGGTAACGTGGAGCCGGCCCAGTTTATGTGACGGGACAAGGTGTATAGCATACTTTCTCATGGTTTAAGGGCGTTCACAGTGCTCCTATGTGATATTCTCCCTCAGAATAGTTAGAAGGCTAAACATGACATGTCGGACGTCTAACACACACCTGCAAGGCTTCTCGTCCTCTCTGTTTGCCAATGGAAGTTTTTGTCAAAAAAGTGGGCTAGACAAGAAAAGTTCAGAGGACGGAGGGGGGAGAAAAGGCAGCCTCACCGGTCCACGTCGTGCTGTCGCCGACCGCGCTCACCGCTGGCCCCAGCCACGCTTGTCGCCGCCGCGCTCGCCGCCACCACAGCGGCCGGTGCCCTCCCCAGATCCGCTGCCGCCCTCTCCAAATCCACCACCGCTGCCCTCTCCAGGCCCTCCACCACCGCCGAGCTTCTCCCCGTCATCGCAGCCGCGCTCAGCTCGCTGGCGACCTCTCCAGCTCGTCATCGTCGAGGGAGAGTGGAGAGGAGAGGAGGCCAAAGAGGATATCGGCATTGGGATCTGAAGGTAGAGAGAGGGAGGGGAAAGGGAAAGGAGAAGAAAAAAGTGGAGAAATGGTTTGCAAGGAGGCTGACAGGTGGGCCCATCAAGTGATAGGGGCATATTTATAGCATCTTTTTATTGTTACAAGGTGTAAATTGTAAAAGTTTGGATTGATTTGCTAATAGAAGCATTATAAGGACTGACATAATAATATGTAGGGGCTGAAATACAAAAGGTTGTGCCTTCAATGTTTTTTTATCCTAGCTGGCATCCTGAGGGAGAATGATTAAGCTCTCTGAATTGTGAACGCCCTAAGTAGAGCATTTTCACTTTTTGCCATTCTAATAGATGATGCATTTTCAAATATCACTCTTCTAAACCGTTGAACGGCAGTCCAATCTTCATTCCTCTCATTTCTGCAACGACAACCTCAATTCTCCTTTCTCCTACTGACAAAGTAGAAGGTAGTAACATGACACCGGGTGGCACTGCTGCTTGAGGATTTGGGTAGGGAACGGTGCAAATGGGGGGTGAGGGGCGAAGATCGGCGTGGGCTAAGATCAACGGAAGAGTAAAGTTACAAGAGTCGAGGCGACGACACCAACGTCAAAACTCATGGTCCTGCCTTCTCCAGTGCTTTCTTCTACCCATCATTCTTGTCATCCCTTTCTTCTCCGTCCCTCACTAGCCCCCGTTGCCTTGCCTTCTCTGGCTCTAGGCAACCCGTCGTTAGCTACTGCAGTATTGGTGGCGGTGGTCTTGGTTCTCCGGCAAGAAAGTTTTTTTTCTCTACCGGATAGGAGTGGCAAGGGAGATGGAGGGACGGCTAGGTCATTTCCAATTCAATTCATTGAGATGGCGTTCAAAAATGGCAAAGTATAAGCCATTCACTAGGTTTAAATGACAAATAATCAATGTTTTCTTATGAAGAGTGTCCTCGTCTGAAAGATTGACAAATAATCTGATGTCTCTAAAAGTATAGCAAATAATATCAGATGGGATATAAATCAGTACTAGCCAGATTTATAGTAATATAAGTCGTGTCGTGCTAACTTTGAAGTTTCAAGAAGAATTTGATCAAAAAAGTTTCAAGAAGAATGTATTATGACTTTCACGTATAGAGTTGCAGATTTGCAGTGATGGAGTCAGCTCCAGGCTAACTGGGCAGCCGCTTGGGCTCTCCCACTGCATTCTTCATTGTACGTAGATTGTGGAGAATTATGTTTAAAAGTTGTTGATATATAGTAGTATATGAAAGATCCCATCGTCATTTAGACTCGAAGTTATCATTGACCAACACCTGATAAAATCCAACCCCATACCATACGCTTCAGGCCTGCCTGGCTAGAGTCGTAGTTGACTCAAATGTGTAGGTGACATGACCCAAAGTTGAATTTATCTAATACTAATACTTCCATGTAATGATGCATGCCAGTCAAATCAGCCGGACTAATCAAATATATCACAGGGCACAATATCAATCGGGCGGCTCCATCGTTAATGATCACTTGCAAATTAGCCGAGTCATAACTCTCTACGTCCATCGTTAATGATCTTGATTAGATTGTACTCCCTTAGAGTCAAGGTAGTACAGGCACAGCTACGTTTGTAGTTCAAATTTAAACCACAAAGAAACTATATTTTAATGCAACATCATATACTGGTTAGCTCCATTATGGATCACATATAATGGTTCGTTTATAATGTAGAAAAATAAAAAAGGAAGAAAAATACATAAATGATCCTAGAGTAAATTTCACAAAACTGTGAATATTTTGCACAATCTATCCCAAATATACAGATTTAAGATATTGTTTCATAAAACTATAAATTTATAAATTTAGTGTCTTCGTTTATCACTATTTGTATTATCCATCACAAAACTACAAAATTACGAACTTGTTTCACAAAACTACTAGTTAAGTGAATCTAGCTATTTATCACAAAACTATACGTTTAATGTCTCTATCATCATAAAACTATAGGTTGAGTGTCTCAATTATCACAAACTACATGTTTTAATGTTGTTAAAACATGTAGTTTTGTGATAATGAAAACACTCAACCTGTAGTTCCGTGACAAATAAAGATACACAATCTGTAATTTTGTGACAGATTGTGCAAAGTATATGTAGTTTTGTGATAATCAAAACACTACATCTGTAGTTTTAAAATAAAGTTTTCAAATCTATAGTTTTGTGATGGATCATGTGAAACATATTTAGTTTTGTGAAATTTACTGGACGAGTGTAAATCTAGGACTTTTTTTCTTTAAAATTGTTTGGACCTAGCACTATACTAAAAATGTTGGAATTTTAAGAGACAAGAAGATAAACACGGAGGACTTGCACTTGCCTCTTGCTAAATTTCGCACACAATTCCTATCGAATGAGCTGTTTCTAAGAATTTCAAAGGATGTTGTGAAAAAGACATTCTTTTTTATTAACCAAATGACCATGTAAGATTTGTTTTGAAAAGATTATAATCCTCCAAGTTAAATTCCTTCATTTTTTCTTCGTTACAAAGAAGCCCTTCACATGAATTATTACAACGGAACTTCAGATTCATTGGTAGAATGTGGAAAATACTATGGGATAGTACCTCCAAATTTAATTAGAAAACATTCTGATTGAAAAACAAGATATATAATACCGTGGATTCATGTGTACTAGATCCCAAACTACAATTGGCCCATAAATAATTCCATGTGGATTATGACACTTGTGTTAAACAAACATATATTACCCCTTATCATTATGGCCTGTAAACATCAATAATCATCACACTACTCATGGTTGCATCACGTATTTTTCTAAATGTAATACGGTCTTCAAGCAATCCTCCCGATATCAATAGGTAACTCTTCAAACATTTTGATTTACACCGAACAACAAAAAAAAACATGAAATTTTAACACTTTCCTAAACTTATAACCAAACAAAACATTTCGAGATGGATACTCCCCAATCAATGGACAAACATAACCAAACGAGAACTGTTCTTAATTTTTTTTTCTTTTTGGACCTTTTTTACAGCACATGTCTGATGAGTCTTTGAATCTATCTTAATTTTTTTTTTCTTTTTGGACCTTTTTTTTACAGCACATGTCTGATGAGTCTGAATCTACCCAGGGAAGGGGATGTCTGCTGCCACAGGGATCTCGTCCAATCACGTGACGCCACGTAAGCACCAATCGCCCCCACACGCCCACCTACTCCTATCTCTCTCCCAGCCACTCGCAAAAACAAAAGCAAAAAAAAAATGTACAAAGAGAAAGAGAGCGCAGACGCGAATCCACCCACGCAAACGCGAAGTGGGCCCCACCTGTCATAGACAGATCCGCCGCCCCCTCATCTTCCTAATCTCCACCGATTATTCTCCATTCTCCAATCGGACTCGCCGTCGAAATCCACGGAGAAAAAGATCGCCGCCACGAGAGGAACGAGGAGGGGAAAAAGGTGTCGCCTTTTTTGCGTTTGCGGCGGACGGCGATGTCAGCGGATGACGCCGGCGGCGGTGGCGGAGGGGATGACTGGTTCCTCGACTGCGGCATCCTCGAGGACCTCCCGGCCGCCGCGTGCGGGGCCTTCCCGTGGGACGCCAAGCCGTCCTGCTCCAATCCAAGGTAGCAGATTTTTCTCTATCTTATGTTCATCGTTTTTGTTTCCGGACCAGTCGGGTTGAGTGATTCGGATGCGTCGTTTGGCGATTGTGGTAGTGGATTTTGTGGAATTCAATGGTTCCTGGCTTTCGATATGAGTGGAAATATTGAGGGATTCGTTTCAGTGCTGTCTGGTTATCAGATTAGATGCATGTGTTGGATTATTATAGTATGAAAGGTGGATGCTTATCTAGAATTTTAGATCTTATGGTCTGTTGTAAATTATTGGTTATATTGAGGCGATTCCTGGTGCCTGGCTGTGCTGTGGAGACTGGAGAGGGCTCAAATTTTTGGGGGATTTTAGTGCTTTCTGATTATTAGATACATGTGATGGATTATAGCATGAAAGGTTGATGCTTTGTCTAGATCTTGTTGCCTGCTGTAAATTATTGGTTGTATCGAGGCGCAGAGGATGTTTGCAGGATATACTGGAGGTTTATTTCTTCTGTACATAAGACAATTTTTTGTACACTAAATATTGGTTTTAAGCTACTTTGCTAGCATGGTCACCGAGATCGGTGGATAGCCTTGCTTTTGGTTCGAGATATGCATGCCAGGCTTGGTTGTGTAGATGTGGTTTAGCATCGATATCTTTCCTTAAGTTCTGATACTTAAATAGTTAAATTCTAGGACTACTTGTAAGCAAATCTTAGTTATGTGGTCTCTAGTTTTTTACCTGTATGTCCATATAGACCAATTACAGATACATAAATTGATTGTGGAACATTAACTTGGTTGTGATCAAGCAAATAGCTAGAATGAGTTTATATGGTTTTGGGTCTCATATTGTGCCATTATTTTTTAAGTTTGCTTACATTTCCAGCTTTTGTAGGCCATATTTCCTGTCGTTCTATGGTTATCATGTACTTTTCATTAGTATAACACCTGCAGTGCAATTGAAATGCCTTTTCCACCTTTTTTACAGTGTGGAAGTAAGCACCACACTAAGCAGCTATGTGGGCACCTCTGATGCCCTCAAGGAACCTGGCAGTCATAAACGGTCAGCCTTCTGTTTCACCTTGCGCTACATCATCCTCATTACTTTATTTTCTTCCAAAGTCAGTTCAGTGAACCATGATCTATTGCGAGTTGCAGTGTAAGGTCAGAGTCTTGTGGTAGGCCAACATCGAAAGCTTCTAGGGAAAAAATCAGAAGAGATAAGCTGAATGACAGGTACATCATACTTGATACTTCTAGATTTATTAACTCTACGGTTCGGAAGAGAGATTGACCTTGATTTTGGAACATTACTTTTGCATTCTAGGTTTCTTGAATTGGGGACTACTTTGGAGCCTGGGAAGCCAGTAAAATCTGACAAAGCTGCTATTCTAAGTGATGCTACTCGCATGGTAATTCAACTTCGTGCTGAAGCGAAGCAGCTAAAGGATACTAATGAGAGTCTTGAAGATAAGATTAAAGAGCTGAAGGTGATGAAACCTTACTTGCATCCAACCCTCTGAGGAACATAATGTCCTATCCTGCTATGCCTTTTTTTTTTTAGGATCCTATCCTGCTATGGCTTGAGTGATTGATCTATGCTGTATATTTTGGAGAGTGCCAAAGTTATTCTTAGTTAATCATGTAAGGAAGTTTGCAATGATGGTATCTCATGACTTATTTTCTTCCAACTCCAGGCAGAGAAGGATGAACTTCGTGATGAGAAGCAGAAGCTGAAAGTAGAGAAAGAGACATTAGAGCAGCAGATGAAGATTCTGACTGCAACTCCAGCCTACATGCCTCATCCCACATTGATGCCAGCCCCGTTCCCACAAGCGTCACTTGCCCCCTTCCATCCTGCCCAGGGGCAAGCCGCGGGACAGAAGCTGATGATGCCCTTTGTTGGCTACCCAGGGTACCCGATGTGGCAGTTCATGCCGCCTTCCGAAGTCGACACCTCCAAGGACAACGAAGCGTGCCCACCTGTTGCCTAATGCTCCATCGATCGGGTGCATGTGAATTCATTGTAACCTAAAACCGCATAGTCGCTCGATCCATTTGGTCGGGCATCGTCTCTGATTCACATTGAACTATTGTTCTTGTGTTAGTAGTTCGTTTTTGTAAGGAGTAAGCTGATATCTGTGGCGCTCGCTCTATAGAGGCTACTGCCCCCCCTTTAATGTACAATACAATTTTTCTGGAGAAAGGAAGAATGCTCATTCTTGTTCTCTACAGCAACATTCACTGTCAATTTTTTTCTGTAGAAAGGAAGAATGCTCAATTCTTGCTCTTCTCTATATGCCATTTCCAATCACTGAAATTCTTGTTCTCTATATGTACTTGATACAAATATGGCTAAAGAAATGAAGAGAATATTTGCAATCTGGATTTATTCTTCTAAACCATGAGAAGTATCAGAATCACTGTGGTAGCTGCCATGGTGACAATTACAGTGCTGAAAATGCCTGAAGATGCCGGAGATGAACTGTAGGAGATAACGCCGGGGCTGCTGATGATCGTCGGCGGCGACGAGCCGTCCAAGCAGACGCCGCCGCCAGGTGGCAATGCGCTGCCGCAGCGGGTCCTGACCTGCAGCTTCATGCCGGCGTTGCAGTGCCCCGGCACGCCGCAGATGAAGTAGCGGCTCCCGAGGCGGTTGAGCTCAACGGCGTCCTGGCCGGTGCGGTGAATGGCGACGGGGCTCGCCGCCGAACAGGCGTCGTACCCGGCCTTGGTCACCTCCACCACGTCGTGCGCCGCCGGCGAGTACTTGAACACTGCAATTAATAACAACAGGTTCAATTTTAACATTTATGATATTGATAGTCGCTTAAAAAACATACTCTATTTTAATATATACGTCTTAGTATAAATTGATTTATTTTGTTGCGATTTGTTTTACTTGTAAAGGTATTTTAAACGCGATTATTTTATATATTTGCACTAAAATATTCAACCAATAAGATGGTCTGAAAGTCAATTATGTTGTATATTTAAAAATGAAGGTAGTATTTTTGATCTAGGGGTCTAATGGTCTATTATCATACTTATTTTTAAAAGGAAGTCAATGAACATACTTGTAAAATCATTTTGGGAGGGTAAATGGGATGCAAGGTGATTAATTAATTACCGAGCTGATCACCAAGGTGGAAGTTAATGGAGGAAGCCCACGCGGTGTAGTTGGTCTGCATATCCCACCCGCCGTTGGGCTCACCGACGCCGTAGCTGGCGCCGGACACCGTCGTGAACGCCGCCGCGACGACGACGACGGCGAGCAACGACATTCTTTCCAAGCTCATCATTTGCAGCTAATGTAAAGTCGAATATGTTTGATTTGAATGTATTGTTACTAAACTAATGACGAAGATCAGTGATCAATCTAATCGAGAGCTGATGACGGGAATTTTGATTGTAGATGCATGAGAATTTTCAAACGTGCGTGTATATATAGGGTTGGTTTGGTTGTTGCAGATTGCTAGATTGTGCCAGGGTCAATTAGTCAGTGGAAAAAATTGAAATTAATATAAGTAGGACAAATGCATATTGGTTATTACAAGTATGCTTTAGAAGCTCATAAACAGTTGGATTTTTTTTCTGAAATAAAAAATTCTTTCAATATAAAATTCTTACTATGCTTTTGTGAAAACAATAGTTTTAACTGTATAACGGTTAATTCCACTCTTTTAGGGTATGTTCAATGGTGAAACGCTTAGATGAATGCTTATGAAATGGCATCTATTTAGGAGCCATATTCTCCAACGGAAGGCTCTTGTAAAAATCTGTTAGAAATCCGTTGAGTTAGTTAATTTCCCTCTAATCAAGTGGATTTAACGTTAGATGGGCTGTTGATTTATCATTAGTTGCCTTTTTTTACGCAATAATCGAAGGAAGCATCGACTCTTCGCTTGGCATCGACGTTTCCCTAAAAAGACCGCATGACAAGCAAAATGAGTTAATGGGCACCTAAGCATTGTCTCAGCACCCCATTGTACATGGCCTACAAGTACTATCACAAAAATCAGATAATCCATTCCTATATTCTGACCTGTGCTGCAAGCCTGCAATTAAAATTTGAAATTATTTTGACCTTTGCTGAAATTACCGGAAAGATTTCTTTTATAGAGAAGGGAATATATTTCAATATTAAATTAATGAGTAAATTTTACTAAACTATATGTTTTGTGGTGTAAGTTGAAAAAAATACATATTTTTTATACTTGTCACTTAACTACACATATCATAATACTAATGTTTCATAAAGCTACACTAAGTACTACAAAACTATTCAATTAAAAAATTCTTAAATAGTGCATTAATACATAATATGTGTAGTTAAGTTAAGTTAAAGCGTCAAATTCTGCGGCTCGAATAATAAAATGTGTGGTTTTGTGAAATTTCCTCTAAATTAATTACCGGAAAAGACGAGCATGTGGGCGTCAGTCGAGAAGAGATGCGTTCCGTCAACCGGCGAGCGGCGCCCGGCGGCGGCGGCACTCCGACGATTTGGATGGATCCCGGCCATGTCGCCGCCGCTCCATCCCTCCCCGCCCGCATCCACCTCGCCGTCGCCCCGTCTTCCAAGGAGGTAACTAACTAACCACAGTTCCTGTAGGGTTCAGATCTGAAGTGAAACAGCAGACAATCATCGATCCCACATTGTTTTTCTATCTGTTAATTTTGCAGCACCAGCAGAAGCAGTAGCCAGGGCGTTTTAGGGAAGAACAGAAATGCAATGGCGAGTTATGCACAGCTTCCCTGAACTGAACAGCAGCTGCATGCGATCTTCTGTGAGAAATACTAACGAATGCAACGGATTAGTACAATTTTTTTTTTCTGACGAAGAAGGTAGAGAAATATCTACCTTATAGCCATTTTAATTAATGGTAAAGGGAAATTACAGTGGTAACAAGTGGAAGGGGAAAATAAAGCGAGAAGAAAGAAGGGGGATGGAAGAACTTACAGAGAACAAATAAAGGATTAGATCAGCAAACTGTACAAAACTGATTAATACAATGAAGTTAAGGTGACAAAAAAAAGCTGTACAAAACTGATTAATACAATGAAGTTAAGGTGACAAAAAAAAAACTTACTGCCTCATTTATGTCTAAACTTTTGATAGGTTGTGTGCTGTTGTTGCTACCACAGACAAATTTTGTCAGGTACATCCCTTACCCTGAGCATCAGTTCTTTGCTTTTTACCTGATTGCCTAGATTTTATAGATGATGGAGAATCCTGCCTTTACTTAAAAAGAAGCTACAGCCAAACTTGATTGCCTAGATAGTTGCTTGCTTTCACCAGTGCATCTTTGAATCATAAAAATTCCATTGCAACAAGCAAAGCCAGTCTTGCTTGGATGTCACTCTTGGAATAAACTAATATTCATTTTGTTCTGTCTAACCCAAGCAAGGAATTGGGTACGTATGGAAGTTGTCAAATGTCAATCCTGAAAGGCCGAGTTGCTTTCCATGCCCTTTATATAACACATACTACATACTCATGAACTATAAATTGTATCAGAGTAGTTATCTGCATTATCTCAAACTGAAAACCAAACAAACTCAAGTGCACCTGTCAATCTGTTGCAAAATGGGGGCAATAATAAATGCTGCTGGTGATGTGGTTAGTGACCTACATTTGAATCATCGCAGGTAATACTATCAATCTATATTTTTTCCTGTCTTGGTTGAAAGTGTGAATTCAGGCACATACACGAATGTGCTGATTCTGCATGTGTTGCAATTTATATCACTATGTGTACTCTAGACATCTTAGTTTACTTCTACCTTGCAGTATGTTAACATAATGTTTTCTATGGTTCGATTTACTAGTCTTTGAGCTCTCTATGTACATAGTACAAAAGAAGGAATTAGAGTTAATACTTAAGTTTTTAGCATATTGATTTAACCCCCAATGGCTGTATATATATGTCTAATACCACCACCTCTATAAAGTTAATACGGACATATGATCGGAAATCTGAACTTGTTATAACTTGAATTATAGGGCAATAACTAATAAGTGTATCCCGTCGTAGCTCTAGAATGAAAGAAAATGATTTGTTAGTACTTTCTGAATTCGATAGTGTTGATCAGGTTGGCAGTCCATGTAGAAGACCTATGGAATGAATGGGAGATCCAAGTGTTGGTCCTGGCGAGCTTTTCCCTGCAAGTATTCCTCCTCTTGTTCTCGGGTGTTAGGAAGCGTGCAACCTACAATATCCTCAGCTTTCTCCTATGGCTGGCCTATGTGTCGGCCGACTCCCTTGCTATCTTCGTCCTTGGCCATCTTACCTTCCATATTTATGGCGGCCTGCGCCATGGGCTGGTGCTCTTCTGGGCGCCATTCATGCTTCTTCACCTTGGTGGGCAGGAGACTATGACAGCCTTCTCCATGGAGGACAACTTGCTGTGGAGGCGTCACCTCCTGAACTTTGTCATCCAGGTGCTGTTGGCTGCCTATGTGGTTGGCAAGCAATGGAAGGGAGAGAGCAAGCAGCTCCTGGCTCCGATGGTACTCATGTTCATCTCAGGCACCATCAAGTATGCTGGCAGAATATCGGCACTCATGCTTGCTGCAGAACAAACAACCCGTCGAAGTAGAGTCCGTCGAAGTAGAGATAGCCTAATGGCACCCGGTTATCGGGTTTGGTTACTTCCGGATTGGTTGCGGATCCAGGAATTAACAAATTACAAACGACTAATTTTAGAGGCCAACAAAAGCATTAGTGCTTACATGGGCTTCCTGATGGATATAGCACTACCACCAACAAATAGGGCTAGTAATAATTACAACTTACTACAGCAGCGCCTGTCGACAGAACAGCGAGTCTACGCCTGTTACAAGCTGACCGAGCTCCAGCTTTCAAATTTGTATGACTACTTCTACACCAAGATCGGAGCGCATTTTGAGAAAGAGGAACGGCTGAATGGTTGGTTCCTCCAGCTTGTTACACTGGGATCCACTTTTGCTGCCCTGTTTCTGTTTGCCTGGGCTGATTTAAGGGGTAATCTTTTCTACTACAAGAGAGCTGATATTATTGTGTCTTACATATTGCTAGCTGGAGCTGCCATTCTGGATACACTCTCTGTTTCCATTGTCATATCATCATTTCAGGCAGTTCAAGATTACGGACGAAGTCATGATGTGATGTTCAGCATCATCAGGTGTGTCCATCCAGAGGGAAAAGCACAATGGTCACATAAGTTGGCACAATACAACCTTATCAGTGGTTGTATACAAGAGAAGCGGGCAGCTGCTGGTGGTTGTGGCTTTTTGGAATGCATCATGTTTAATGTGCTTGGCATGAACCCCAGCCACACGACGTATGTTGACGTCTCTCATGAGCTGAAGAAGGAACTCCTTGACAAACTAATACAGGTTGGTGGGCATGAAGATGATGTGTGGGACATCAGCAAGTTCACCGGCCAATGGGCAAAGTTGGAGCTCCAGAGCAAAATGCAAATAGAAAGCAGTTCAAGAGCTCATCTGCAGGTTCTGCTTAGCGACAGCATAGATCGTGCGGCCAGTTTCATGTCCTCCGTCCTCACTTGGCATATATTGACAGATATATGCTTTTTCCACGAAGACGACACAGGATGCAGCTCATCATCCGGAGGCCCAAGCAGAGAATTTTCCAATTATATGATGTACCTTTGTTCAGAGTATGGCATGTATTCCGGCAGTGATGCTGGAAATGTTATGCTCCAAAATGCTCAGGGCTTCATCTACGACTGCCTGGGTGACTGTCAAGAATCTCTAGATCAAATTAGTGCTGTTGTCAGGCACATAACTGCCAAGTTGGGTCATCTAACTCCAACGGAATTCGTAGACCCACGTGAAAAACTGATAAACGCTGAGCCTGCATTAATCCTTGCTTTCCAACTTTCTGAGGAGCTGCTTAAGATCAAAGAAGCAAGTGATCGATGGGATATCATCTTGAATGTATGGATGGAGATGCTTTGCTACATGGCATTTCATTGCGAGTCTGGCTTCCATGTTGAGCATCTAAGCAAGGGTGGAGAGTTCATCACTCATGTCAAACTTCTGATACTTAATCTAGGCCGTCCAAATTATATATATGTGTGATGATAATTCAATATGCATGTATAAATGAAGAAAGTGTTATTATGTTCCTTGACATAGATTTCTTGTTATTACCATTAATTAATATTTTACCAATCGTATCCTAGGTTATCCATCAGTTTATAATATCAGCATGTATGGTTTTGTAAGCTTCATGCAAGTTCTTTATGAATATTCAAACTATTGTAACATAAATAAGTAGCCTTAACTGTTTAATGCCCATTGTATGTTCAGTTTTCACTTCTCGTATCGACCGAACACTGAGCATCTCAGGCGTCATATATGAAGCTTTTCCTGCTTATGTACTGCTTAATGCATGTTGCCACGTTTTACTATGGAACAATATATATACATGACAATAAAGTTCAGTTTTAGAATTTTCTGCACAGAATGAAAATCTTGTGCCTTTTCTTTGCACTGAAACAGAATAGAATTTATGTACAGAGTCCAACCAAAGGGTCTGGCGCATCAGTTATCACTTGTCAGGTTGCTAGTTGGTTTTACTAACTTCAATCTGTTCAAACTGTTCACTTTTTTAGGATTGTGTCAAGAATTGCTTCATTGTGGTTATGTTATTATGCCCTTCTATTGTGAGGCTGGGAATGGATTGCACATGAAGGAGATTATAAGTTTTGAATTATAATGGCAGTGTAGTAAAGTTGGACTATTGACATGTCCTATTTCATCTGTTCACTTATAAGTTTTTGCAACTCAATCTTTTTGCATGTTTGATCTACTGGGAACTCTGGACTACAATAGTTTCAAGAAAACAGTAGCACGCTTGGAAGGGGCAGCAGCTTCATGCCATAAAAGCGAAAGAGTTGACGCTGGTTGGGAGTGTTACAAGACATGGAGGGTGAATTTGGTGGATCAGATTTGAAGGATCCAGAAGATTGTGATCTTTCTACTGGAACGGACACTTCAAAAGCACCAATGGCAGGTTTGTAGTATATTGCATGCTCGTACCTTTTTTTCTCTTCTGATACTAGTTAAATACCCATGCTTTGCTACGGGTAAAATATATATTAATATTTTCTAAAACAAATATTTTTTATGATATGTGTTATCAATTCTTCTTATAGAAAACAATCACATTTATTGGAATTTATATGTTCATATCCATCTATATTTAACTGGTTTTTTAATATCAAGAAGTTTGAGGGTAATTTGTAATATTGCAGTGAGGGTAGGTGGTGGTGGCAGATTCACTGCCACCACCACTACTCCTTTTTATAGGAGTATAGATTGTCATTTTAATATGGGATTAATTCAAAAGAATAATGTGCAAACCTTAATTACCTTCTAGTGTTTGTTTGAGTTCATGAATTCATTTTAGACTTAACACGTGGGATCAAACTTTTCTGAACTGTTGGGAATCCAATAGAGATGAACTTTTCTCAGCTTTGCAGAGTTGGATTAGTACTGATCTCTAGCAGGGATATTATTCTTTGCAGTAACTGGTTTACTTTCCATGATTGCTGCAGGGGTGTAAGCTGTCCTGATGTCCCCGTTGTTCAATGCTTTGTTGTAATTGATATGGTAACTGTAACCTTTGTTTGCTGAAATATACTTCTTTTGGGCTTGCAATTTAACAGAGAACTCCATGTAATTTCTTTGTTGAGTCTGGTGAAGCTCACACCAAAACCTAGCAACATACCTCCAATTTGTGCCGTTCCTGTGGAGGTAACTGAAGAGGACCACCGCTTTGTCAATTCACTATATATGGAAACAATAATATTAATATATAGTGAATTGTACTTTCAAGAACGAATTGAAAAGGTACAACAGTTTGAGCTGAATTAATTGCAGAAAAATGAAACAGAGAACATTTGTTTTTTGGGATAATGAATAGAGAACAAACTAACGACTCATGCATCCTTGCGACTCTAACTGAAGACCATGAGACTTGATGCATAATGTTTGAGCTACAGTTGATAAGGGCCGAAACAATAAACGAAGCAACTAAAATTATTTGTGTGGAATAACTTTATATGTGTTTTTAAGTTTAAAAGACATTGACTTATAGAAAAAGGCTTGTTTGGCAGCACTTTTTTTGTTGCTGTGCTGTAGCAACACCGACAATGATTAGCACAGTACCGCTGTGCTGCCATAGCTAGGCTTGTCGAACATACCCATAATCACGATGAAAAAATAAACCTTAAAAGTAACTTCTAAACTTTAAATTTGGCTGCTACTGATAAAACCTGAATATTCTTTTCTGCAAAAAACTTGCATAGTTCAGTCTTACTTTTTCTCTTATAGTAATAGTAATAATACTACTATGCAATTAACTTGATATTTTTGCCGCTAAGAAAGCAAAAATGCAAAAAAATGAGCATCCCCGAAGAAGAAGTGCATTCCGGCGGCCGGCGGCGGCCGCCGTAACCGCTCGCCGCACTCCGGTGATCCATCCCGCGCCTTTACCTCTCGCCCCATGTCGCCGCCTCTCCTCCAGGCTCCATCCACTTCGCCATCCTCCCCGCATCCAGCCATGGCCGCGCCCATGTCCCTGCCTAGCTCCGCGCCTCACCGTCGCCGACTTCCTCCGGGCATCCGCCTCCTCCGCTTCCGGTCGCCGCGCCTAGGAGGTGACCACCCCGCCGTCACCCCTTTTGTTGCTCCGCCCGATGCCGCCGCCGGCATAGGAAGCGGCCGTCTGCATCACTGACGAGAAGGGGTTTTTTTTTTTTTTTTTTTTTTTTTTTTTTTTTTTTTTGGGTGTTCGATTTTACAGCAGCGGCCGGCCTGGGAGTTTAGGGAAGAAGAGGAAAACAGCATTGGCGATTCACAGTTCCCCCTAACACGAGAGGTGGAAGCTTCTCAACTGACTGAAGAAAATCTGAATCTTATGTAAGAAATATCACATGCATTTGACTAGAATAATAAAGTTCAGGTGAAAACATATATACCTTATTTCTGTCTTTTTTTTTACAGGGCGTGTGTTGTTGTTGCTACTTGCTACCACAGACAAATTTACCCAGGACTCAGCAGGTATATCCCTGAGCTGAGCAGCAGTTCTTTGCTATTTAACTCCCTATGTAGCTAGCTATCTGCTTTCTCTCACTATTTCATCTTTGAATCATAATAACTCCATTTCCACAAGCAAAGCCAGTCTTGCATGGATACCACTGCATATTCGTTTCGTTCAGTCCAACCCAAGCAAGGAATCTTGTCAAATGCCAATCTTCAAAAGCCAAGTTGCTCTGTCCTTTATATAATGCGCACACATCCTCAGCTGTGCAGATTGTGTATTTGTTTATGACCAAAGTTGAAGCTATCTGCACAATCTCAATCTCACATAAAACAGATATGATTAAAGTGCTAGCCACCCATCTGGCGCAACATGAAGGTGTTAAGCATTTCTGCTGGCGATGTTGCTTGCAACCTACAGATGGAGCAATAAGGTAATAAATAAATCTCAAGCTATTTCCTTCAATTTTTTGTGTTAAGGTTCTATATCTATTGCACTTTTGTATCATGATATGTAACATGTGTAGACTTGTTAGTTTACTTCATGTTACTATAAAATACTTTCCCTGGTTTGAGTTACTACTCTTTAGCTCTATATGTACAAGAAGAACAAGGAATGAATTAATACTTAAGTTCGTGGCATATTAATAATTTAGCCCCTAACAGTTATATGCATAAATGTATGTAATTCCACCATCAGTGCAGTTAATATGGACATATTATCGGAAAATCAAAATGATATATACAGTATACTATCCGAAGTGAGAGCCTCTTTCACAAAAAGGAAAAAAAAAATCTCAGTGTTGTACACAGATAATACAAGTTTGTACACATGTATGTGGCCTTTTCTTTTAGGAGAATTGGAGAAAGTACATATGGTTTATCTTAAATATCTGTGCAAATATGCTAACAAAAACTGGTTCAGAACTTCAGATCCACCTATGCATAGTAAAAAGGGCTAACTAAAACATTTTAAAATATGTATGGCTTTCAAATTCGTTTGAAATTTAAAGTGTAGGGGAATATCTGACTATTATCATGCCATACTCTAAACTAAAAGGAAATTTGAAGTGTTTTTTGAGTTCAGTAGTTGACTAGTTGGCAGCTCATGTGGAACAACTGTGGAAGGCAGGGATGGGAGATCCAAGTGTTCGTTTCTTGTTGCTACCACAGTCCACAGACAAATTAAAGCAGGTACATCCCTGAGCACCAGTTCTTTGCTTTCTACCTGCCTGTCTAGCTAGCTGCTTTGTTCTCCACGGCATCTTTGAATCATAATAACTCCATTGCCACAAGCAAAGCCACCCTTGCATGGATACTACTACGAAATTAACTAATATTCATTTCGTTAGTCCAGCCCAAGCAAGGAATCAAATATATATGAAAGATGTGAAATGTCAATACTCAATCCTCGAAGACCGAGTTACCATGCCCTTTATATAACACATACATCCTCATGAGCTACTGAATATTTGTTACCAAAGTTAACTGCATGATCTCAATCTCACAATAAAACAAATTGAAGTACTAGACACCTGTTGACCTGTCTCAAAATGAGGGTACTAAGAAATGCTGCTGGTGTTGTGGCTAGCGACCTTTGTATGGATCAACACAGGTAATAATATCACTCTACAGTATTTCCTTCGTTTTTGTTTGATCTTGGTTGAAGGTCCGAATTTGACCAACATATGCAAATTTTCTGATTATGTGTCCCGCAATTTTATATTACTATGTGTCACACGGATGTCTTAGTTTACTTCTAACTTGCAACATGTTAACATACTGTTTCCTCTGGTTTGATTTATACAGTCTTTGAGCTCTATTTATACAGTCAGAAGAAGGAATTAGAGTTAATAATTAAGTTTTTGGCTTGTTAAATTAGCCGCAATGGTTTTATATATGTCTCTAATACCACCACCAATACAGTCAATACTGTTAATCTCATTTAGCACCCAATGGTTATATGTATGTCTCTATTGTTAGAAATAGGACTCTCAATCTCATTGAGAGGATGACAAATAGGAAGTGCGGGCAATTTTCTGGGTTTATTTCTCACAAATGTCATGCCAACCTAGTGTTAGGAATACAAATATATATAGGCTAGCCACCAAGATAGCAGCCAAGCATATGCTCTCTAAGAGTCTAAGATGCTAGTCTAAAAGCAAAAAGGCAAAAAGCTACTTTGGCTAAAAGTGCTACTTTGTCTTAGATGCTATTCTAAAGTTAGTCCAAGATGCTACAATGGACCAACAAGGACAAAACAAACTAACAAACCACCAGCCACAAGACTTATTCCATAATCTATTGCCAGTGCCAATGCAGTTCATACGGACATTTGATCAGAGAATCAAACCCGTTTAAACCTTTGAAGTGTTGGGGAATAACTATTAAGTGTATTCCATCATATTCCTAGAATGAAAGAAAAAACATATTAGTATTTTCTGACTTTTGTAGTATTGATTAGGTTGGCAGCCCATGTAGAAGAGCTATGGAATGAATGGGAGATCCAAGTGTTGGTGCTGGTTAGCTTTTCCCTGCAAGTATTCCTCCTCTTGTTCTCGGGTATTAGGAAGCGTACAACCTCCAAACTCCTCATCACGCTCCTATGGCTGGCCTTTGTGTCGGCTGACTCCCTTTCCATCTTTGTTCTTGGCCATCTTACCTACCACATCAATGTCGGCCTGCGCCATGGGCTGGTGCTCTTTTGGGCACCTTTTATGCTTCTTCACCTTGGTGGGCAGGAGACGATGACGGCCTTCTCCATGGAGGACAACATGCTGTGGAAGCGTCACCTCCTGACCTTTTCCATCCAGATGGGGTTGGCTGCCTATGTGGTTAGCAAGCAATGTCAGGGAGACAACAAGCATCTCCTTGCTCCCATGGTGCTCATGTTCATCTCAGGCACCATCAAGTATGCTGGCAGAATATCGGCACTCATGCTTGCTGCTGAACCAACAACCGTCGAGGCAGAGCCCGTCAAACTAGAGATAACCTAAGGGCGTCCGATTTGCAGCATTTGTTATTATCGGATTGGTTGCAGATCCAAGAGTTAACAAATTACAAACTACTAGTTTTAGGGGCCAACAGAAGATTTAGAACATCCATAGGATTCCTGATGGATAAAGAACTACCACTGATATATATGTGTAGGGATTATTATGAATTACTACATCTGTGCCTGTCGACACAACAGGGAGTCAACGTCTTTTACAAGCTGATTGAGCTCCAGCTTTCGATTTTGTATGACTATTTCTACACCAAGATTGGAGCGCATTTTGAGAAAGAGGAACGGCTGAATGGTTGGTTCCTCCAGCTTGTTACACTGGGATCCACCTTTGCTCCCCTGTTTCTGTTTGCCTGGGCTGATTTAAGGGGTAATCTTTTCAACTACAGCAGAGCCGATATTATTGTGTATTACATATTGTTAGGTGGAGCTGCCATTCTGGATACACTCTCTGTTTCCATCGTCATATTATCATTTCAGGCAGTTAAAGATGAAAGACGATGTCATGATGTGTTCTTCAGCACGTCAGGTGTGTCCATCCAGAGAGAGAAGCACAATGGTCACATAAGTTGGCACAATACAACCTCATCAGTGGGTGTATAAAAGAGAAGCGAGCAGCTGCTGGTAGTGGTGGTGGTTTATTGAAATGCATCATGCTTAATGTGGTTGGCATGAACCTTAGCCATACAACGTATGTTGACATCTCTCATGAGCTGAAGAAGCAACTCCTTGACAAACAGACACATGTTGGACATCATGAAGGTCATGAGGTTTGGGACATCAGCAAGTTCACCGGCCAATGGGCAAAGTTGGAGCTCCAGAGCAAAATACAAATTGAAAGCAGTTCAAAAACTCGTCTGCAGGCTCTACTCGGAGAAAGCATTGAGCGTGCAGCCAGTTTCATGTCCTCTGTCCTCACTTGGCATATCGCAACGGAGATATGCTTCTTCTCCTGCAGCTCATCATCCGGAGGCCCAAGCAGAGAATTATCCAATTATGTGATGTACCTTTCTTCAGAGTATGGCATGTATTCCGGCAGTGATGCTGGAAACGTTATGCTCCAAAATGCTCAGGGCTTCATCTATGACTACCTGGGAGACTGTCGAGAATCTCTAGATCAAATTAGTGCTGTTGTCAGGCACATAACTGCCAAGTTGGGTCATCTAACTCCAGAGGTATTCATAGACCCAATTGAAAAACTGATTGAGGCTGAGCCTGCATTACTCCTCAGTCCTCACTTTCCAACTTTCCAAGGAGCTGTTTAAGATCCAAGAGGCAAATGATCGATGGGATATCATCTTGAATGTATGGATGGAGATGCTTTGCTATATGGCATGTAATTGCGAAGCTGGGTTCCACATTGAGCAGCTAAGCAAGGGTGGAGAGTTCATCACTCATGTCAAGCTTCTGGTACTTAATCTAAACCGTCCATATTCACTCGACCCTTAAGAAGAGAGAAACTGCAGTCCATTAATTCTTGGTATGCTTCTCAATTGTCAGAGGTACTATCTATTGTATTTATTTGATCGCGCTACGTACTTGCTAGTTTTTTCCTTGCAGATGTATTTGATGTGTACAAGTCCTTGCTAATTGTGTTCATACCCAAGCTGATCGGCCACTACATATATACTCCCTCCGTCCCAAAAAAGCGCATTTCTAAATTTGAATCTAGACATAGCCGGAAATAAGGTGTTTTTTTTTGTTTTGTGACGGAGGGAGCATGTGATAATAATGTAATGTGTGCCCACATTGTCCATCTGCTGATATATTAAGCCCTCTCAGATGATCGAAAGCTGATGGAAATTGTACATGCATGCATCTCATTCATACTATCGGGTAATTTCAGACGATTAATTGCAGGTTACTCGATTCTGCCAGGTTTAATTATTCAGCGTACATCTAGGACAGCTGCATTCTGTGGGTATAATAGCTGAATTTATGGTTCAATTAGTCACCTTCAGGGTTAACAATATCATGCGGTTACCGCAGGGTAGCGGTAAAGGTAACCACGCAATATCGTTTGCTAAATTTTGTTTGAATTTAAATTTAGAAAACCGACGAAAACTCCCACCATGTTATGAGACTGAAGGAGGGAGGATGACTACTTTTACAATTTTGGAGTAGAGAGTGTAATTTACGTTGGTATATGGATGAAGAATCAATAGTATGCCAAAAGGATGGTGCGGAAAGGAAAGCCTGACATTTGATTCTTTTTTAAGTGGCCGTGAAACCAAAACAGAGTGATATCTCCTGTCAAAAAAAAAAAAAGAGTGATATCTTGAGTGAATGGGCAGGGACATTATTTTGAAAAAAGAGAGAAAGAATAGACTGCTTTGGTTTTGTAGCATTCAGCCGGTCATCCTTTCAACATGTGACATCCCGCATGTCATTGCTAATTGATTCAAGAATTTTCATGCCAGGACAATTTCATGATTATCGTGTTGATGGTGTATTTTGCTTTGTTATCTCCGAGCAATAATGTAGCGGTCCTGTATTTACCTAGATTTCCAGAAATTACTACCCCATTCTTGAAATGTATTTTTGACTTTTAGCTTGCAACTTTGACCATTTGTCTTATTCAATTTTTTTGAAAATATTATTTATTTTATTTATGATTCGATTTATTATCAAAAGTATTTTAATCATGGCTTATCATTTTTAATATTAGCAACAAACCGACCAACCGATACAAAATTAGATGAAATTACAGGATAGAATCAACAACATATATAGTGAACAAAGAATGACAAAGGAATTCATCGCAGAATAAAAATCTTGATCAATCTGCCATCTAAAAAAACGAGAGAGAGAGAGAGAGTCAAGAACTAATCACGCGTCCATCCTTGTCACTGTAAATCTATAATTAAAACCATGAAAATGTGGGTTGGTCGGTCAAACGCGTTTGACTCGATCGATTCATTCAGACAAGAGAACTAAAGTAAAAATGCTAAAATATTTTCCTCCTCTAATAGAAGACCACGACACTAGCCACTATAGCGCCCAAACTAATCCCAAAAAGAGACCCAACTCCGGCGAACTTGCTCGCCGAGCTCGCCGGAGGAGTCACCTCCACCACGTCGTGCGCCGCCGGCGCGGAATGTTAATTAGTTGGGGTTAATTAATTAATTAAGCTAAGCTAAGCTAAGGCAAGCGCGTACGTGTGATTGCATGGTGAGTGAGGTGAGGTTGAGTCCAAGGGTTGGTCGATCGGTCAAACGTGTTTGACTGAATCTCATGCAGCCGTGTTTGTGTATGAACGTGTTTGATCAGATGGTTGTAGGTGTGAGAATAGTCGTGGTCCACTGACCACTGGAAGCTTAGACTGAGTGTGTGGATCACCTGATTGAAATTATCAAAGCTTCTCGATCGATTGAGTCTGAACTTGATTAATTATTTAATTAATGGCATGCATGCAGTATCAACAGAGCAGGTAGCTTGTAATGTTCTTTTTTTTTTTTTTGCGGGGAGCTTGTAATGTTCTTTTTGACGTAAACTAGCTAAGAATGAAGAAGAAGAATACTGCAAAAGGAATCATTTTAAATTTCCTAGAATGCTCGATCACGAGGTTTTCATTTCAAGTGGCTAGCTCCAATCATGCGCCGCGTTGCAAATCATATACTGACGCGATCTGGTGTTGAACGTGGACTTGGTTCATGCTATATCAAATTAAAGCAAGTCTATTGAAGCGTCAATAATTCAAGATTAGTTGTTAGAAGACAATTTCAGAACTAATACTTTTCCATTTCATTTGATTCACACGCATTTTTTGCATTATCAAATTAATTATACATATTATTAAACAAGAATGGTTGCCCATGCTTCATCATGCAAAATTGCAAATGATGAGCTTTAGGATAGTACGTAATTACTTACGTTTACAAAACCTACTTGTTCAAATAGAGAAGTCGACGAAAGATAGTTGTTAATTAGTCGTTTAAGTTTCTATGTTTTGTCTGCATAACGTATATGATAAAGGCGTGTCTATTGTTTTTGTATCCCATGTAAAAACAGACATCCATTCACCGTACTTGCATAGGCCATAAACTACTAGAGCACCATTCCTGCAAACAGACAACCATCTTGCAAATATTCCTGCTAAAGCAGAGATTAAGAAATTAGTGTTGAATGGACCAGCTAGGTGATGCTCCCTCCGTCCTTTAATATAAGGCATCTTTTCCGCAGAGTCAATATTTAGAAGTTTTAATTAATAGTTAAACTAATTATATTGGTGTTTAGTGTCATACATGTGACATCATTGGATTTATATTTGAATGTGTTTTCATACGATGTAAATTTTATAGGTTTTAATATTTTTTTATAGAATGAATTAATGGTTAAAGTGAAGTATTGTAGACCGTGTATAATTGAAATACGCCTTGTATTTAAAGACGGAGGGAGTATATAGGAAGACTAAGAGATCAGTGTTAAATACTCCCTCCAGGCTCCAGTTGAAATATTTGACGTTGGGAGAACTCAATTCTCCCTAATCAAATAAATTTGATCTCTCTTTTGCTTTTGTGCTTTAAGGTGGGTGTGTGAAAATGGGGCTGGTGAAGATAAAGGCAGATAGGGGTGAGGGGTTTCTACGGTATTGACTATATATTGTCATATATATTGACGTGACCCGAAGTACTGTACGAGCAGTACCCCAAATGATCCATATCTATTAGACGTAACCTTAAATGGGAATAGGTTTTCTGTGCCAGATAAGGGCAACAGAGGATTGTTTCATGAGGATATTAGCTAAGCCGTAAATTATATTATTGATTCTCATTATGCTGTTTTTATTGCAATTAACTAAAGCCAATTTTAATTAGGTGAAACGGAAAAATAACTTGAATATACAAAGATGAGTATTCATTGGTGCAAAATTTATATAATAATACAATCAAATTAATTATAATGAGCCGGATCATATGTTACAAAAATAACATAAGCAACAATATGAGCCGGACTAATAAAAAAACTCGAACATTTACAATGATATATATGACCACTATCAATCCAGCTTAAAAAAATGGAAAAATATTTTCTTCCTCTAATAGAAGACCATGAGACCAGCCACTAAGACACCCAAACCAAGCCCAACCAGAGATTCAACACCAACAGACTTGCTTGCCGAGCTCGACGGAGGCACAGGCCGGCCTCCGGCCTTAGGGGCCATGGCATTTGGCGCCATTGCTGCTGGTGTGCCAGCACGAGGTGCCATTGGCGATGGTGCACTGTTGCTTCCAGTGGCAGCCTTGACCTCGATGGCGACCTTCATCCCGGCAGTGCAATGTCCCGGCACGCCGCAGATGAAGTACCGTGTGCCGGCGGCGGAGAGTTGGACGGTGTCATCGCCTGAGGTGAAGGTGGCGATAGGGCCAGAGGCAGAGCAGGCGTCATACCCGGCCTTGTTCACCTCCACTACATCGTGGGCCGAGGAGGAGTACTTGAACACTGCACATTAGTTACAACATTATTATTGAGAGGGTATGCATCAGACAGTTCAACACAAAAGTCTAAACTGATGAGAAGTCACTGAACGATTCAATTGTACTTCAACGACATGTGTGCGTACCTATCTGATCTCCGACACGAAAGTTGATGCTGGAAACCCATTGCGCGTAGTTAGTCCTTGTGTCCCATGATCCATTTGGAGCTCCGACGGTGTAGGTCGTGGCGCCCAACGCTGTGGCAAGCACGGCGGAGGCCATGGCAACGAGGAGGAGGACTTTGGCTGCCATGATCGCCGTGGGGGTGATATGTAGATTGATCTAGCCCCAGGTAATCAGTAGAAGTTGGAGGTCGAATACCCAGATGCCCAGATGGGTTGAATGGTGATGAGTTGGGGAATGAGTTGGCTGGTTAGTTGGGGGAATGAGGAGATGTGTGTATATAAAGGCGTTGGTTGAAGGTGCGAATAGAACGCGTGAATAGGTCGGTCTAATGTATGCGTGAGTTGTATGTTTTGACTCGCTCGTTGTATGCATGCAAACGTGTATGGTGAGAGCAGGTTGCCTGGTCGATCGACCAAGTCAGTCTTTTGGGTGAGATTAATAATCAATAATCAATGTAGATCAATACATGTGAAATGATCAAACATAGAGGCTATGTATATGGATGAATGGCTGCACGTATTAATTAATTTGTTTTCATCACCTCTGAAATGATCAAACTAGCTAGCTGCTTTAATTTCTTATAAGCAAAGGCCGGATTTTTTTTTCATTATCTTAAAGAAAATAGTAGGTAAGTTCCTCGATTCATTGATCTGTCGCCGTAATTTACAATTGGTTGGAATGTGTATAACTATTCTAGCTACTATACTAATTTCAATATTTAAAATGTCATATAATAGTGTCCGGATATGGATAGAGTACGCATTCTTTTTTGATAATATGGAGGGAGCACTTAACAAGAAAATCGGCATGCATGCACGCCTTGTGTTTAGCCCATGTACCTTGAAAAACCACTACACTATAGCAACCAAGTTACTCGCTCCGTCCTTAAATACTAGGCATATTTCAATTGTACACGGTCTATAATACTTTACTTAGACCATTAATTCATTACTTAAGAAATTATCAAAAACTATAAAATTTACATCATATGAAAACACATTCAAATACAAATATAATGATGTCACATGCATAACACTAAACACCAACATGGTTAGTTTAAATATTAGTCAAACCTTTTAAATATTGACTTTGAGAAAAATAAGGACGCCTTATATTAAAGAACGGAGGGAGTAATTCACAACCCAAGATATTGGTGCAATGATATATGGCTGATCAATTTGGTCCAGGCGTCCAACGAGGGTATGGATGCTGCGACCTTTCACCGTGGAAGAAGACGAGCAAATTAAGGTCTTGTTTGACGAGCTTTTTCAGCTTCTCCTGATTCTTCTTCCGGAAGTTATAGCTGCCAGAAACTTCTCCAAACACTTATTAGCTTAACTTATCAGAATGAGTAGTTACATATTCCCAGAAAATAAAAAAACATAGAAATAGAGGTTAGATTTTGCAGCTTCTACAGACTCTCACTAGCTAGACACCAGTTAGTTGCTTCTCGGAAACTAAAGCTTCTCCAAAAAGACTCTAAGGGCCTGTTTGGGGGAGCTTAAGATTCTGAGAAGCAGCTGTTTGGTAGCCAGCTTCTGAGAATCTGGAAAAGCTTTGAAACCCAGCTTCTTTAGATTCTAGCTTCTCAGTTCATTTTCCATCTGTAACTGGAGCTTCTCAGAAGCTGTAAACTGTTTGGGGCAGCTTCTACCAACTACAGCTTTTGGGAGAAGCTGCAGCTGGCAGAAGCTCCCCCAAACAGGGCCTAAGCAGGACTCTGACCATGGGGAGATACAATGTCATAGCTATGGGAATTCAAGGAGATGGGATAAGAAAGAGATCTAGCTTATTGACGCAGTTATTTATATTGAATACGGAATACTCCTTCCGTCTCATAAAAATGATTCATGCTAATCCTAGACAAAAATAGTGGAGGATAAAGTACTCATAAGTGCAAAAGTAGTATTGGTTGGTGGGTAGGTAAATGGTATTAGATGGATAAAAATTCTCAGTTTGTGAATCAAGAGTATCTAAGAGCGTATAAATTAATTGATTTATTTTATGACAACGTTTGAATCCTAAATTTGTTTTTTTAACAGGAGGGAGTATAGGATTGTTTCATGGGATATATATACTATGTCGCTAGGTCATAAACTATATTTAATTAATCATTTTTTAAAATTATATTGTACTTTCTATTTTTAGTTGTAAGTAATTAGAGTCCATTTTAATTAGGTGAAACGAAAAAAAATATAGCTTCAATATACAAACACAAGTGATCATGGGTGGAAAACGTATACAATAATATAATCTAATTAATTATAATGAGCTGAATCATATGTAACAAAAAAAATTACATGAGTAACAGTATGAGCCGGACAAATATCAAATCTCAAATAATTACAACAAATGACCTCGATCAAACATGAGTCATAAAAAATAGAACAATATTTTCTCCTCTTAAAAGACCATGAGACCCGCCGCTATGGCGCTCAAGCTAAGCCCAACTAGAGACCTGACACCAACGGACTTGCTTGCTGAGCTTGACGGAGGCACAGGCCGGCCTCCGACTGTTGGGGGGATGGCGTTTGGCGCCATTGCTGCCGGTGTACGTGGAGATGGGGCGGTGTTACTGCCGGTGGCAGCCTCGACCTTGACGGCGACCTTCATACCGGCAGTGCAGTGCCCTGGCACGCCACAAATGAAGTAGCGCGTGCCGACGGCGTTGAGCTGGACGGTGTCGTCGCCGGAGGTGAAGGTGGCGATGGCACCGGAGGCCGAGCAGGAGTCATAGTTGGCCTTGGTCACCTCCACCACATCGTGGACCGACGAGGAGTACTTAAACACTACACATTAATTACACACATAATTAATGAGTTGTACATATCGATTAATTTAAAATAAAAATAAGTTAATGAGAAAAGACTGACAATATAGTTATGTTCATGTACATACCTATCTGGTCTTCGACACGAAAGTTGATGTTGGAAACCCATTGGGCATAGTTGGTCCTCATGTCCCATGACCCATTTGGAGCTCCGACGGTGTACGTCGTGGCGCCCAACGCCGTGGTAAGCACGGCAGAGGCCATAGCAAGAATGAGGAGGGCTTTGGCTGCCATGATCGCCGTGGAATCGATCGATGAACTGTAGCCTTTGAGGATTGATCGATCGATCGATGTCCAAGCAATTGACAATTCAAGCTAGGATCGATTGATAGAATGTGTTGGTGAGTTGGGGAAGATGATGGGAGGACGGGTGTATATATAGGCGTTGGTTGAGGTGTGAAATAGAAAAGTAGAACGCGTAGAATGGTGAGAAAGATTGTGTGAAGAGTCGGTATGTGTTGACTCTATCTATGTCTTCTCTCTCCCTCTCAATAGAAAATTATGTGTTGTTGACTCGCTCGTTGTATGCATGCAGACGTGTATGGTGAGTTCTGCTACTTTCCTGGCCGACCAAGTCTTTTGTTGGGTGAGATTAATAATTAATAAAGAAAATGAAAGGCATATGTGAAATGATCAAACATAGAGGCCGTATATATGGATTTATAGTTGCACATATTAATAAATTAATTAATTTTGTTTCATCACCTCTGAAATGATCAAACTAGCTACCTGTGAAATGATCAAACTAGCTATAGTAGGTTAGTTTCTCGGTCCATTGATCTGTCGTCGTTGTGCAATTTGGATAAAGAATTTTTTTTTATAAATAATAGTATTTTAATGAAAAAACACAAAAATAAATCTAGAGGAACACAAAATATTAGTTTAGCACCCTATCGACATTGTAAATGACGACATGCACCTATCGACGTGGGGTGTGACGATAGGGCCCACCTCCGTCGTTGTGGTGGCCTGTCGCCATATCAAATGGGATGACGACGGTGTCCGCCATAGGAGGCCTATTGTCATCTGCAATGACGACAAATTCCGCCACATACTATTAGTACGAAGGCCTGTCGCATAGGCATTGACGATAGGTAGCTTATCGTCGAGCCCGACACGATAGGGTACCTAAATCCATAATTTTTTTCATTTGCCATCTATTTTTTACTTTTCATTAAAATACTATTATTTGTTAAAAAAATGTGTGAGTTTAAAGCTCGTTGACAGCGTACATGAATTTAGCAGAAACTTCGAGACGAGTAATTTATCTCATACAAAATTGAAAAAAAAAATCAGCATTCACAAATGAACCAGGGTACATAGAGCCATTTCCCTTTTTTCCTCTAATGGGATACATAATGTTTTGAAAGGAAAGTGGAGCGATAAAATAAATAAACAGAGGAAGATGAAAATTCAGTCTTTGCAAAGTACTCACTCCGGTCACAAACATATGACGTCACATAAAAAAAACAGAAGGTAGTATTCATTAAGGCAAATAGGTGCGTGCATTTGGAAATGGGCCTTTAGTGTGCAGTATCAGGCCGACCGGGATCTTCAGACTTCAGGCCCAAATTAGTTAATTTTAGCCTTTTTAGGCCTGTAAATAACCGAGCCATACATGCATGACGCATGACGATATATCTGCCGATTTATTTAATTCATTTATTTTTGGGCCTGGATTGCAAATCAAACAGACTACAATTTGCAAGTTGCAACCATATATCTGCCGATGGATATGAGTGGTGTGTCCTGGTCCCTTGATGCCATGCTTTCGGGCTGATTAATTAAAGCAGTGTCTGATATGTTGGTGTGTCAATTCTCAATTCAAGCCTATTAGTACTGGATAACATCGACAGTAATGGTTGCTAGTCTATTTCATCAACCGTATGATTGATATATGCACTGAAACAAGTGAAATTAACTCATATCTTGTACGTTACGACGACATCATGTAGACCACCATATTCTTGTGATACGTACTACCTTCATCATATCTTGCAAACGGCAATCATTTTAGGGTTATTAGTTATTTTTTGCCACTTATGAACTTGAGAAAAAATCCTTGAAAAAATTCACATGTACAATATCCCAGCTACAACATGTTCGCTTAATCGCTTAACTTCCAAAAGGTCACAGTTTTTTCCAGGGCTAAGAAAAGGCTAATTTCGACCATGTCAAAATGATCAATTAGCCAGCCTGGTATAGCACAACAAGCACCCGTTTCTCTCGAGGGTGAAAGCCAGAAAATAAGGTGAGCTCAGAGGAAGAAGATATAGCACATGACAAATAAGATCTGTCACCAGTGAAAATGTGAAATTATTATCTAGGCGGCATCCGCGAAGACGATTTTGTAGACCAATTCCCCCACCTACAATGTGCTAAGGCTATTATGTGAAAATCAAATCTATTAGAATCTGATGTATACCTTGTACACAAATTAAACGAAAATGAAATCAAATTAAGAAATATGCAACCTCTAAAATCTAAATAAATATAAATAAATACTCACAAAACCCACATCAGGTACATACTAAATCAAACCATCATACATACTTAATTACAGAACAAAAAAAAAACTCCAAAAGCTAGGAAATTAAAGAGTTTAATTACACGTGTACTACCACAGTGGCAGGAGAGCATACAAAATCACATGGACTAGGCCGATGCCGGCAGTCACCGGCGGCGAGCTCGCGGAGGTCGTCGACGGCGGCGGCGCGGCGGTGGGCCCGGCGGCGGCCGATGGGCCGGAGGCGGCGGCGATGACGTCGATGCGGATCTTCATGCCGCTGTCGCAGTGGCCGGTGAGGCCGCAGAGGAAGTAACGGGTGCCGACGGCGGCGAGGGTGATGACGTCATTGCCGGAGCGGAAGGCGGAGATGTTGTTGGCGTTGGAGCAGGCGTCGTACCCTGCCTTGGTCACCTCCACCACGTCGTGCAGCTCACGAGAGTACGTGAACGCTATATATGTGTGTGCATTTTTCAGAAATTAATTAATCTTTGAACAGATTGATTAATCCAAATCAAAAACAGGGATAAGATCTCAAGAAATGGATTAAGATCTCAAGAACATGATCGACAAGGATATTTGTTTTTCTGGGATTGTACTGTGGGCGTGTTGGTTTCTAGCTGTTTCATGAGTTTGGCTGTTTAGAATAGTATCGGACACAAAACGAGAAATTTTTATTTTTAAAAACAACCTATATGTAGAACTTTTTTTTATAAAAAATACACCATTTATTAGTTTAGAAAGTGTGCGCATGCTAAAAGTAGAAAAACTACTATTCTTTTCTACTTCTGTCGAATAGGCCTGATTTACAATATACGGTTTGGTAATTTGTTTGGGCAACACAATATCAGGACTAAACTAAACTGACACTGGAGTGAAACTTTGAGGACAAATGGATCATATATATTACCTATTCGTCCAATCCAAATGAAGAATAGAATTAAGGCCTCAAGATCGAGTTAACACCAAAACTATCAACATTGAATCACTAATCGAATAGCTAAGCTGCAATTGATTAATTTTGATTACTGACTGATCTTGTCGCCGGGGTGGAAGGTGCGGCGATTGACCCACTCGTTGTAGTCTGTCTCCATATCCCACAACCCCTCCGGCGCCCCCACCGTGTACGTCGTCGCGCCGGCCACCGCTGCCTGAGCCACGACAACGGCGGCGACCATCACCACCGCCGCCGCCATGGCAGCATCAAGCCCTCCTCGAGCTCGAACCCTCCTCTCCATGGATCGATTGGAAGAGGCAATTCAAGCAGAAGAGAATAATATATCAGAGAGAGAATGAGGGATATGTATACATATCTAGCTATAGCTTTGGCTGATATATGAGTGAGTGAGTGAGTGAGTATATGTATCTATATATCGATCTGAATTAATTGGTCTGTGCATGCATCACAATGGGGAAGTTGTTGCTAGGTCTCTCTTGAGCACATTAATTAGCTTCAGCTAGCTATCTATTGAGATCGATCAGTTGCTGCATGCAATGCAAAGAGGAAGCTAGTGAGTGGTCCTCCATTAAGTGCAATGGGGTTTTGCAGCAGCTAGCGTAACAGTAGGAACAGCTACAGATCGACCGATCGACAGAGATGTTGACAATGTCGTCAGAGAGAGAGAGAGAGAGAGAGAGCGGAATTCAGGATCATCATCAGAATTAGCGGGCTCGAGACCGTCAGATCAGATGAATCGACGGTCCAGATCGGTGGCCTATCGATCGAGCAGATGAATTATTGTTGTTGGATATGATTATTGTTGCTTAATTCGGTGCATCAATTCATTACCTACTATAGCCGGGCCGGATTGTTGAATTCTGGTAATGTGTTCAGACCAGCTGTTACTGTTATATGTCCATTTCACAAAGATGGGAGAGTGAGAGGGAAGAGTCAAAGGAGATCGTCCTGTTCAGATTTGCAGAGACTAAACACATTTTGCACTGCAAATATCTGCTGGTTTATCTCTTTTAATTAATTTTCATGGAAATATCTATGTCGTTTTACATTGATCTGGTATAAAAGCACATAGAGCACACCCCAAAGTCTCGACCTCCCGCTATAGTGCCCTTAGATGGTATTACTGGTTAGTTGTCTTTTAGCCGGGTCGGCCGAAAGATTCGGTCCACCAATTTTATTAAGACTTTGGGAGAAAATTATCGGTTACAATTCTTGACAGAAAGCTGTTAATTTCGATGCCAAGCAAGCTTACATCAGGGAAAATAAACCGATGAAGGAAACTAAAAAACCTGAACTCTAGAATTAGCCGTTGTCTCTGATTAATCCGGCAGTTTTCCACTGAAAAAACTCCTCTTTCACATCAGCAACTAGACTGTCCACCGTTCTGAAGATGTGCTGAAAGATTCTCGCGTTTCTTTCCTTCCAAATGGTCCAGCAAGTCAGCATAAAGAAGGAGTCGAAAGCTTCTCTGTGCTGTTTATGAATTTTGCTCCTCACTCGCAGCCACCAGTCAGCAATGGTGCTAGTTGAATCGCCTGGGAGATTAAAACTTGCTCCCAGCCATCCCCGCAGCACCTGCCAAACTCTATTGGTAAAAGAGCAACCAGCAAACAGGTGTTGCCCATCTTCTTCTTCAGTTTGACAGAGAGAGCATTTGGGAGAATGAGTCCACCCCTTCTTTTTAAGATTGTCAGCCGTTGAACATCTTCCTTTAGCCATCAGCCATATAAAAAATCTCACTCGGGCTGGTTAGTTGTCCGATTTTTTAAAAATCTATCCGTTATATTGTAGACTGTTTAAGTTATATTAAAAGTCATTCAACACTTCATATTTAATCTTTCCCCATTCTTCTTATGTTCCTCCCAATCCACTTTGCTTCGCCACACACTTCTTGGCACACATGTCCCCTCTCTCTCTCTCTCGCAGTCTCGCCAACACCCATCCACGCCAAAAAGAATTATTAGCCCAATCTCCTCATATAGCCTTCCCTCCTTTTCTCCTCCTCCTCCTCCTCCTCCTCCTCCTCGTGTGCACAATGTTTTCATCCCCCTGTTCAATAGCTCCAGCAAGTTTCCCTGCACACACCTCTCCTCTTCCATCGTCAGCAGCTGGATCGCACAACTCCTGGCTCCCACCACCAACCTATTTGTTGTCATCCTCAATCATACAGCAGCAGCACCAGTGCTGCTAGCCTGCTACCATCGCCCATCAGTTTTTCACTGATCCGACATCATTTTTAAGTCCCTGCTTTAACGATTCCTACCCTCTCTCCCAACACAATCCAACCAAAAATTAATCCCTTTTTGAAGTCCGATGTTGTTACCACCGAAAAAGATGCATTCGTTGAGGGAGTCACCGTAACTAGCGAATTTGTGTCTAGCAGTTCTACTTCTCACTCCAACAATTGGAGATTGAAGACGTACCCACTGGAAAGATGCATTCGTCGAGAGAGTCACCGTCACTAGTGAGCTCATGTTCAGTAGTAGCTCTCTACTTTTCGCTCTCCCCAAACAACTAAGGTTGAGGACAGATTCGAGAAAATCTCGGTCACTTGACCGATATCCGTTCACAGATATAAATATAAATATTTTGAATGGATATGACTCACCCTAGGCTCTTAGCACTACTTCCGAGATCATAAATGTGTTTACTATTTTTATTTAAAGAACACCCTACTAGCTAGGCGCTAGTTAGCACTTAGCACTTTCGTACGTAAAGCAATATGTCCGTCCATCTAAAGATATAGCTAAAAAGGCCCAATGATTAACAATTTTGTACGTAGCGTTAGATTGACAATTACATGTCGGTCCCAACACAGTATGCCTGGCAGAGGCACAGAGCTCCTGTTAATTATTGGTTTCACAAAACACACGCACACATCTTAATGAATTTTGGCCGATGTTTAATTCTTTGCCTGCCCGGAGAAAAAACCGGCAAAACACATACTAGTACTATTATGGTTATGGGGAATTGGGGACGACTGAACTGTAGTACTATACATGTATAATAGGAAAGAGTATCCTAGGAATTAGTTAATCTATTGGCGCCCATTAAATTTTATCCATTCCAAATACATGGTGCAGCTGCTTGTACTTGCTGTGAAAAGAGAGCTCAACGGCCGATATATGAATGTCGAGACATTGCCATCAATTGTTGAATGGAGACATTTGACATCAATGGATGAACAGATCATTTGGTCAACTGGTCGAACGGCTAAAGCTTTTGCGTTAGGTACATGTACTACCAAATTTTATGGGCCACGTACGGCTGCATTTGTCAATTGGACGCCTGGCCTTAGCCATTATACAGCGCCTACTAGCTCAAGTGTTTATGCTTGTGAAAGTTTTAATTTTCCTAAGGGTATTTGTAGTGTAGCAATTGATAACACAATATGTCAATTTGTTATTTAGTTAGTACATGAGAAAATAGTGATTACTAGAAAAAGATGTCGGCTTCCTTTGGAATAGAGTAAAAAAGAGAGATTTTTTTAAGGGAATTAAACTGCTCCATACGAAAATCCTCTATATGGCAATGCTGTTCTCTTGAACTGCTTTTGAGCATGATTGTTTCAGATGCATTTTTTAAAGTAAGGCCCCTTTGATTCATGGGAATTTCATAGGAAAAAAAAGGATTCTTGTTTCCATAGAATTTGGATCTGTAGGGTCTTTTGATTTGCAGGAATGATACATAGGAAAGTTTCCTATTTCATAGGAGAATCACAGGAAACAAAAATCTACCTTGAGCTCTTTTTTCCATCATACACGCGTAGGATCGAGGCAAATGACAAGTTTAATTACACACATGAGAGATTGACAAGAGGGACAAATGACAAGCCAAATCAATTTGGTAGCTCTTATATACTTTCTAACACTCCTATTCCTGTGAAATTCCTTTGCCCTTTCAAACAACTATTTTTATAACTTTTCTATGTTTTTAATCTTTTGTTTTACAGTTATATTCCTGTAGGATTCCTGTGTTTTTCCTATTACTACGTTTTTCATATCCTGCATTTCAAAGGGGCCCTAAGGTCCACGTCTCCACGAACTTCTAAATTACACATTTAGGTTCATGCATGGTTTAGATTTAATGCACCATAACGGTAACCTCGTTTGAGAGATAAGTTTAATAGGAGAGCCCACCTCCCACCTGCTATCCCTAATTCTAATTGTACTAACATGTATAATAGATTGGCTATAAGGTTGACTCCAATTCTCTTTTTTATCTCTATACATCAAATACAATTATCTTGAAATTTGTGTAGAGCTAACTCTTGTATAAGAGCCCACTATTTTTTTCTTTTTTTATTGTGTCTCTCCTCCACATCGGCTTAGTCGGATTAGAACCCATTATTTTACTTGCTCTAAGTGGTTAGGACCATATGTGTGGTCATGCTAATAAAAAATTTGCAAAGTGTCCTCTTTATGTCACTCCTCTCACTTTTCCCACCACTTCACCACACCAACCATCTTCAAGCCATCCATACCGCAGCTGGTATTTCTTTGGTGTTTGGAGGGTATGAACCTAAAACTTACTAAAACTTGCTAATCATACCTAAAAATGCTTAATTTTACATACAGAGAGAGTCGTTTATTTGGTTCAAATAAAATGGACCAACTAGTACTCGTAGGTCAAGCGTAGTAATTGACTAACTTTGAAGTCAAGACGGGATTATCAATTATAAAAAAAAAATGACTAAATGATCGGACAACCACCATCATCAGCCCTACATACGAAAGAAACGCGAAACGAGCGTGGTCACAGGCTCACAGCTGAGTTGGCGTCCACAGAAAACAAGCTTGTTAAACCACTGGATGACAGATTCGCGAAAAACCGCCTGCCGGAGCAAATACAAAAACCATTCGGTAAACCTAGCATGCAAATTCACAACAACGAATTTCTTCAGAAACGGCCCGGCCCATTTACCAGCTTAGTACGGCCTGTTTTGCGGCAGGCAAAACCCTAAATAAACCCTTTTCCTTCTCCTTCTCCTCCTCTCTCTCTCCCCCTTCCCACCCGCCGCCGCCTCTCTTCGCCGCCTTTCTTCGTCGCCGCCGTCGTCCTCTTCCACTACTGGTACGCCCGCCGCCGCCATGCTCAGTTGCCTACGCTTCCTCCCCTCCTCCTCGTACGGTTTCCTCCAACTCGAATGGTTGATTCCTGGCCGCGCGCGTGGTCTTAGATGTTTTGCTGGTTGCTCTGTCTACGCGCGATTAGTGGGGTGCTGATCGCTGCGAGCGGTAGCTCATGATAGATTGATTAATTGCGAGATTGCTCGTCGCGCTCATGCTTGCCCGTCGATGCCCTTCCGTCTCAGCGCCAATAGTTGGTTGGTTGCTTCTCTCTTCTGAGAGACAGCAATCAATTCATGCCCGTCGATTTTCCTATAAGTGCTGACTCAACAAACTATTGTGGTAGAGTTTGTAATGACGAAAGCGTTGTAGATTGTTTTTGTCTAATTTATCGGTTAGCGAAAATATCATGTTCAGGCAGTTGTGCGTATGAGACACTTTGAATAAAAAGGGAAATTAGGCCAACACCCAACTAGTTAGCCTATAATAATGCATGCGCTTCGAAGATCATGTATGCAAATTTTTGCATGGAAGGGGTGGCCGATGCTAATGTAGGAATTGAATTGAGTGTTGCTGCTGCTGTGTATACAGTTGTTCCTGTGACATTTTTGGGATTTTCTTATTTCTGCTAATTGAATCATTTCTTTCTATGCTTTTTTCATTTTTAATGCAGTGTGACAATGGTGAAATTTGAAAGTGAGGACCCCTTGGTTCATGATGAACCCATGCTGGATGATGTTGATAGTGATGAGGAACAGTCAGAGTCGGAGTCGGAAGATGATTCAGGGGAAGAATTCCATGCTGAGCCTTCAAAGAAGGCTATATACAATAAGGAGGCTATCCTCGAGAAGCTCGAGGACATAGGCTGGCCAGAGAATGTGGACTGGAGGCACAAACTCACCGTCGAACATGATCAGGGGGAAAAGGTTGATGTGAATGATGATCTTGCCCGTGAGCTTGCGTTCTACACTCAGGCTTTGGATGGAACGAGGCAGGCCTTCGAGAAGTTGCAATCTATGAAGGTTCGCTTCCTCAGGCCAGCTGATTACTATGCTGAGATGGTGAAGACTGATGCACACATGCACAAGATCAAAGGGAGACTGTTGTCAGAGAAGAAGAAGATTGAGGAGGCAGAGGAGAGGAAGAAGGCGAGAGAAGCTAAAAAGAGGTCAAAGGAGGTGCAGGCACAGAAGAACAAGGAGAAGATCAGGCAGAAGAAAGAGCAGATTGATTCAGTCAAGAAGTGGAGGAAGCAGAGGCAACAGGGTGGATTCTCCAAGGGAAATGATGATGGCCCGGATCTGAATTTTGAAGGCGAGGAAGGATTCAAGCAATCAAAGAAAAAAAGGCCTGGTGTTTCTCCTGGAGATAGGTCTGGTGGCCTTGCTAAGAAAGGCAATCCAGGAAAGAATAGGAAGACGAGAGATTCCAAGTATGGGCATGGTGGTCGGAAAGGGCTGAAGAAGCAAAACACTGCTGAGACGACGAATGACTTCAGAGGATTCAATCAGAGGGGTGAATCTCAAAACAAGAAGAGAAAGATGTCTTGATGCAGCATTGTAAGAATCTGTGCCTTTTGTGCCGTATCACTATTTTTGTCTGCTAATTTATTTTGCGTCAGTACTTTGTTACTAAGATGTGAAAGTTAGCTGAGAGCCTGAGATAGAGAATTTAGGAGGCAGTTGAAACGGAAGGCCAACTTTATCTTTTAACTTAGCTGTTCTCCATAAGGTGTTTTGCCTTTTACATTTATCTGGTGATGATGCTTTATAGCTGCAGAAGAATCTCACTAATATTGCAATTATCCTGAAAGTATATTTGCCTGTTTGGTTGTCCTCCTCTGCGCTATTGTTGTATAAGTGTGCCAACGTAGGGCGCTTGTTTTTCTATTGTGCTTGCTTGTGGGCGAGTAACCTCTCCCTCTCTGCCTCTTAAAAATATTTTTCTTTAGTTAGCACGCAGCTTATTTGTCATTCCTTGTTGTTTTTAGTAAATGATTTGGTTTTTCGTGCCTTGGATTTTGATTTCATGGTTTCCTCTTCCTGATTCTGGCCTTCATGAATTTGACTAAATTGATACAATTGATTCTTGCTGCATGATTTTTCTTTTAACTAAACCGCATTGATCTTTCAACTAAACTGCATTGATTCTGATACAATTTCATAAAGATCATTCGTTCTTGCTGCATTTGATGATAATTTCCTTGATCTTTCTGATTGATATTACATTAAATATCCTCTGGAAACTATTCTTTCTACTACTTTTATGATGTCTATTGATTGGCACGCCATAGAATTTTGCTGTTCAATGGAGCATCACTAATGAGTAATGAGTGGGTGAACCATGTATAGAGAGATGCATCTCACCCTTGTTTTTGTGTTCGATAAAATTTCTATCCTATGTGATAAGGCATTGAATTGCACTGTACTGAATCTGATAGTTTTCTGCATCCGAACTCCAAATGAACACAATTCCACAGAACGCCATGCCCCTGTGGTTTATGAATATGCGAGACAACTATTTCCATGCACGCTATAAACTTTACTAGTTTCCTTTACTAAAATCATTTGCACTGATTCATTCTTTTCCCAGTTAAGAAATTGTTGTCACCTGTATGAACTGTCAAATCGTGAAAAAAAGTATAATTTGATGAAGATTACGGCTCAAAAAAATGTAAATGACGTGCGAAATCTAAATAAAAGAAAACTATGATCCAATGCTTTATTTACAATGAACTTATGGTACCATTTTGCAAAAATTTTAAAAATGTAAAATAAAACTTAATACTTCCTCGGTATTTTAATATATGACGTTTTTAACACTAAAATTAGTGTTAAAAACGTCATATATTAATGACCAGAGGGGGTATATATCACACCTAAAATAATGTGTTTAATTCTGAGATATGAGCAGAACATATATGAACAAAGTTTGTTGTGCTAAATGCCTAACTTAATTTGGGTAAATTAGGAGGTGGATTCCCCTATCAATTTCCACTGAATGCCTTGCACTTGGTTGGCTTAAGCCCCAACAAAGCCGAACAGAGCCCACCCATGTTGGTCTGCTGGCTGTTTCAGGTTGTTGGCCTTGAAGCCTTCGGGCTTTTTTTTCGCACAAGATAATGAACCGCAAGTATATATGTCTAGTATATAAGCATTAAGCATATGACTATTCATATTTCAAAATGTTTTTCATCTCATATTAGTTCGCAATCCCACATCCACGGTTAAAAAAATGCCGGCCGTACACGTGGATTTGTCAGGATGGAGGCCCATCCAAACGAGGCCTAATTGCAAAAAAAAAGCAGCTTGGCCAAACAACCGTATGTGTCAGAAGCAGTTCAAAAAATATAAGGATTGCCATGTAATCATAAGTAGACTCAAATAGTTTCTCTTGTTGTATCTGTATGTTGTATGATACTTACATGCATACTTGTATGAGATGTACATACAGTGCCAATGTACACTCAAGTTACACAGCAAAAGTCAAAGGGAAAATATCTTGTATGATCATTTTCTACGTAAAATAAAAAATGAAGTATGCTGTTTCACATCTCAAGTATCTTTCTATGTATCCATGCTATTCTAGTTTCAGTATCTGTCACCGGATGCCACCAAGGAGCCGCACTGAGGGTCGCTATGGCCTTTTTTTTTCTCAAGCTAAAGGTCAGCAAACGGCAAAATGTCACTGCATGCAAGTAGAATCTAATTCCTGCAAGATCATTAAATTGCTATAAGAAAAGTTATGCCAGACCTTGGTGATACGATATACTGCAACAAAGGATAAGTAGGACACAACTAACATAAAAACATTAAAAATGGAAACGAATATACATTCATTGGCCTAATAAGATGAACCAAAAATAAGATTAAAAAATGCACGTTTCATATGATAAAAGCAATTGAGGCATGTTCATGGAAGTTCTGTGGGTTATTCATGAAAATACAAAGGGATGTGAGGAGAAACTTACTACAAGGAAGAGCATCCAGTTTGATTGAAGATGTGACTATGAATGCATTGCAATCAGTTCATCATCTTTGCATTTCCTGATGTTAATATCCATGTTGGTTTCAGACGAAGAAGGCACAACATCACAGCAATGTCGTCTTAAAGCCTGAAAACACACAATAGTAAAAATAACAATCACAAAATTTTAATGCAAGTACTGAAATTTTAGCCACAATTCATGAAGGCAACCATCGTAGTAATACCTTCCCAGGAACCAGATGTAATGGTTCAGATGTCACTCTAATTTGACGAAGATTCCTCAATGGAATCAAGTTAGGTAAACACTTTTTAGGCAGCTGCCTATTGTAATTGCCTTTTGTCTTGCCTTCACCAGAAGAAATACTTTTGAGGAAGAAAAGAGCAGCTCTTTTGCATTCATCCCTTGGATAGTGCTTGGTATCAAACATAAAAACATCAGTAACATTGCGGCCCCTTTTCCATGGCACAAATGTTTTCTGAACAGCAAGTAGGTCAGGAAGCAGGACATTCCCTTTGTACACCTGAACTGAATAACCCCAAGCTATTGATACAGTAATTGCCTTTGAATGGTCATAGCACACTGTCTGTTGAAGGATCCTTGCTGGATCAGCATTGGCAGCTCTAAAGAAATGCTCAATAGCTGTTGCACGATCCATACCAGGATAAAGAGGATAGACATGATCAAGGTGATGCAGTGAAACTAAAGGAGTAAGGGGATGTGCTCTCAGGAGTCCAGATATATCCCCATGAAGATCGATCTGTAATAACAAATGCAACAAAAACACACTTTAAGAATCATGCCTTTTTTGCTGCATAATTCAAGTAAAGCTATGGGGAAGGTTCCTGTCTACGAATCCTTAAAAAGTAATCATTTTATAGTTTTCAGTGGCTGCAAATGAGAAAGAAAGTGATACCTTGCAGTTTACATAGTAAAATCCATATAATTCATTAAATAACACAGAGAAGTGGAGCAAAAGGAAATAGTTTCTGCCGCTATGTTTAACTGTCATATAGTGGCCCACGGTACTACTTATTTCAGCAACAGCCAACAGTTCTAGTTGACAACATCATTATTTTCGAAGATGCCATTTGACAGCATTAAGATAGTGATGCTGAAAGCTTGAGATTATCTGAAAGGGATGTTTAGCATGCGGGCCAAAGTACCCACTTTCAAGTGCCCTCACAGGAAAGTTGATGGACCAGCATAGATCACTAAAAATCCAGTGCGCACTAGCACAGATTTCGTACTAATTCAGCAATTCATAGTTGTACACTTGTACTAGTAGTTGTTAGCCAGTACCCATCACTTCTGTATGGTTCCATGCGTACGCTTCTTAACAGCATTCTACAGGATTGGTGTGTTGTGGCTCTGCATTTGTTGAGAGCATTCTACAGGATAAGCTTTTTTTCCTGATAAGTCTATGTGCGGTACAAACGTATGCAGACAACAATACAGTACACACTAAAATTTTGAGTGGGAGAAAAAATATATAATTTGAATGATGTCAGTTTAAGACTTGCTACCATTGACAGCATACTTCGTTTATGCTAGCCAAGCTCAGTTCTAAAAACATTCACCCAACAATTTATTTTCCATAACTGATAGCTTAACGTCAAAGACTCTGAACTATGGTCTGACTAAGGAATGCAGAACACAGTACAACAACATGACCGTACAACTTAATGGCTACTAACTAACTATTAGAGTAGAACGACCATTGCTACAGATACTGCCAATAATGGTGGTTAGGCGGCACAAAATAAAATTATCCAACATGGTCAGCCAACTCTACTCATAATTCAGGTGTCACGAGTACCAAATTTTGCTTAAACAAATCCATTCTTTAACGATCCACTCCAATCTACTAACATTCCACAAGAGCATTGGCGTATTAGCATGTTGATGGATAAGAAATGCAAATAAGAAGGAGGAGGAGGAGAATACCTGATGAAATCCAGGTTCATGGGTGAGCTCGACGCCGAGCTCAGCAAGGCAGGCATGGATCCGGGCGTCACTACCATAAAGGTGCGGGTACCTGATCAGACACGAATCAAGCACCCTCGCGAGCCTTACGGCGAGCGGCCAGCTCACGGCGATGCCCCCTCCGCCGTACGCCATGGCGAACCCATGCCACGCGTTCTGCGCCGCCGATTCCGACCTCGCCCCGATGTACCACGCCTCTCGCCAGTCGTACCTCGACAGCGTGTGAACCAGGTTCGGCAGCACGAACGCCGTGTCGTCGTCCGCCAGCACCAGCCACCTCGCCGGCGGCGAGGTGGGGTTGTGGTGGTGGAGGATTTCCTTGGCGATTCGGGCGACGCGGACGGCGGAGGGGAGGCCGCGGGGGTGGGTGTAGGGGAATTTGGTGGAATCGGTGGAGGAGACGACGATGTGGAGATTTGGGGGAAGAGGGGAGGAGGCGGCGGCGGCGGGGGAGGGGGAGTCGAGGAAGAGGAAGGCGTGGGATGGGGGACGGAGCCAGAGGCGGAGGAGAGGGAGGCGGAGCGGGAGCGTGCGGCGGGAGGACGCGATCCCGAACACCACGTGCGCTAGCGTCGTCGGAGACGGCGAAGGCGGCGGCGGCGGCGAGTCGTCGCGGTGTGAATTGGTGGAGAGGAGGGGAGGAGGAGGAGGAGGGAGAGTGGGGTGGTGGTGGTGGATGAGGAGGAGGAGGAAGAGGAGGAGGAGGGGGAGGGAGAGGAGGAGTGGGCGGAGAGGGAGGAGGAGGCGGCGGCGAGACGGCGACGGCGAAGTCGGCGGCGGCATGGCGCGCGCCGGCGATGAGCGGAGAATTGCAAAAATGAGAGTGTGTTTGGAGAAGGGAAATGGGAGGTTAGGAAGTAGTAAAACGAAACCGCTCAACTTCAAAGTTGAAACTAGACCGTTTGGTTTACGTTTTCTTATACTCCCTTTTTTTTATATATATTTGACACCGTTATTTGACTATTCGTCTTATTTAAAAAATTTATACAAATGTCATTTATTTTGATATGAGTTGTTTCATTATTAAAGAAATTTATAAGATGACTTTTGTTTTTATATATTTGATTAAATTTTTTGAATAAGACGAATGGTCAAAGTTAAGATTAAAAGCCAATGGTGTCAAATATAAAAAAATGAAGAAAGTATTATTCCAATATAAATGAGTACATAAAGACTTCCATGGTAACCCACTCGGATTATAAGCTGAAGACAGAATTTCAATTTTTTAACTTAATTTTTAGAATTTATGATATAGATTTTTTATCGTAGTTTTTTCTTCTATCTTTGTCTTTTTAAACCATAAATAACATATTTATGAAAGTTTTACATATAAATTGTTTTGTTCTATCTTTGCCAAACAGTGAGGCCCCCAAATAAAACTATACGTACTTGAATTTTTCTTACTAAAATATTGTTACTTTTATCTACCTAGATTGAACCGATGGAAGTTTTGTTAGTAAGAAATTTTTAAGTATGTGTAACAGTGCTTAAAAATTCTTGCGAGAATTTTACTTACAAAGTTCATAAACAATAGATAACCATATGGAAGTTAAAAAAAATTCTAAATTAACTCACACCATGCCACATAATAATTAAATGTCACGATAACTGCTCCCTTCAGTTTCCTTATATTCGTAGAAACCACTCGACACTAATGAAAACAGGTGAAAATCAAATTAAATTCTAGTTTAACTAGTGTGCTTTTAACATGTTCAAAAATACGGGCTCGATAAGGCCAATAACCAAACGGTTCATAGGATTGTTTAAGTTTTTCTTTCTTTCATCCTTGTGTACAGATCTAAAAATAACTTGCATTTAGAACCAGATAAAAGTAGTAGTACCGAACTAGGATGACACAAAAAGTTAGTCAAAGCTCGAAAAGAAAGGAGTTCCCATGTGAATTGTGATCACTGCCATACATCAGCGTGTGTTCTTGTGTATTTTAGTTCATCTTTTACCAAAGCATCACATGACTCTTCTAGCCTTTTTTTTTTTAAAAAAAAACTTTTTCTCACTTTTCTTCACACATATATATGCATTGCTGGTTCAAACAAAACGTCTGCTTCGAGTTTCAAAAAAGAACATCTGCTTCAAGTCGCCGAATGGTGCGAGCGAGGAAGAAGATGACGACCTGACGACGCCATTTTTGGCGCCAAACGGCAACCGCATCACCCGTCGCTACCGTCACCGTCTATATATCTTTCATAGACTCTTACATAACCAGGTCAAGTTAATCTCATTATCTAATAAAAGGTCAACTTAATATATCATTAATTTGCAGTTGCATCAGGTTCAGAAGAATAATTAATTAGGACAAAATGATTTCTAGTGATGAACCATCATTCATGCATATGTGTGCATGTTTGCTTCAAGTTCAGAAGAATAATTAATTAGGACAAAATTAATTAGGAAGAAGATGACGGCCTGACACAAACTGTTATGGATAAAGATCATGCATGCATAATTTCTTTCAAACATGATGATTATGGTTAATTTGGACACTTGAGATGAACTAATTGCCACCAAAACGTACTGGAATCAGATGGTTTTAGTTCTGATTCTTAGTGTGTTGATGAGAATGCATTAAAAAACAACTAATTTTGTGATGATTTAACAGAGAAAGAAAAAATTATGAGTACTCCAGTCCCAGCAAAATTATTAATAAAACCAAGCCACCAACAAACATCCTGGTAACTCGCAATTGCAGAACATGCATTCAACTATAGATCCTTCTTGGCTCTTGAGAAATAAATCAAAATTTTTGTTTTGACGAACGATACGGCAAACTAGTATAGCAAAGTACAACAAAGAACAAATCTCCAATTCAGCCTTATTAATTGATCAAATATCATTGCTTCACTTCTGTTTCTTGCTTGGGACTATTGCCAGCTTGTTTGGGATTGCTGGCTGATCCACTTCATCCCAGCGCCATATGTTGCCATCCTCTGTGCAGGCAAGGATCGTGCTGAAGAAAAGGAAAACATATCAACACTTTTTTATGCTTCCTAGAATCCGAAGAAAAAAATGAGTGCAAATGATACGCTAGCTCCATCAGAATGAATAGTCAGAGGATAAATTTATTGTATGATACACTGATTCAAGCTAGAATTTGCACTGCATCAAGATGAGCAGAATGAATGTAGTGAAGTACCTTCCATCAAAGGACATTGCAGTCTGCCTTATGGCTGATTTCACTTGTGGATTACTGAGTCTGTAGATGATGATGATGATGATGATGATGATGATGATGATATGTATGAAGAACAAATGGAAGTTAGTAAAAAGTAACACCCAACACCTATATACCACATAAAAATGATGAAGATAACTTGAGTTCTTGCAGTTAATGTTACCGAGCAATTAGAACAGGAGGGCTGGCCTGTATTTCCCACAGGTAGATTTTGCCTTCACGATTGCCTGTTTTGATAGGCAAATGGTTATCCACTAGTATTTTTTATTTTTCGAAATTATCAAAATCAATAATAGCATTTTCGTTATCTAAAAAAACTAGCATATTTGTTGTCTTAATAAAAGTGCCATTTGTAACAATTTAGAACAGTAATCATTCAAAATCATTTATCAATCCTTCCAAAAAAAAGAGAAAAAACATTTTTAAGGAACAGTGAAACATTATATGTTACCTATTGCCAGCTGATTGAGATGAAAATCACAAGAGAATTTGATGAACCAGATGTTACAGCCCGGTACAGGGTACTTCTGAAGAACATCAATGTGACCCTACAAAATGAAAAGAAGAGCAGTTAATTTCCTTAGAGGGATACATTTAGTAGCAGGATAACTTCAAGAAAATAAACATAACCAACAGTAGTTTGGAATTTTGGATCAATAGACAAGGTCTGTAATTCTATAGAAAATAAATTATATATCACCTCGTTGGAGTTTTCTTCTTTTGTGATCGGTTCCCACATTAATATTTCATTTTCAACACTCTGCAAATTCAATTTAGCAGATATTAGATATAAACATCCTTCAGAAAAAAAAAAACAATTGTCATGGGAAAACTTCATTTGTAGCACTAGTGTAATGATTGGAAAGACGGTTCTATTACAGCCTAGAAATTTACACCAGCGATATATATATATGTCCTTCTATAAATAGGAAAAAAAGCCATGACATAATAATTTGTAAACACTAGAAAGATTGTTTATTCAAAACAACAATAATTTTACCTTTGACAGAATAAAGTCCCCAATCCATTTAGTACAGTCTACATAGTTAGAATGTACTTCAGCAATCAGGACCTGAAATGAGAGAGATGACACCATACTAGGTATAGATACTGGAGTAATAAATTAGAAATTAAAGAACAGATTCAGAGATGATAGGCAGATACTAGGCATACCGGAAATTGGACAAATTTTGTTGGAAATTTTGATGTAGCATCAGTCCATGAATAGGACTTCTCAACATATGGCCAGAATTCTATAGCATTCACAAACTTTCACTTATAAGCATATCTCAATTGTTAAGGTATCATTTCTTTTTAAGATAACATTTATGAATTGCTTTGCTAACCTTTGATTGACCAGATTTTCACAGTGTTGTCCATGCCACAACTTGCAAAGCGGTAGATATCAGATGAGTGAAAGTCCTGCAGCAATAATATTAATTATGATTAATACTTGCACTCATAATGTAATGAAAAAAGGCATAAAATTTTAGGGATAAAAAGTCAAATATTAATTTCAGTCCTGGTGAAATGAATACAAAAATTGGATTTGTTCAGTGACAAAAGGTGATGTCAAATACTCGACGAGTGACTTAAGACTAATCTCAAGTTAGTAAAAATTTATCATTACAAAAAGCAAAAAAAAAAAAGGCATAGTGGAGACAGAAGCAACTTACAACACTGAGTACTTCATGTCTGTGACCAACTACTCCAGCAAAAATCAAAATGCAGATCCCTGTCTGCACATTCCACAACCTAATAGATTCATCCTACACAGTGCCATAGGAAATAACATCAGTAAAAAAGGAAATAAATGTGCATATCAAATTCTGACAATGTAATCTTCCAACCTTGCTTGCAGAAATGATGAGTGAAGGCTTCAATGGTTGAGATTTTATTTCGTTTACTGAACCACCATGGCCAATAAGACTCTGTAAATTTTCGTGAACAAAAATAAGATACTGACTACACATCGAAAATACTTGGTATAAAATGATTTTTTTTCTCTTAAGTAGTTGACAAACCAATTTCTTGACTAGACATGATAAAGACCCACTACGGTGTACTGGACAAGATAATGCAGTAAAGACTTAAAGATCTATAAATCTTCCTATATCCAGAAAAGGCAGTAAAGACTAAAACCAGCAATCTGAGAAAGGCCCGATTTAGTATCTATATAGAGTGGCAAAAGAATAATCAAAGAAAATTACAAGTGACCTTCTTGAATGGATAACATTGATAAAATACTAGAAATTACTATTTCAGAGAAATTACTAAATTAGTAAGCAACTGTGAACGGTGTGAACCATAGCTTTATGTGACACACATATTACTGAAAAACAAAATAACACATATAGACTGATGTTGAGAAAAGTTTATCCAAGCTTGCAGTAATGGCAGATAAAAAAAATATGCACTGCTAGACCTTATGTATCTTTTCGCTGGTACAGTTGATGACTCGAATGATCCCAGTGCTTCCTGCGGCCACTAACAATGGTTTGCCGTCAACATCACAAGCCCAGCTCACTGTGAAGAATGACTCATCGCTCTGCGAGGAAATGTGGACCCCACTATCATTAGAAAAAGGTATCCTATCAAAACCTAAATTATGAAACTTACGGGTAAATTAATGAAAATTACAACGACGCTATTGAAGCTATCAATTTGATACAAATTAAGCTACACATTTTCATAAAACTACAACAATATTATATGATATTACCGTAAAGTTACAACTTTATATGTTTGATAAGTTTGGGCCAATATGTCATACACATATGAAAAACTTATTTTCGTCAATTTAGGCACATGTGTCATAAACACATAGTAGGATAAAGTTGTTTTCTATTAATGTTGCAGTTTTGTGAAATACCTTATGTTTATTTTAAACAAATAATTGCATTTTTTTAAGAAAAATACTCTGAATGACTTAATACACTAGAAATTGTTTGGAGAGCTTACATTGTCATCAATATATCCTTGTAGAAGAGCTAATTTACCATCCATGAGGCATCGATAGGTTGAAATCTGCAAAAGATCCAAACATCAATAGGGAGCAACATGTAAACAAAAATACATTCAAATTAACATATTTTCATAACTATATCAATTAAAATAGTTGTTATGGACAATAAAATATATGATCCGAAACTCCCTCCCATATGGATATTTTGGTAAAAAAATTCCAATAAAATTATTTTTTAGAATATATTATAAAGTGCAAATTAAGTGGACGCACAAAGTCCGATTAAAATTATCTATTTTCAAGAACAATAAAGGGAGTCCTAGATTTCGACCAAATTATTAAAACACAAATACTACTAGTACTTTCATGGTTAGATGGACACGACGCGTCAGTAGAGAACTTACACGGGGGCCACATGCAGTGGCAAAGACGTCGTAGTAGCGGACGTCGAGGAAGTTGAAGACAATGGCATAGACAGGGTGCTTGCCCTCAGTGTGCATGTTGGTTATCTTGTACTCTCGCTCTCGGCTCGGCGTTAGCGACCCAACCACTACCTCATGTCCTAGCCCCTCCAACGGCACCAACTTTGCCATATGTGGAGCAAGACTTGGGATGCTAGGGGGGTACGCAATTGCTTTCGACTCATTAGCCACCGTTGGTGAAGATGGCCCTTCCTTGGCAGCAGCGGAGGCAGAAGCGGTGGCGTTGGCAGCGGCGGCAACGGTGACAGAGCGGTTGCGCCGCGGGTAACGTGGTGGTTTATCTTCATGTTGTGCCGTGCTTCAATTTTGAGGTTGTGGGATTAATGAAATTCATTGGATATGTTTGAAACGTCAAGGTAACCATGTATTACATCCTTAAAAAAGTCTAATCAATAGGAATATCACTTACTCTTTTTGGGATGCTTGTTGTTTCCCGCTAGCAGAATCCATCTTTGTTCACGGCTTGTCCAATTTGAGGATGCGTAGTTTCTATCACCAGAAACGATAATATCAAAGATTGCTTTGATTGTGCAATAGCTACTTGTTACTCAAACGTCTTTAATAAAAAAAACAATGGTAATAAAACAAAGCAAAGATTTCAAATCCCAAATAAAAAGGGTGGTACCTCGGGTAGAGAGGAGCGGTGATCGGAGAGGGGCGGGGTTAGATGGAAATAGGGTGGCGGCGCGAGGGGGATGGAAAAGCAACAATGACCTAGCTATCTTTTATAGGAAAAAAAAACTAGGGTTTTTAATAGTGAATGGGCCAAATGGGCTTTTAAATATCATATACATGTCACGCAACTCGATGATTTTTGGGCCGTGGAGTTTATGTATATCCCACTTAGTTTCACCCATTTATGAGTGTCACACTTTATCCATAAAAATGTTATCTTGTAAATGAGATGAAAATAAATTTTATTATATTATAGTTGTGTACCTCAGCATATACCTAGTTGGTTAAACATTGTGTGATGAGATGTCACCTTGCCAACTACGAAGAATGTTCGCTAATGTGGGAGGTAGGGACAATGAGGAAGAAGAACGACGATTAGGAAGGAGTGGACGAAGGCTTGAAGCAACTACAACCTAGATCTCTCTCTTATAGGAACAATATAGTGTTTTCAAAATCAAATGCACTAAAATGGATTTTTCTGATTAACATATATATGGCCCGTGGCTTGATGAGTTTTGGTTGGCGAAATTTTTGGAACTCTGTTTAATCAATATGGTGGACAACGTGACTAACCGCTTCCAGAAATGGGATTTGGCAAAATAAGTTTTTTCTTAATATCTTGGATGAGCCAAGCAACTTATGTTTTCGGTGGGGCTTACGATCTTGATCTACATGTTGAGAATGGTGAGCCATCTATTGTTTTTTTATGGACAATAAACCGGTAAGGATGTGCCAATTGATGTGCTACTATCCGCCTAGATACGAGGGATGATAATATCGGCTGGGCGGCTCATGGATCACTCTGCTTCTGCTTGTACTCAATTTGCAGGGATTGGAAACACATATCTGATACAACCAAGGCTAAACTAATGGCCTAAACTACCGTCAATCGTTTTACAGAAGCATACCGTAATGATCAATTCAGAGTAACATTTCTTATGCTGGTACACTCTACGTTTGATTCAAGATTTACAGAGACGGACCGGATCGGATCGGCTGACAAGGATCCAGCATAGAAAATCTACATATAAAATGTGATTAGCAACCAATCGTAGCCTAAACAGCGTTTAATTTCAATAACTGTTGACATGACTAATTTGGTGATGTATCAGTAGTACAACAATCAGCTGACCCCAAATGCTTGAAGTGGTAGTCTGAAATACTGAAAAGCAAACTCATTACATTCTACAGCAGGAAGAAAAGATTCAACACATGAACTAGAATCTACCATCAAGGACAGGCATTAGCTGATATGTTCATATGTTGCCTCACAAAACCTACAGACTAACTAGTCATAATATAATATGATAAATATCGTCTGATAATAGTCATCAAAGACCAACAACAGAGCGGCTGTGATCGTCTGCGTCATGCAATTTGGTAGAAATGCTACACTTTTATGGGCATTTCCTTTGGATGTAGGATACTCCATGCTCTTCGTACCTGTTGCGACATAAATCAACTAACTTATGGGTGTCCATATGAGGAGCAAGACAAACGTAACCTGAAATAATATGCTATGTTTACTCTGCTTTGGAGAACCACATTTGCTGGAACGACCCAAGAGATGCAAGAATGCTCCCTCCAATCCAAACACTGCAGTCAAATAATAATAAATCAGTCATGTAATATGTTACTGCACAACTTTAATATGAAGAAGGATAAATCTTCTCTAGTATCAAATGGCACAATATGATCCCAAGAAAGACAAGAAACAAGTGTATTGTGCAGAGGAAAAAGGTGCTCGTTCAGACTTCTCCACTGCTCACTAGATAAAGTAGAGCATAGGTCGACGCAATTTGGGAAGGGTAAAGACTACAAAGATGAAAGCAAATACCTGAATCGCCTCTCTACTGAATTTCCACTTGCCAAAACCTTTACACGAGTATTACCAGAGGACTCCTGCAATATTTTGAGGTAGATATAAGAACAAGCCTTGCACAAGGTATAAGAAGACATTTTCAATAGCCTGAAATACCGAATAGATTTTTACGAAGTACACTCTATACCATTATTAACTAACCCCCAGAAAGAAGAGATTCATTTATTCTTTATTTCAAGCTATTGGACAGGAATAAAGAAAATGATCATAGGCTGCTTAATCACTGTATGTTATCCTCTGTTCGCAATTGGATGGCATTTGAGACCTGAACAGACTCCAACTATGACCTTTGGTTATTCTACAAATTACATTGCTTTTTAAGAGTCTTTTAGGATTATCCGCAAGAACACAACGATAAATTACACTTTTTCAAGACAAAGACAAACATGTCTATTGTACCTCCATATATCAACAAAATATTTTTATGTTAATATTTGGCTGCGCTGACTATAAAATGGCATGTATTTAGGAGACAGCATGTATAAATAGGATGATGGCAGTACTAGTTTGCTCTGAATAAAAACATATACCTCCAGCACTTCCTTCTCTAGCCGCTCCTTCAATTGCAGAATTGATGATGACCCACCTGAAAGCTATCCACAATGCAAGTTTGAAGATGTTAGCATTGTATTAACAAAAGTTAATAAGAGATTTTAGTACAACGTTACTAAGCTACTGCATGGCGCGACCAAGAGAGCAGTAGTAAAACACAGTTCAAGAATTTATGTGTATTTACCAGTATACTGCTGAGTAGCTCCTTGCGAATGTCAACATCACACCTATTTACGCTATCAATGACCTGAGGAAAAGTAACAGTGGTAACGACTTCAGTAACATGAAGAATGCCAGGAATGACAACAGTAAACGCAAGTGAAAATCCCATATTTAACTCACCATTCGTGGAAGGCCACGAACTGACATGGAATCTGCAAATCCATCAACTCCAGGAATAGTCTATTGATTACAGAACATGTGTGCATGTGAGAGTCAGCATGGTTCAAAAGAATCTTTCCATTCATAACATTTACTGAAGAAGAAAGCATCAAGCTAGTTTTGCTCTGGAATAAGTAATCTAGTACCAGCATCAGTTACAAATCCTCGTGAAATACAATTATATGGTACAAATCCTCACCTGAGAAAGAGATGGATTAAACAGAATATCAGGAATCTTGAATCTATCCGCACCAACTTCAATGGTTCTGTTCAGATATCAGATAGCAAGTTGAAGATGCTTCAGATATCAGATAGCAAGTTAAAGATGCTTGAAAGGTACAATGCACACACAAAATCTTTACCACAAATTTATAGATATAGCAAGGGAAATTAAAATATATCAGTGCATCCCAACACCCTTTCGGTGAATCATGCACAACCCTCAAAATAACATGCAAATGACCATGGAAAATTCTAAAATATTTAGACAAGTTGGGTTCATGAGATAATCCACCAATATGCAAAGTCACAACTGGAATCTCTCTGTGTTTCTCTATAGGGAGGGTTAAAGAACAACAAATCTTAGTGAACAGTAACTTCTAAAGTTTTTTACCTTGGAGCAAATTTAGCAAAACTACAGATGTTTTGACTAACTATTGCAAAACTACATAATTAAGGCTAACACAAAACTACAGATTTAACACCAGATTTATCATGAAACTACCGATTTAGGGTGGAGTCTCACAAAGATTTAATTTTTGAAGTTATTACAAAATTACAGATTTAGAGCTAAGATCTATAGCCCTACCGTTCTGCCAGAGTTATAAAAGTAGTCACTCTGTGATAAAATCAGCACAAGATGTAGTAGTTTTTAATAATCAATCTGCACTAAATTTATAGTTCCGTGATAAACTCAATGCTAAATCTGCAGTTTTATACAACACCTTAAATCTGTAGGCATCTATAGTTTTGCAAAATTTACTCTTCACCTTTATTAAACAACTCGACCTACTTGAAACACACGTGCCTAAATATTATGATGTACAACTTACTGTCCATCTGGAAGCTCATATGAAGTTGTAGGAACATTTGCATACGCCACTTCTGCATGAAAATAAAGCAGGGAAAGTAAACAGCAGAACATAAAAAGGCAGGTCAAAACAGTCCCTGCAAAAACATAGTTTATGTTGCAGGACTTCAGATAGGTATTAAAACATCCAACAACTGTGTGGCAGCATAGCATATAGATTCGAAAATTAGATGTTCCTGAATGCAATTAATTAATAAGTTGGAAACACAATAAATGAATTGTGTGCATTAACGACGAGAGCTAAACATAATATATTTAATATAATACCATCAAAGGCAGTATCTGGTACTCTGCAAACGGACTCCTTGATATCACTAGCAATAGCTCTCTGTGAATATATAAAGCATCACCATTAAAAAATAATAAACAACACAACAAGAATCAGCAGATCTGTCGATGAATGTACCATGCAGTATAACTTGTAACTCTCAGTTGTGTTTGGCAAGTCAAGATCTACAACCTGCAAAGAAAAGCATGCAGTCAAAGAATCCATACATATGGTGTTGGCTCCCTTACAAAAGTCAAATGTACTGGCAGCAAAAGCTTAATGCTTGGTACCACATAAGCCTTTTTGCATATGATAATAAAAAAGGAACTAGCAAAAACCATGGCATCCAAATATATTGAAGTGGAACCACAATCATGATAAGCAATACAACAACACATAAATGGGTGTGTGTGTGTGGTGGGGGGTATTGGTGCACTGGAGATGGGGAGAAGCCGAGCAGGCTCTGAAAACTAAAGAAAAAATGAGTAATTTCTGGAAAATGGCATACTATTTTTTTGCATAGATTGAGGTGATTTGGGTGGCAGGCTAATTAGCATAGCTTGAGGTGATTTGTGATATCCTATGGAAGCCTTGAAGAAACAGTGTATAGATCATATTAAACCATGTTAAAGATACAAGGAGAGGCAGATATCGGGCAAAACTGCTCATGGTTGGAACTTGGAAGCAATCAAAAAGGATTTGAATGCTTGGAATGTATACAGAGATTTGGTTTATGGATACGAGATGGTGGAAAGAAGCGCCATGTGCCAGAAGCATAAGCTTTTAAGTGGCACCTAGGTTTGGGTGGCTCAACATGGGAATTACCTCTAGCGTACCCCAACTTGTTTGAGACTAAAAGTTGTCGTTGTAGACTAATGTCTCACTTTTAAACGCCACTCAGCTGGGGATACAAGGAATTGGCATGGAAAAAAAAATTCAGTGCCGGAAATGAGTTCAGCAAAAGAAAAAAAGAAAAATGTCACCCAGGCTCTATCACCTTTTGTGCCAGTAAGCAAATGGTAGTGTGTGAAATCTGAAGTCATTCCACGGGTGGTTAAACTATTTAAGTATTTTATGTTTGCTGCTTTCCTTGTTTGATATGTTTATTGAGTGAGGTAATTCCAAACATAACAATAGCTCAGCATGTATGTTGCTCCTAGTTTCCAACAAAAAGGTAATCTCAAAAGGTCAACAGTACAATAAGCACTCAGGGAAAAATATGAATATTAGTAACAAAGTATTTAAGAAACTATACCGTATATTCGCCAGGGCTGATTTCCTTCTTTTTAAAGGAATACCTGGGCCTAATCTGCAAAGTGGACAATGAAAAAACTGGGTATGATCATACAAGAAGACTAGTATGGTATCTTAAGAAAGAGAAATGCTTACAGCAACACCCTTGCTCTCCAAGCTTTTCATCATACAGTCGGTTAAAAATTCACCACCAATTGGAGAAGTTGCCACAGACTGCAACAGGAAATAAGTTAGCAAACAAATAGGAAGGTATATTTCCAGAAAAGCAGGGTGAGATTGTTATCCATGGATGTGAGCAAGTGACCATTTAAAACAGAAAAGGGCCTTATAAGCAGCTTCGCTTCTTCATAGTTTCCAGGTGAAAAGGTAGAGAACAATAAGGGCAAAAATAATACTCCCTCCGTCGCATAATATAACAGATTTGGGGGTGGATGTGACAAATCCTAGTACTATGAATCTAGAGTCCAGATTGTAGTACTAGGGTCAGGATGTGTGACATCCACCCCAAAATCCCCTATATTACGGGACAGATGGAGTAACTAACTAGGTGCATGCAAGTAGTGCACTGTTTACATATGATACCTTCTGCAAAACATAACCGTCGTGAACGGCAGCAACCACAGAAGACCCGCCACCACTGCACCAAAAATGACAACATTGACATTCCAGTAGTTTTTCTTGTATAAAATCCAAAAGGCATGAGAAAGAAGATTAAAAAAAAGTCGAAGTGTTTGATACTATTGAAGTCCAACAGATATATCAGGGCACATGTCAAACATCAAAATCAAGACAATTGAATACTATAGCTTTAAACATGCTGAAAAAATTAGATGGTTTTACATGCGTCAGAAAAGGGGTGAAAGAAGAGCATCTATCAACTAAAGTGGCCAGTGCAGAATTATATTGGTGCCCTGATTCTTGAATGGTGTGAGATAGGAACACAACAGACAAGGATAATGTTTCTGGCATTCCACCCTTGGATGCAAGTGCCACATCATAAAAGGATGATGTTTCTGGCATTCTACTGTTGGATGCAAGTGCATCCTTCATAAAACATGATGTGTGATCATTAAAAATTGCATTCGTATTTCTAAGTTCCTTTTCAGAAGGGCTTGACTTGTTTCTCTATGTGTAGTATTAGATTTGAAATACTCATGACAGATTGATCTCGATAAAACAATCATTTTTCTATTTCAATGAACATTTGTCATCGTGTTCTAAAGAGAATGTACAGATGGGATACAGCCAATGTTTCAACTTGCTGGTGAAACAATATTTCAAAATTCAGAAATTAAATCACATAAAACAGAGGTTTAAGAGCCAACAGACAATATAAGATAATGCAATTGTTCATCAATTCAGCCTGAAAAGAAAACCAGTAACATTTGATCTACGAGGAAAACAGTAAGGCCCCCTTTGGTACAGCTCCTACTCCGAGGGTGGAGCAGAGCTGAGGAGCTAGATAAATGCACCTCCACCCTCATAGTGTAATTTTTAGGAGTGGAGCGACAACTCCATTCTATATTTTACAGGATCTTGGAAGTGTTTGGTACAGGAATTGGAGCTGTACCAAACGAGGTCTAAGTTGCAGATGCAGAAATAAAATTTAATTAGAATAAGCTCACCTGTCAACTACCAATGATGTAGCACGTCCAGATGCAAAAGATGTGAGAACCTGACAACCCAATAATCAATTAAAAAATAAACTAATTGTGTGAATGATTGCTTTTGACAGATACGTACCGCATTTTTCGCTAGAAACAAAGCCGGCACTTTGTACTTCTCAAACATAAGTTCTGCTGCTCTATGAAACATGAAAAAGCACAATCAGGATAAGAAAATAATAGGAAATGAACTACAAATATAACTTGGATTTATATCTTCTCAGTGGTAATTATAAGTTTTACAGGAACAGGGTGGTCCATAATTTTATTTGCCCATTCCTCATAAAGCTAATTCACTACTCAGCCTGAATTAACATGATATGTTACTGATATGTTTTTAGTTAAATGGAGAGGTAGCACAGCATGCAGCCAATTTTTAACTTTTAAACCTGGTACCAATAAAGTTCTGTCATAACTAATAAGAAATGAAGCTAGAAGTGCTATAAATCAGCTAGGTCTTATAACAAGTATTGTTCTTTCTTGATTGATACAAGTTAGCAGCACAATTAATTTAAATATAAAACATATAGACACACTTTTCTCTTTGCTGTCCAGTGTTTGTAGACGGTTCAGCTATCAACATAGGATGCTCCTCAGGATTGATCAATAACCGCTGCCTGAAAGAGAAAGTCAGTGAGACAATAAAATTTTAAACAAAGACTTCAATAGTTGCATATTCAAGTAATATAAAGGAAATCCTAGTATTAAATCGGCATGTGCTAATAGAGTTGTCACAGCATCCTACTACAAGTAAATAACTCAAGAGAGACAATATCCAGTTTGTAGCCATAAGAAGGTTTTTCACAGTTAGTATATTTCAAAAGCACCACATGAAAGCTAAACTAATGGTGGGCATAAAGCAGTAACCATGCTCAGAACCAAAAGATGCCCTCGAGGCCTAGAAGGTGAAACTTGTTGCTTATTCTAGACAAACTATGCTAAAGAGAGGTGTTTGTTTCATCCCAAACATTGCCAGAATCAAGTTAAGCAGTTTGACCTTTTCCAGCAAGCATTTGGTTGTGAGTCACAATTAGTGTGCCAAACCTTGTGCCACACACATGATAGATTAATTTTCTAGCCAATTATTGCCACACGTGTGGCCAGCTTTTTTGGAGACACAAAAACTGTGGCATGCCACACTTTTGGCACAATCACTGAGCTTCGTCAAATACAAGGCAACTCACCTGAAAGCATGATTCCATATATTGTCAACAATATCCCAATCAGTAACTGTTCCATCTTTCATCGGTGAAATCACCTGTTAAGTGGGAATGGAAGAAAATCAATAAACAATAGTTAACCAAATCATGAGCATCAAGATATTTCAGAATGTTCATAAAACTAACCTTCATATGATCCCTCCTGAATTCCAGTTCTTGGCCGACATACAGTTTGCGCTTTGTCTTGGCTTTGTCCACATCCATAGGCTTGGTTCCATTCTTAGAATCTGATGCAGTGTCAGCCTCCTTGTCTGGCTTTGCTTCATCAGTTTCTCCGGTTTGTTCAATTGAACCAACGACCTGAGCGTAATAAAACATATACTGACCACAGTAAGAACAACTTCTAAAACCAAAAAAATTCCATTAGGTAGCTCACATGCATAATTCCAACTCCAACCACTTCCATACTATGTAGGAAAAGAAGAAGCACGTATGCTAATCACTGAGCAGCAGCATCAAATACTGAAACTCAAAATAACCTTTTTCAGTATTATTCACATAGCACTTTTCCTGTATCCTATAATTGATCATTTTGCTAAATGTGCTACATTGTTTTTCCTTATCTCCTCAGCAGTCAAAGTGAAATTAGCAATCTACTCCGAGAATTAACATTAGCCCATAAGCCTATTAACCAAAGAAGACAGACTTCGTACAAAAAGATGCTGTAGAACCTAAGAGGCTAAGACAGATAAAAAATGCACTAATATTTGACATTATGTACAAGAAAGGTATTTCAAATGTACAAACACAGAAACCAGGTCTCCACACAAACCATGATTCAGAAACTTCTAGCACTTTAAAAGTTAAATTTTGGTATTTTGACTCGTAGTGCACACATGTGAGGCTCACAGCCTCACACAAGTCAACACTGCTGACTACGCTAACTATGTGGGCAGTGACACAGGCTTGCAGTTGCAGCTAAGAGAAATCTGCAACGTGAACAGACTCGGTAGACAATACATCAAAAAAACTGCACAAGCTATGTCGAAATCAAAAGGTAAGTTCAAGTTTAATCCATGGTTATATCTCAATTGAAGCTGATATTAACAAGTTTTTTTCCAAAAATCAAGCTGCTACTAAGATGAGTATTCCTCTTCCTGGAATAAGATCCAGTGCTCAAATTTAAACCATGAATCATGTGTCTGGGAGCCTGTGCGCGAGAATGTAGGCAGCAAAATTCACAACTTGACCTAAGCCATAACAAAGCCAGACAGAAGTCTGCATAGCATGAAGCCACGCACTAACGCATCACCTTTCTCCAAATCAGAATTCAAAGTCAACGACCTAAAACAGTTCAAAATTATGTGCAAATAACACACAAATTTGCCAGTGGGATTGCATTGCGCACAACAGTTAGCAGCAAAACCTATCCATTCCACCACCACCTCCACGAACTAGAAGCAACCAAATACTGACTCCCCAAACCACAGAGAATTACAGGAGAGGGGAGAAGCGTTTTCTCTCACCGAGGGGAACACGGCCTTGGGGGTGTCATCACCAGCATACCCCGCCTTGCAGCTGTAGGAGCCCACGTCGATGACGATGGCCGAGACCTCATCTGCGAGAAGCACCAAACCAAGCAGCACAAGTGACTGACTCCGAGTCACACAGATCTCTAGGGTTTTAGGGTTTAGCTCGCGGAAGGCGAGAGCGAGAAAACTTACCTCCGCCGTACATGGCTGGAGATCCCGACTCGGGATGCGGCGAGGCTTCTCCGGCGGCGGCGAGGAGGAGACTCGAAGACGGCGGCGGCGGCGGCGGCGGCGAAGGGGGAGGAGACGACGGCCGAGTGAAGTGAAGGGGGGAAAAAGGAGAAAGAGAGGACGAGGGGATCTTTTTCTTGTTCCGAAATTGCCCCTGGGTAGGATGATCGTTTTGTCAAAGAGCTTATCCTAGCCGTCCGATATGGTTTTCACGGTTCACAAATTACTACAAGAAAACTTGAGCGAGCTGTTTCGGCTCTTTTGATCGAGGTTAGTACTACGGTACGTCGGTACTACCTTCAGATTTATGTGTTTGAGGTTGATTTTGAGCTAACCAACATCAATGAAAAAAGATCAGAGGGAGTGGAATAGTATTTTTGAAGTTCGAAATTTTCCAAAACCATCCAAAATTCCTCTCGAAATCAAAGAATTTCACAAAAATAAATGTTTTCCTCAGGGATTGCAAATCCTCGCTCCATGGCAAATTTGCCTTTTGCTATTAGTTGCTGCTACAGATGAAGCAATTGCATTCATACACAATTGATGCTCACAGATCAGCAGTAACATCATGGGCCTCCTTTTGGAAGGGAGGAACTTGAAAGGATTGGAGGAATTTTGAACTAAATCATGTAAAGTTCCTACCACATTACAAAGGAGCCCTAACTTGAAACATTCAGCACATAACAAAAACAGCATCCTACTTGCAACAATCAAGTCGGCAACCCCAACATTTCAGTTGATCAACCCTTCTGATTTCAGATAACCGAATTGCTTTTTTGTTTCTCTCAGTGATATCGGAGTGAATGCAGGAAATTCCCAAGTCGATCATCTTGATCTGGAATTGCTATGGTCTGTCTATTGGGTATTGTTGACTTGCTTCAGTTTTTAATGCTTGGATGGTCCACTTCATCCCATCGCCATATGCTGCCATCCTCGCTACAGGCAAGGATTGTGCTGAAGAAGAAGAAAAAAATGTCATCTCAGGGCATCGAACACCAAACAGAAAAACAAAAGGATGGATGCACATAATGCACTCTTCACCAAAATAAACTGAGAGTACAAGCTAGAATATGTGCTGCAGTTTACGAGGATGGATATCAAAATTTAGTGATGCACCTTCCATCAAATGACACAGCAGTCTGCCTTATTGCTGATTTGCATTGCGGATTAGTCAGCCTGTAAAAGATGAGGTATCAGCACGCAGAAACACAGGATTTAGTAGCATACAACACCGACTGCATACACATGAATCTCTTGGAAATTACCGGGCAGTTAAAACAGGAGGGCTGGACTGTACTTCCCAGACATAGACTTTACCTTCACGGTTGCCTGTTTAAATAAGCAAATGGTTATCTTCGAGTATTCAGTATTTCTTCAAAAACAATTCTAACCCAATGAGTTTAAACATGCGAATAGTTTCTTTTCTCACAACATGCATAGAAACTATGCAACATTCCACAGGATTTTTATGAACGTAATCTTTTGACTTGTGAGTACTGAGTATGACCATTTTCCCATGCACTAACATCTTCAAACTTGTGAACAGAATTTACAGTGTGAATATAAAATTTAGGGGATATAATACACTGGACAGCAGCGTCAATGTTAGATATTACCTATTGCCAACTGATTGAAGTGAAAATCACATGAGAATTTGATAAACCAGATATCACATTCTGGCACAGGGTACTTCTGAAGAATATCAATGCTACCCTACATATGAAAAGAAGAATTTTAACTTCAGAGGAAGACATTTAATTAGTACGGGGAGGGACACTGGGAACTAAAGTAACATAATGGAATATTGTTCAGATGATTAAATAAGAATACAAGTAAAAGAATTGTTAAGATCTTTAGTTCTAGAAGAGTTGAATTATATCACCTCCCCAGGACTTTGTTCTTTTGTTTTTGGCTCCCACAGCACAATTTCATTGTCAACACTCTGCAAATTAAAGATAGCATCGATGAGATATACTCATCCTACAGGCATAAACCAAAATACCATAGGAGAAAAGGTTGTTGTATAGATGATCATGATATTAGATAGAGGAGCAGCTTTCCAGGTACAGTATAAAATTTTGCATCAGTAGTAGGGATGCATTATGAGCACTGTATATCTACCAATCCATAAATCCATTAAAAGAATATGGAGTTTAACCTTTGATAGGATAAAGTCACCAAGCCATCTAGTACAATCAACATAGTTAGAATGTACTACAGCTATCAAGACCTGAAAGCAGAGAAAGAATGTTATGATTCCACATGGATGAAATAACAAAATCTTGCAAAAATAGTTCAAAAATGATCGAAAGATACTTAGCATACCGGAAATTGGACATATTTTGTTGGAAATTTTGATGGAAGATCAGTCCATGTAAAGGATTGCTCAACATATGGCCAGAATTCTATGACAATATTAACCAACAATGTCAATCATATGCAGAACATGAATGTAAATAAAAAAGCTATGTTGGAATGGCCTGCTAACCCTTCATTGACCATATTTTAACAGTGTTGTCCATCCCACAACTTGCTATGCGGTAGATATCAGATGGGTGGAAGTCCTGCAGCAAAACATAGTTGATCAACACTTGACATAATGTAATTGAGGTACAAATAAAATGACTCATTGTGAAACAAAGATCTTGTTTTTTGAACAAAGATCTTATTTTATTACTGGTAGAATCAATTCAAACATGTCCAGCTCTATTAAAAAGAAGATGGTATCAGAAGTTGGAAGAACATTATCTTCAGTATGGTTTCTAGTGAGTATTATTCCAAAAAGGTCTACTGTGAAGCAGAAGCAACTTACAACACTCAATACTTCATTTCGGTGACCCCCTGCTCCAGCAAATATCAAAATGCATATCCCTGTGTGAACATTCCACAGCCTAACAGATTCATCCTATGCAATGCCACGCGAAGCAGAATCAGAAAAATAATTATACATAGACAGATCTAGATCCAGAAAAGGCTATCTTCAGACCTTGCTTGCAGAAATGATAAGCGAAGGCTTCAATGCTTGAGTTCTTATCTCATTTATTGAATCACCATGGCCAACAAAAGTCTGAAAAAATATATAGAAATAAGACATTCACCCGAATCCCTAATTGCCAGTATAGGATGGTAAATAATTAATATCCCCAGTTTTCTAACTGTCGCAATGGAGAAGATCCACTAGGCTCTACATTTTTCACCATATTTTTAGTTTTTCCTAGAACATGCAGGAGAGCTATATATCATTGTATTAAAGAAAAAGAGAGGGGGGAGAAAATCCAAGTACACCCCCACACCAAAAGTTTGTTGTTTACATCCACCTCTGACACCTAAGAAACACACAAGGACCACAAGAAAAAGTTAACCAGTACTCCTTAGATGCTAGGCAATCAAGAGGATGATCCCTAAAGCCCAAGCCAGCACCCAGCAATTGCGGCTCCTCCTCAGCCAGCAGGAAGGCTGCTGTCATGCTACTGCTAGGGACATCACCATCGGAAACACAGCGGTTTCGGTGCTTGTGGACAAACGAAATCCAATTCAGCAAAGTAGTATCATTCATAGCCATGTACGTGAAATGTCATAAAATAACGCACAAGAGTTAACAAGCACAAAATGGATCTGACCTATAGTAATTTCATTTTAAGCCTAAGAGTAAATTGTTAAGGCGTCCAATTTGTAGTGTTTTAAATATGTATTTTAGTATTGTCAAAACTTTCCATATAATCCATAATAACAGATAGTGTCATATCAGCCCCGTAGCAAGTGGGGTTGTACCCTAGTGAGACATAATAATGCAGTCAAGACGTAAAATTACACTTTTGTAGACAAAAGAAAGCATTTTTTGTAGCAGTAAAATATAGAAAAATACACAATTCCGAATCGACACAAATATTAAGTGACCTCTTTAATGAATAGCATAGACATAGATCAGCATTTACCAAAGAAGCAGCTATTCTCTGAAGCATAGCTTCAATCATGGGTATCTCAAAAAAAGAAAAGAGCGGTAGATTGTCATAAATGAATCTTTATTCAAGTTTGCCTAGACGCATACCTTGAGTAACTTCTCAGTGGCGCAGTTGATGACCCGAATGATCCCATTGCTTCCTGCAGCCACTAATAGCGGTGTCCCATCAAGATCACAAGCCCAGCTCAGTGTGTAGAATGATTCATCCTTCTGAGGTCAAATGCAGACCTCACGGACTTCAGAAATGTCACATGATCAAAGTTAAATAAGAAACAGAAGACACTGGAAATTTTCGCAGAGCTTACATCCTCATCAACATATGCTTGCAAGATAGCGAAATTGCCATCCTTGAGGCAACTGTAAGTTGTCACCTGCAAGATCAAGAAGAAATTGGTCACAGGAGCACACTAAAGAATAAAGATATCGCCTTTCATCATGCTAAGCCAGTAAAAGAAGTCTGTCTAATATATGTATGATCGATCCCCTATAGCAAATTCTCCTATGATTTCTTGTCAAAAGCTACAGGAAAACTACAATTTTCCAGCAAATTTTCCGAAATGTATTACAAATCGTAGACTGTTCCAAGCAAAGGAAAAGGGTAAATACTTCAAACTTGCAAGCAATTTCACCCTGCGTCTTTAGAATTCCTACCTATCAAATTTCGAACCAAAACCCGCGCCCACCCAAATTCCACAGCCTACCAAATCAAAACCCTAGGTTCTCTCCTCTCCCCATCATTATTTCATCCATCAGTAACAACAACAGCTGCAAACGGTTTGCAAGACGCCCCTAAAATAAAAGAAAAACAAGAAGGGGAATGGATTACGCGGTTGCCGCCGACGGTGGCGAAGACGTCGTAGTAGCGGACGTCGAGGAAGTTGAAGGCGATGGCGTAGAGGGGGCGCTTCCCCTCGGTGAGCTTGTTGCAGGCCTTGTACTCGCGCTTCCGGCTCGGCACCAGCGAACCCACCGCCGCCTCGCACCCCAGCCCCTGCCCCGGCCCCAGCTTCGCCATGCGCCGGGGTCCTCTCGCTCACCGGAGGAGGTGGAAGAGAATCGCCAGCAGGACGACGTACGGTACGGCTGATCCCCTCCTCCCCTGCTCGTGGTGGGATAGATGGAAAAATTGGAAATTGGCGCAGGCGGCGAGGCGAAGTAGCGAGGCGAGGAGGCGGACGGGACGGAGTCGAATGGGAGAGTATGAGCGCGGCGGAGACGGCGCAACGGAGGAAGCTGCCCTGGGTGCCGGCGATGGCGGCGGCGGCGGCGCCGGAGGAGGAGGGGATTCCGGCGGCGGCGTGGTTTCGGGTTTCTCGCGCTTTGTAAAAGGGGTTTTAGCAGCGCGTGGAAATTTAATTTTGGGAGTGATTCACACCTTTTACCAGATCTGCATTTTGTTTCCCGATAGAATTTTGAGCTATTTTCGTTGTCACAATTGGGATATGGTCATGGTCTCATGGAGTCTACGATTGAAGAGAAAGCCTATCTAGAACAAGATAGTATTATCCCTCTCATTCTCAACTTTCATCGTTTATTTGCCATTTCGTTAGGTTTCTGTCAAACGACCATTAGTAGGTTTGTGAAAGAGCTTTATCCTTAAATTTGTTTTATGTCTGATTAGAATTTTTTTACTTTGAGAATTTTATACTAGATTATTATATAGTGACCATTAAATATCTCTCATGAACTTAAATCATCATTTTAATATAAAATGGCATGCGAAATAATCTAGTATAGTAAAAAAATAATTTTGCTAATAGCTACTGGCTAGATTATAAAATTCATCTAGAATTTGAATTAGAAATTTTTTTAGAGTTGATCCGGGGCATTTATTTTCAGCCTTTATTTTGGATGAAAAAATATTATCCTAAGTCATTTTTGGTTGCTTCATCTGTTTTGGACTAGGGCGATCTCGCCAGATTTAGGAAACTAAAGAATATTTATTTAAAATATAATACTGTAGAAATAGAAATGTGTGCCGAGAAAAGGGACCATCTCGAGCCAAATAGCAGAGCGGGATAGAAGAAAAAAGAGCCTAAAGAACACTGAACACATCAGCACTTGTAGAAAAGAAGCTTCCAGCATAAATGAAGTCCTGAGGCAGTATTGAGCCCGATTTTTGCTAACATCACGTGTGGCTCATTGACTTGGGTCTAAATCAATGAGTTAGCATGGCCATCAGGAGCAAATTAACGGGCCTCATAATTCATTCTCTCTTTACTCCCATCCATTTTTCCTCCCTCCTCTCAAAGCAGCGGCGCAGGATGAACCGATGTCGTCTGGACAATCACTCACAGGAGTGGTCTGCCTCTGCCCCGTCGACAAAGCTCTTGAATTTGGCATGCGCAATGCGTTGAGAACATGTGACAACGCTAGCAATCCCAAACCAACCCAACTTCACATTGAACAAGAGGTAGTAGTAGTAGCGAGAAACAGCCTCCAAGTATTATGTCAGTGGTGACCATTGTGGGTAGTGTTGGTCGCCCACCTTAGAAACCCCTGCGCCACTTGTCTGTAAATGGGTTTTTGTCACTGCTAACACTGGTGATGCTCACCAAGAGATATGGGAACAGAGGAGGGATAGAGAGAACAAGAAAGTGGAAGGAGAGATAAGGCTATCCCTATTAAGTCGGCCTGCCACATGGAAGGTAATGGGAGTGAGAGGGATAGAGAAAACGATATAGTTGACCATAATGGATCTTACTCTATTTTTTAAAATTTTTATATGATTATAAAATCTCAAGACTATATATACACCGGTTTTATAGGTTAAGGGATGTGTTATATCTAGTTTTACAGTTGAAAGGCGCATGCGATCTTGAAACCTAAAGTTGACGGATATAAAATAGACTTATAAATAGGCCAAATGAGTTGTGTTGGAGACAAGACCCAATAGCTCCCTTCAGTTTATAAATAGATAAACCAAGAAGTTAAGAGGCCAATGACACATCATTGGACGAAGAACGGCGAAACCGAAGGTCCAGGTGTCAAAGCTGAAGACGAAGCTAGCGAATACCCCTATGAAGCCGAAGGCAAGGCCACCAGGGGCAAAGGCCCATATGTAATAGTAGACCAGTCCATTTTATGTCTAATAAGGAATTGGGAAGAAGAAAAACCATATCCTCCTTCCTAGGTAGTATTAATATAAGGGTGTTAGTGTAATCTCAGAACCCTGTCGGAAAATGGGAAAACACTAGGCATAGCCTATTAGCCTATAAAAAGGACCCCAACAGTCTATCATTGGAGAGAATTTTTAGAATTAATACAGTTTATTATCTTTATTGTTTGCATACACATCACAAATCCAAGTAGTTCTTTGGACACTTGACTTTAGTTCTTTGGCAACAACAGGCTGGTATGGCCTCATTACTATTAGTAGTCAGTCCAACTACGAGATAATTGATCCTATTCGAATTTGGCCCTCAAGAAACAAAAATGTTACTGTTGGCCTCCCTGGCACATAAATTTATGTTCATGTTCGCTAGTTATTGTTCGGTCGTTTGGCCAAAAAGACTAGTGTTGCACACAAACATGAAACATGATTAGCACGTAACTAATTAAGTATGAGCTATTTTAAACTTGAAAATAGATTAATTTGATTTTTAAACATCTTTTGTTTAGAATTTTATTTTCCTGAAAACACACCGTTCAGAAGTTCGATATGCCTGCTCATATGAAACGAGATAAAAATAATATAGAAAAAATGTGTAGTTTCGAACACCCCATGGACGGGAATCTGATACATAGAAAAATGAATCAAAACAAAATCTTGTCCTAGGTCTAGAGACAAATAACCTCTCACAAAAAACCTAAGGAAAACACATTTTTATATTTTTATAATGCATGCATGTTTAACCGTTCAATGATATTGATATTAATAAGAATAATATGTCCTTTTACCATAGAAGCAAGTAAAATCATAGATTAACAAAAAATTTATTCTCCATAAACGCAACTTTTCAGCAGAAATTCAACGTATCACGGGATAAAGTATGCAAGATCTTTAGCAAGTATGGTGTGTCCAACGAGCTCAAATCAAATCTATATTTACTTTCTTGCATCCACTCCATTTCTCCATTTCGTGTGTCAAAGGGTATTCGAACTCATTTGTTGTTTTTATATAACAACATTTTGCTTTATATACGTTGTTACTTTTGTCCTTAATAGTTTAGTCGTATGCTTCATACACTGAGTCGCATTTTGAGTTAGTGTGTTCATATTCTCTTTTTGTATATACATAATGAGGTCATAATAGTAAACACATGGATGAGTTGCCTAATAAGCAACCAACTATTGGCAGGATATGTGTTTTCCTAATCGGCAATTAATTAGATTTGTCATCCATATTTTAAGATGATTTTATATCTCCAATGGTTTCTAAATCAAGTCGAATGATCGAACTTTTAAACAGAAAATTATAACAACATATTGTTCTTATAAGATATTTTTTCAGGTTCTTCTCTTTACATATTGAACTAGAAAAAAATACACGTGCGTTACAACGGCAAAAATAAAAGTAATAAAGTAGATGATTATAAGATTTATGGGTCAATCAACAACATGTGATTAACACAATACACTTGAAATGGTGGCTCCTATGCGTGCGACCGTGAAATTGAGACACCTTTTGTTTGAAAACTATCACACTAAATTATGCCGATCTCTCATGTCAAACATAGGTTGCTTATAGGTTGTTTGGTTCTTGTCTTCAATTGTATGCCTACCATGAAGTTGCTTTGGCTAATAATTAAGGAGACATGTTTGGGCATTTGCTTGAGTTTAAAGACCGATGTAATAATCTTTCATTTGGTTGGTCCTATTAGATAGTGTTTTTTTTGCGTGGCGTTAGAGAAACTATGCACGGTTCCCTCTTTTCTAACATGGAGGATACCCTTGTAATTCAAGAATAAAATAATTATCAAGTCTGGAGCATTTAATCCTGTAATTTAGTGCTTCGGTTAATAAAGCTGACCACTGAGTCAATAATTGATGAGTCCATACGCACAATAACAATAATTTGGTGGGGGTAAAAAGGAAAAAAAGGAAAGATGGAGAAGATCTCGTGGACGACCACGCATGAGAAAGGTCGCCACGTCCCTTGCACGTGCTCCTATGCAATTAGGGTGACCCGACCATGCGGCAAAAATTCAGACGTCACCGTCCTAACCTTCCTAGCTTACGGATACGTGTAGTTTTTAATTGATTCATTTTGGCTGTTATCTGGGCCCCGCCTCCCATTTATCTTCCATTAATGGACCGCTCAAGCGTCAAGTGCGACATTGATTTGGACTTCGCATGCAACAAACGGCGGAAGTGAGAGACGGAGTTGAGCGCACGCGACACATGTGGAGTCTGATACGACATACAAAATTTGTAGTACGGAAACACTATCAATATATAGGTATGGATAACTATGAAAGTCCCTAAAGAGAACCTGGAATATGTTCTGCCTGGAATTTGGAGTGACTAACATAATTACTCACCATGCTAGCTTCTTATGAATTTTCTTGAAGCAGCTAGTTCGCGTACATATTACCCACCAGATCAGAACTTCAGATTTCATGATTGCAAGTTTAGTCTTCAAAAAGGGGACCCCTACTTGGTGCGTACGCGCTGCGCTGGCAGGCGAAGTAGCGCGCACGCGGATTTCTCGCAAAGGAGATCGCCGCCACGATCTCGGATGGACGGGATGGAGGGAGGGGAGCGACGGAGGAGGCTTTCAGTCCGGATTTTTGGGATAAAACGTGAAAACAACTATAGAATATTTTTAGAAAATCCTAACAGATCTGTACAGTTTAATATTTTAAAATCAAAATGTAAAATATTTGTTCAGTTTTTGAAAAATGTAAAATCAAAATGTAAAATATCTGTTCAGTTTTTGAAAAATTTTCAATTTAGATTTTTTATAATCAACTCAAAAATCAAAACTTTGAAATCAAAATTTAAAAATATGTAGTCCATTTATTTTAAAAAATTAATTTAAAATTTGAAAAACATTCATCTCGAAAACTCAAAAACTTCCAATCCAAGAACTGAAAATTTTCAACTTAAATTCCAAAATTTCCAACGCAAATTTAAAAATTTTAAAATATATCAAGACTTTAAAAATCTTGCAAAAATATTTAAAAATATCTACTCAAATTTTGAAAAATTTTCAACAAAAATCTTAAAAATTTAAGATTGCAAATTTGAAATCTTTTAACACAATTTTCTGAAACATAAGTTTCGAGATTTTTCACTTAATTTATTTAAAACAAAAAAACCCTATTGTTGTTAAGCACTTAATGGAAGCGTGAATACGCGTGAAGTATCCCCGCTTTTTTTTTTGTCAAAAACAGAAACAAATCCTATTCCTAGACACGGAAGGAAGTGCACGCGCGGATGCGCGCGCTCCAAATAGCGGTGCCCTGAAAAAAATACTTGACGATTTATATGTCTCTATCAAATAAAAGGCGGCTATGCTAGTGCAATGAAGTAGTTTGAGATATTTAGCTTAGTTGCGCTATGAAATTTACACACTAAAGTAAAAAACGCCCTTTTCATAACCCTGTGCATCCGCCAGAATCGCATGATACATCACCTAAACGAACAAGCCTACATTATCCAGTTAACCTCCTGTATGTACCAATAAAAAAAAGATCGGTTATAAATCAAATATGGTTTTCATTAGCTGTGCAACAAACTAAACCTTATCTTGCTCCATTGATTTTATGGAAAATTTGTCTTACCTTCATAACAGAACAAGAAGGAATTATCAAAAACCAAAGGTTCAGTGTGGTTTGAGAGGGGTGCGTTAGTAACTTAGTATCATAAATGATGCAAAGAAAAGCTGATTTAGTTTTTTTACATTTTTGGCTATCAAAACCAGTTGTATATATTACATGTTTTAAGACTAGTAAGCATTCACGTGGAATCCACGTTAATATATATCAAATGGAGAAACACACTTAACTTGGCCACACTAACGGTTGATCAAAACAATATTCACAAAATAAATGTTTATGCCATATATTGACATACCATGCACATTCTTATTTTATAATTTGAAGAATAATGGTTGCATGAACTATTATATGACACTCCCCGCAAAAAAAAAAGAACTATTACATGACACATAATATTTTTAGTATTTTGGACTGGATATTTTCTACATGACAGCATCTTATGCATGTGAACCGACATTATGACCAGAACATTTTCTATAAAAATAAATCAATAAAAAACGGATGGGTCATATGATCTTGGTCAACTTGCTTCTTTTTTCTTAAGATCTTTTTGTTAATGTACCACCGGGCAGCATTCTTGAATGGCGACACCCGGACATCATGAATAAGTGCTTTGGAGTTTGCATTAGATAAATGAAAATTGTAGTTTGTAGAGAAGGAAGCACATAGATTGTTTCAGAATTCGAATTTTATCAAGTTCATCGAAAAATGCATTTCCCTCTTTACATGAACAATTTAAATTTGGCAGGGAGCATCGTTAACTCTGAAATTCCTTATCAAACATAGATTAATAATTTGGAGCTAATAAATGCATCACAAAGAATATCCCCCAGTAATTTCAAGAAAGAAAAAGAATATCCCCAGTGTTAATTTGGTGGTTGACTTAAATTCTTTATCGTAATACTTTCAGAATATGTATTCAATAAACATATCAAAATTCTTCTCCACTTCACTTATTGTGCTAAACTATATCTGCAACAGTGCACTTTTCATAACAATCTAAAGTAGAGGAACTGAATCACTCTGTGCACTACAAGCAAAAAAAAGAAAAAAAAATCTGATCCATTAGTTCAGGTATGCCCTCATTACAGTAATTGTAAACTTGCTTGTTTGGTTAAGAAACTTTGTCTAGAAATTGTTCCTTCCCCAGTAAGCATAGGAGTTAGTGCTGAATGCTCGGGTACTAAATCATCCAACTGTTTTATACACTGTGAATTCTTATGTAGCTCGACCTGAATTGTTACATCTCCACAGGTGAACGAAGCTACTTTGCAACGTGAGGGAGTTATCCATACATACAGTGCGTGCCCATGTTTAATTGTTGTCTGATACAAGAAAAAAAATGGAAAATGCTTCTCTAATTAAGCTAGGTGGAAAGAAAGGTTGCCTGCCCGATATGCCCAATCGGCCACGGATGGCAGTAATCCTTCCCACGCTTAGCAATCTCAAGCTCAAACCTAGCCGCACCCATGGTTTTAAATAGCGGGCTAAGCCATTTAACGGTTGGTCTCTCAAAACAGTTAATAGCGGGCTAAATGGAGCTATAGCGGCTAATAGCAGGCTAAATAAAGCTATAGCGGTTAGTGAAATCCTTCTCAAACAGCTATAGCAGGCTATAGTGACAGCTGTAGCAGGCTATAGCGACAACTATAGCGGGAGATTTAGAACATTGGCCGCACCACCACCATCATCTGGTAGCTCGAGCTTCATCACGACATCCATGACAGTGAAGGACGTACCATTACAACTAAACCGTGTCCGTTGGACGAGTTGTTTCACGTCGATTGCCCTGAGGATGCAGAACCGGCCGTTGCCAAGATGTGCCAGACTGACCAGATCCCTATCGGATACATCCTCCGGCTTCTCAGGCTGGACCTGCCACACGTGGCGCACCACCGGTGGACACGCCTCGAAGTCGACGGCGACCACCGGGAAGCACCGCCGCCGGCCGGAGTTGCCGAGGTCGTAGAACTTGCTGTTGCCGATGCCGATGATGACCGGAGGATGGCAAATCTCCGGCAACGGCAGGAGGAATCCCTTCTTGTCGATTGGGAGCTCCCATGTCCCCTCCTTCCTCCACGACCCGTTGCCGGTGGTGTCGAGGGAGAAGGTGCCCTTGTTCCAGAATGAGATCCAGCACGTGTGATCTCCCATTGCCACGTAGGCCGACACGATGGCCTCCTCGTCCTCCTCATCCTCGTCTTGGTCTTCTTCGTCTTCGTCGTAGTCGATTGGTTGGTTTGGGAGAGGATCGGCGCGCCACGTGGCGCCGTCTGGGAGAAGGCGGAGGAGCTCGAAAGGGGAGGAGTCGTGGCGGAAGAAGTACGTTTCCATGACGACAACCACCGTCGTTTCGCCGTCGCCGTCGCCGAGGAGGAGCATGGTGGGCCGGTGCTTGGGCTCGCGGAGAAGCGGCCCGGCCCGCGTGGAGATGCGGCCTGGCCCGCCGTCACGATCAATATTGTCGACGACGATCGTCTCGCGTGAGCCGTGGACGACGCCGAGGATGGTGGCGCCGTCGGAGAGGGCGACCAAGGCGGCCATCTGCTTGTCGCCGTCGACGAAGGGGAAGCGTGCGACGGGTTGCTCCGACGGACGGAGCTCGAGCGACGGCGGCGAGCCATGGAGGGTGGTGCTGTACCACGACGTCGCCCAGACTCCGGTCGTGGTCTACCAAAAGCAGCTGTGGCTTGCAGCAGCCATGGATCGACAGAGATTTTTTTTTTTCGAGGAGCAATCGAGAATTGATGTGTGGGGATCGATCGGACACGGCCGGCGGGTGATCGATCGAGTCGATTTAAGTAACTAGCAGGTACGTACGAGGAATCCTACTAGGATAGCGGAACCGACTAGTCATCCAAACATTAAAAAAAAGGGGGTAAGAAGAAGGTTACGGTAGTTTATTTATTTATTAAATAAATTAATAATAAATAAGTAATATATTGAATAGATAGTTAAATAATAGTAATAGCTTTCTATTTATTAAATAAATAATATAAATTAACAAATGTAAAGAAGATAAATAAGTAAATAGTAACTTTACATTCATTCATTTATTATTTATGGAAAGTTAAAAGGCACTGTAGTCGGCCGTTTGTATCTAGTCTTCACAATTCACATTGACAGCTTGGTGAGGAAAGAAACTGTATTGACAACTTTTTTTCTTTTTATTTTCTATGCGCATACTTCCCGGACTAACAAATGGTGTGATTTTTGAACAAAATTTCTACATTAAAGTTGTTTATACAAAGCAAAATAATCCATTTTCAATTGTAAAATAACTAACACTAATTATATTGATGTTTCTCGTTTTACGTGCCATCACTTCTAAATGTAATTCTCTACTTATAAAGGAAGTAAATGTGCCATCATTTTTTTTGGCCAATCTTATTTTAGCAACATCGGAACGCTGCCTAATATTCAACTCAGAACTCAGATCAAGCGCGCATGAAAAGGAAAAAGAGAAGGGTTGTTTAGTGGGCCGCTTAATTTTGTTTTCGGTCTGTGGACTGCTTAATTTGGTCTGTGGACTGAGCTAGTGCAGCAGTAGCGACTTGGCTGTGACCCTGACCAGTCGAGCAACAGCAGCTTGGTTACAGACCCTCTGGAGCCCATGAGTTGTCCATAAACTGATGGTTTTAATTTGCTCTAGTTTCCTTGTTTTAGGGAACAGAGAGCTTTATTGATTCAGGTAATAGAATTGCAATCCTGCTGCCGAGACTGCGTAACACAGATCGGTGCATTATAATGCTAAACCGCGCAACATATCTTTCTGTCTACAAGTTAAGCAAGTTCATGAGCTAGTCTATTACAATCTCTGTTACAATTACGAATCCTAATATTTTGGAGTCGAGCCATAGTTGCTTTGATTTCTTTCAGTAGGAAGGTCCAGTAAGATCGTCTTCCGTTTCCTTTGGACAGTAATATTTGCTTTGCCGAGATACAATCCGTTCAAATTCCACCCGCATGTGTACCCATTCAGCTGCTAATTTCAGTCCTCACAGCAAGCAAGGAGTCCACAGTCTCATCAGCCTCCGCTCAGTTCCTGACGTATCGCCAAGAGCAGCAGCAGGTTGTCGAATAAGCGAAGATGTCTCTACATAATTTTCTAGGAAAGCCACAGAACTAATTACCGAAGCTTTGCCGCTATCATGCACTGTGTTATTGCATAGATACTATTATTACCGTAAAAGCAAATATAATAGCAAGCTATAAACTGGTTATATGCTGTGAAGGGAGAGACAAAAGAAAGAGATGGGTGGCAGAGAAGAGAGGAGTGGTGGCTCTTAAGAGCCCAGTTTTACACGTGCTCCTGTATAGATGCATTAAATAAAAAATTACAGCCAACTTTATAGTTCATCTATCATATGTATTAGCTGTAGCACTATTTTAATTAGATGAAATTATAACCAACAAGTGAGCTCTATATTAACTTTGCTCCAACATCAACAAAATGTAGGCTCTGATCATCTTGTCAACACACTCCAACAAAAGGAGTAACCAGTTCAGCCTAGATTGGATGAATTCCTTTTCCGGAGGGAGCCACCACTCCTTCCGCAAGTCAGCCCGCGCTGTGTAGTCCATTGTCGTATGAAAACCATTTTCATTTTTAGCTCCACACAACTCACATGTTGACTTTGGAACTAAATTTCAACGCCACTTATTATGTTGGGTGGTTAAACCATTGGATGCCAACCGCCAGGCGAAGAATCTAATTTTTTTTAGGGTACCAAATATGCTTTAGCTTTTTAGTATGCCAGTTTTAATTGGAAAAAAATTGCAAAAACCACCTTAGTACCTTAGTTTTAGTAGGTTAGTCTTTTAGTAGGTCAGTTATTGCAATAAATTGGGTTGTGACCAGGGGAGGGGGGAATTTGAAAACCATACATAGTGACAATCGGATGGTTTTGCAATTTTCTCATTTTAATTTGATAAACTTATAAATTAACCTGCTTTGTCCTTCTTTAATATATTGTCGGATAAATTTTAGCGTTTTCAACTAATTGCACGAGGAGGAAAAAAGACATATAAGGGACACCAATAGGGATATATATAGTGATATTTCACAATCCAAACTAGGGCCGGGTGGTTGACCATAGCTCAATAAATCTGATATTGCTCAATTGATATGGCCAGCCGGAATTAATTGGATGCTGCAGGAGCCTTAGGGCTTGTTTAGTTGGCAAAATTTTTTGGATCGGATATCGAAAGGCTATTTCGGTGACTAATTAAAAAACTAATTACATATGTGTCAGGAAATTGTGAGATGGATTTATTAAGCCTAATTAATCCATCATTAGCAAATATGAGTTACTGTAGCATTTATGGGGTTATGCCTAAACATGGACTAATTAAGATCAAAAGATTCGTCTCGAGATTTTCATACAAACTATGCAATTAGTTTTATTTTTCATCTATATTTAGTGTTCCATACATGTGTCTAGAGATTTGATGTGATATTTTTTAAAAAAAAAACTTTTTGGGAACTTGCTCTCTAGCATTGTATTGCAAGGTCTCCGGCCCATCCCGTGCATGCATGACCACTTGCTAATGGACCAAACCAAATATACATTTAGACAAGAGCATGTAAAATATTTTGTTCAGTTTTATAAGTTCAATCGCATCATCTTGTATATTTCAGATGTGTGGGAGCAAATCTACCACTAAGATAAGTGGTTTAATTTATTTTTCCAAGTTTCTCTTTGTTTTCCATATCTGAGCAATTTATTACAAGACATATATATAATTAAATATTTTTAATTAAGTTTTGGTAGACTTCAATTATATACCTAGGTTCATATATAAATATATATGTAGTGTATGCCGCTAGGGAACCAACACCAATTAAATATTCTTCATATGAAATGATAACTTTTTAAAAAAGCTAGAGGCGATAAAATGTGCAAGAAAACCGCCACTACAAGAAATTTGATGATAGGTGACATCTCATTTTCATCATAAACACGACAAAATACGCCCATCATAATCAGTTTAAATAAATCACTAGCCCTGAAATGAAGAAAGTCAATTATCGAACTACGATTCCTATCACATTGAGATGATGATACATGTATAACTACCTGGGTAGAATATATATCCTTTAATCCGCCCATCATAATCAGTTTGTTACTCCTTTGTGGTGTGGGGCACACCCACAAAACATTTAAGCTTGAGCTGAACTTCATAACACATAGGCCAGGGTGTCTTGAAATGTCGCCTTTACCTTCAATACAAACAAAAGTATAAAACATGCACCCATCAAACTAAAATAATTTCAATTCGAGTGCTCGCGCGTATATATACGATATATCAACCATCAACCATGCATAAACTCTTGATTGCAAATAAGGCCCAGTTGGATTTAGATTATCTAATGGATTATATTGATGAGGACTATTTGATTATAGTGATAAATTAAATATTTTGAGAAATAGACTTAATAGTTTAAAACAAGTGGTCTATATAATGCAGTATAAGAATTTTCTTGTGAAAATAAAATTTTTAAAACATGAAACAAATGAAGCTTCGGAAATTCCGTGAATAAGGTGAAAAGAACTTTGTCTAAATGTACCTTAGCACTTACTGAGCTATATATGCCACCAGCCTCTATATTGTGGTATACGAAACTTGGAGCTTGTTGCTATATGCATAAGTACGGGGAGGAATAAATTACTGGGTCTCATCGGGCCGGGTGGGTGGGTTGTGTGTGTGTTTGTGTCAAGCCTTATAGAAGCATAAATTCGTGTAAGGATAATGGTTATATCCTCCTATTGTTAAATTTATATGTTAATTTCTCTATCTGCATATATGCACGTAGATATAGTATTAGCACATCGATCTTATGCATATATATGACATAAATATTAATTAACTATATATATATATAGATGAGTGGATATATGCATGCCATTTTTTCTCTTATACTATTTGGTCAACTTTAGTTTCTAAATTGTTTTTTTCTATCTATTGAAACAATTTTTTTAAATGATTTCAGTGGATTGTGCCAACAGAGGGACGCACATGCTTAATGCATAAACCTCAAATAATAAAGATTAGTTTCTTTAGTCTCAAATGCTGGAGTATGTTTTCTGCTCTCTTCGCTTCATATTACTTGTTGTTCTCACTTTCAAAAGCATTTCGGGGATTTATTTTTCTTCTTACCCTTTATTAATATAGTCATATTAGTACTGGTGCTGTCACAAATGAATTTAACGTGTGATTTGAAAATGATGATTAGGATATAGTTAATGAAATTAGTAAAGTAATTTGTCATACCTTCTAATTTAATGTGAGAATAGCTAGAACAACGAGTATATTGAAACGGAGGGAGTAGTGTGGTTAATTTTCTGACATTTTTGAAGTAATGGATAAACCGGTTGCATCTAATTTGATTTATATACCAAATGATTTTAGATTCCTGTAGTTATTTCATATGTGCCGATGTGTAATGAGTTGTAAAAGTGTACTAACTGTAAAATGTATATTTTTTTGCAATTTATACAGTGTACACATACATGATGCGATACATAGCTATACGGTAAACCTCTCCCCATCTAACTCGGTGTACAGAGAAGCAATAAATTCTGGACCTAAACTGCCTATTAATTCTTTCACAAGTCATGAACAGCACACAAAAACGGCTCAGTGCGCAGTACCGCTCCTGTTGCTGCCTGCTGTTGCTGATAAAACCAAACACCACATACATACCGGCCGTTTCATTTTTCACCTGTCTTCTCCTGTATACAAAATATTACACGTCCACCCAACCTTTAATTCGCAAGAGCTTTGCTACATCCGTACGCTCACTCCCTCCATCTTGTTTAATTTTTGCAGTATGGTTCAATGGCACGTACATGCAGCAGTTCTTCGCGCAAATTGTGTTGGTTATGAATATTAGAATTGTTGAAAATTAGAGTCGTATATCTGTAATTCCACTTTTGTGCTCATCTTTTTCTAAAAGAAAAATACAAATTGTCTTCTACAGCTCGCAATGATTTGTCGTTTGTTACATGTGTGAACAATGTACGCATGGAACAGTCTGGATTGACCGTCACACGTTCGACATGGTATATAAGTTTTTGTTTTTTTTTCTTCAATTGATGTTTTAATTATTATGTCATCAGACTTTACGGTGAGCATTGTGATTTTCTTTAGTCTTACTGTGATATAATAACATTTCTATGTGCAGTTGCTCCTACCACTAGATATAAATGCATGCGAGTCCTATACAAATAAATTTAAATTATACTCCTACTTATAATTTACTTTTTTTTTTATTCTTGGTGGTCGATCTATGACGCACACTCTTCATTTATTTTTAACAATCATAATTTTAGGCAAATTGAGGGTAATAGTTTGGTGATTCTTTGTTTTAAGTTAAACCGTAATAAATTGCGTCGATGGTCCTTAAACCTATAGCTAAGCATGGTCATCTTGGTCTACAAACTTGTAAAACATGCATCGAGGTTCATAAACTTGGATATTGTATCAATTCGGTCCAAAACTCTGTTTTTGACCGTTGTCTCGCCGACGTGATATCATATGTGGTCGTTGACATGAAAGTTTTTCCTTTGCTTTTTTTTATCCCGTTCATTTTCTTTTTCCTCGATTTCCTTGCTCTCCTTCCTTCAAAGAGACGGGAGGTGGCGTTGTGGACGATGACCAACAAACACCGCACCCGACGACGATTGGGGCAGGTTGGGCATGAGCACGGCAGAGCAGCCTCGGTAGGGACCTCGTCGAAGTTGGAAAGGCCCAGGAGGAGGGAGACACCGGCGATGAGTTGACATGTGAGCATATTTCGAAATAGCCGGCTATGGCCTCCGCTATCTTTCGCTATAGCTGATTGTGGATGATGCTGTTATTTGTTTTCACGTGCAATTTAGCAGTCATATACCACTATAGCTTCATTTAGCCGACTATTAACTATTCTAAGAGACCAACCGCTAAATACCTTAGCATGTGATTTAAAACATTGCATGTGAGCAAGGAACACAGACGGGGAGGGATCCACAACCACGACGAAGGTATTAGAGGAGACAGAATAGTCTGGGTGCTGAGGAAGGTGTTTGGGGCGGAGGACAGAGACACCGATGGCAAGGTGGATGGTGATGACCCGAAGAGTCTGCGACCAGGTGGGCAAGGACGACGGCCGGAGAGGAAGGTGGTAAGTTTAAAGATCACCGGTGCAATATACTAAAAAAAAAAGTTATTCCCCTAAAATCGGTCCAATCTCAAATGAGAGAGAATCAAAGAAACATCAAACAACTTGCATGCACGGTGCGTCATGAACATGTAAATCCATGTTCGATGATACTGCAATTCTAAATAACAAAATCTCCAAAGTTAAATTTTCTCGGACGGGCTCCGAAAAGCTCTACTTTTCCACAGTAAAAACCTGTACACAATAGTACATATACATGTAACCAAACCTCTCCTCCCCTCCCTACTACAGTACTTTCTCTCTCACTCATCACCAGGCACCAGCAAAGGATAGAAGAAGAGAGAGAGAGAGTGATGTAGAGAGAGAAGGGGGCAGTGCGTGTCATGCAATAACTCCACGCCCGCAATGAATGCCATTGCACCCTCTCGCTACTCTCCGCAATAACTCCACCCCACCCCCTCTTCAATACGCGCACCCTCCCCTCTTCCCCTCTCCCCACCTGCATCACCTCCATCTCCATCTCCTTCCTCCTCCTCCCCCGCCGCCGCCTGCTTCTTCACTGCACCTCCCATCACTCGCTCGATCAAGCAAGCAAGAAGCATAGCTAGACTTTCTGCGTGTGTGTGAGAACTCTGATCGGTTGTGCCGCCAGATATAGATAAGCATATGTATCTGTTTCAGAGGAGAGATCGATTGTTGATTTGTTCTTGCTGCTAGATCTGACCTCCAAGAGTGGTTTTCATGCATGGTGGATTTGTAGCTCGCTAGCAAGGGTTTGTGTTGTACTATTAGTAGCTTGGTTGGTAGCTAGCTGTTTATGTTCTGCCGTGCTAGGGAGAAATGATGATCCCTGGCCGGAACTTGTCTCCGGCGATGATCGGCCGCAACGGCGTCGGCGGCGTCGCATATGCTTCCTCTTCCTCGGCGCTTTCACTCGGACAGGTAGTAGATTTTTGGTGATGAGCAATTAATTAATTCTGTGCAAATCTGCTTGATTTTGTTTGCTAGGGCACACATATTTGGTACTACCTCTCATTTAATTAATTAGGCAGGATATATATAGGTATATATATCATAATGCTTTGTTTCTTGTGATGATGATGATCCATCTGAATTAATCCTTTTGATTTTCTGAATCCTTATCTTCTGCTAGTTGTGTATATGCACATGGAGTATATCTTAGGTATTGATTACTGCCTTCCGGTGTTGATTTCCTGTACTTAAGTGGTTCCTGTTAGTACCCCTTTCTTGTTTGTGAGTTGTGTCTGTCAGGCTGTCACACTGTCATCCATCACTAATTAACTCACTCTCTCTATGATGATGAATGTATTTAAGTGTACATACATATTAGGGAGTTGGGAGTGTTTTGTTTTCAGAAAGCGAATGCATTTAAGTAGGGATTAATAAATATCAAAAGGGGGATCCATTCATATATATGAGCTAGCTATAGCCAAGAGAGCTGATGCATGAGAGAAATTGGACATATTAATATTGGCTTTGCTTGTGCACTTGCTGCACTTGTAAAGAGTGTGATGCAAAACAGCTTCAGTAGTACACACCCCTACTCTCTTGTGTGCAGCATTAACTTGTGCCATCCTTTATTTCTCAAGCTGTGTTCCTCCCCAATTTAGGTGCTGCTTTTTTCAAGCCCATTTCTATACATTTATTGTTGCTACCCAAAAACAAACCGAATTTTTGCCCCACTGTTTCGTAGTCAGTATACTCGGTAGTACCAGTACTGTTTTAATTTCTCTTGGTTCTCTTATTTCAAATGCTCAGTTCTTTCTCCAGCCAGTTTTATTGTACTTTCAAAAATGAACTGTTAAAGGGAGCTTCAATTTCTCTAGATATTTCAGAATTATTGTAACTTTCCCTCTTGCTCATGTTTGTTTTGGTGTGCAAGGAGAGGAGGAGAGAGATGTGATGTGCATATATCTCTCCCATAGCAGCTGGTTCTTTTTAATCTTTAGTAAATTGATTAACCACATTAACAGCATTTTTACAAGTTAGAACAGCAGCTGCAAGCTATCTACACCACACTCTTCATACACCTAGATTAATTTAAACAGAAATTCAGTGATGCTCCTATATACAAAAGTGCATATTGTCTAGCAGTCTAGCCATATATATATATCAAGAATCGTTTCCTCTGGCTGCAATTACCTAAATTGTTGCACAACTCATGATCAATGTTCATTACAATTTTGCAGAGCTTGTTGGATGGACACCACCATCAGCTGCCATCAGTGCTGCAGCAGCACCACCACAATGGGCAGCATCTGATGGATCAGCACCAGCATCAGCTTCCCCCACAGGCGACGACGACAAGCGAAAGCGACGCTCGCAACCCTCGCGACGAGCTGGAGATGAGCAAGTCTGGTGGCAGCGACAACCTAGAGAGCGGTGGTGGCGGTGGCGGCTCCGGTGAGGATCAGGACCCGAACCAGCGCCCCCGCAAGAAGCGCTACCACCGCCACACCCAGCACCAGATCCAGGAGCTTGAATCCTTCTTCAAGGAGTGCCCCCACCCTGATGACAAACAGCGCAAGGAACTGAGCCGTGAGCTCGGCCTTGAGCCCCTCCAAGTCAAGTTCTGGTTTCAGAACAAGCGCACCCAGATGAAGGTAATATACTTATCCGTACATCCATTATGCTATCGATCATGCAAACATGTGACGTGTCCATCTATGACATATATGAATTCAATTATAATGTCTTTATATGTTTTTTCTAATGAATTGCTAATTAATGGCTATATATGGTTGCGCGGATGGGTATCTTGCAGACGCAGCATGAGAGGCACGAGAACAACGCGCTACGTGCGGAAAACGACAAGCTGAGGGCGGAGAACATGAGGTACAAGGAGGCGCTGGCCAATGCATCATGCCCCAACTGCGGCGGCCCGGCAGCCATCGGCGAGATGTCATTTGACGAGCACCACCTCCGCCTTGAGAACGCGCGTCTCCGCGATGAGATCGACCGTATCTCCGCCATCGCCGCCAAGTACGTCGGCAAGCCGGCCGTGGCCGTCTCCGCCGCCTACCCACCTCTCCCACCGCCACCACCATCAAACCACCACCTCGGCATGCCCACCGCCGACGTGTTCAGCGCCGATTTCGACAAGTCCCTCGTCATCGAGCTCGCCGTTGCCGCCATGGAGGAGCTGGTCCGCATGGCCCAGCTCGGGGACCCACTCTGGGTCCCCGCCATAGGCGGTGAGGCCCTCAACGAGGACGAGTACGCGCGCGCATTCCCGCGCGGCCTTGGCCCCAAATCGCCGGATCTCCTGTCGGAATCCTCGAGGGAATCCGCCGTTGTGATCATGAACCACGTGTCCCTCGTGGAGATGCTCATGGACGTCTCCCAATGGAACTCCCTCTTCTCCAACATCGTCTCCCGCTCCGCCACTCTTCAGGTCCTCTCCACTGGCGTCGCCGGCAACCACAACGGCGCACTCCAGCTCATGTCCGCCGAGTTCCAGATGCCGTCACCTCTTGTCCCAACAAGAGAGACACATTTCCTCCGTTACTGCAAGCAACATCCAGACGGCACTTGGGCCGTCGTCGACGTCTCCCTCGACAACCTCCGCTCCGCCACCGGCATCGCCGCCGTTCCCGCCGCGAGACACCGCCGCCGGCCGTCGGGTTGCCTGATTCATGAAATGCCCAACGGCTACTCCAAGGTGACGTGGGTGGAACACGTGGAGGCCGACGATTCGATGGTCCACGACCTCTACAAGCCGGTGGTGAACTCCGGCGTCGCGTTCGGCGCTCGCCGCTGGGTCGCCACGCTGGAACGCCAGTGCGAGCGCCTCGCCAGCGCCATGGCGACGGCGGCGAACGTCGTCGGCGGCGACATTGGAGGCGTGATCACGACGGCTGAGGGGAGACGGAGCATGATGAAGCTGGCGGAAAGGATGGTGGCGAGCTTCTGCGGCGGCGTGACGGCGTCGACGACGCACCAGTGGACGACGCTCTCCGGCAGCGGCGCCGAGGATGTGAGAGTGATGACGAGGAAGAGCGTCGACGACCCGGGGCGGCCGCCGGGGATTATACTGAATGCTGCGACGTCGTTCTGGCTCCCCGTGCCGCCGTCGCGGGTGTTCGATTTCCTCCGGGATGATACTACTCGGAGTGAGTGGGATATTCTGTCGAATGGTGGTGTTGTTCAGGAGATGGCTCATATTGCCAATGGCCGTGATCATGGGAATGCCGTGTCCCTCCTCCGTGTCAACGTAAGTGGAATATCATCTTCTTTATCTTCTGCTTCTTCGTCTTCCCAGGTTTTCGAGTTACAGAAGTTTTTTGAAATTTAAACAGATTTCAGTGAATTTTGAATATATTTCTGAAAAAATGTTAGTACGTGTTTGTGGCAGAACATGAGACTTTGTTAAATTGGGGATTTTTTATGATTGCGGTGTCCTGCAGGGAAAAAAATTTTTTTGCTGAAAAATTTAGGTTCTTTTTGATGTTGAGTATCATCTTCTTCATGTTCTCCTTTTTCTTCCCGGCCCAGGGTTCAAATTACAGAAATTATTTGGAGTTTGAACAGATTTCGGTCAAATTTGAATAAATTTCTGAAAAAATTGTATGTTTGTGGCAGAACATGAAAATTTGTAAAACCGGGGATTTTTTTTTGGTGATTTCAGTACCCTGCAGAGAGAAAAAAAATTATTTTTTTGCTGAAAAAATGTAGGTTCTTTTTAATGTTTGTTAGGTTTGTTGAATATACATACGATGAACGTTGATGCCAGTAGGCAATACAATACAATGTTGATTCAACGTTTTTCTTGGATATTTTGTCATATTTGAAATTTGAACAAATTTCGGCCAAATTCGAACAAGTTTACAAAACTCTCATGTGAATTTATCTGTGCAGAACGCGAATTCGAACCAGAGCAACATGCTGATACTGCAGGAGTGCTGCACGGACGCGACGGGGTCGTACGTGATATACGCGCCGGTGGACGTGGTGGCGATGAACGTGGTGCTCAACGGCGGCGACCCGGACTACGTCGCGCTTCTGCCGTCGGGCTTCGCCATCCTCCCCGACGGCCCGGACGCCGGCGGAGGGTCGCTGCTGACGGTGGCGTTCCAGATACTGGTCGACTCCGTGCCGACCGCCAAGCTCTCGCTCGGCTCCGTCGCCACCGTCAACAGCCTCATCGCCTGCACCGTCGAGCGCATCAAGGCCGCCATCGCTGGCGGCGCCGACAACGCCTCCGCCCTCGCGCCGCCCTGCCCCCGGTGACCGCCGGTCGGCCGATCCATTCCATCTTGTGCAATGGTTAGTGAGCTCTCCTCCCCTGGTTTCATACTTTCATCTATATTTCAGAACGAAGTTTTCTAGATTTTGGATTCATCGATTGTTTTTCTTTTACAAAACATTGTTGGAAATTCCCTTGGTTCCACGTTTGAGAATGGAATTTTTTCAAAGTTTCAGGTCTATCCTTTCAGCCTAAAATTTTGATCATTTTTCAATCTAGCAAAATAGTGTTCAGACTCATGTCAAATTTTGGTCAAAAATTTGAATTTTTTTCCTCTGGAAATGCTACTTTCTTCTGTCCACTGGCAACATTGAACATTGCCCTGCACCCAGGTTTAGTTTTTTTTTTTCTGAAAAGTTACACTTTTTCATTCGAAACATACTATTAAGTGATCAGTTTGTTGAAATGATTTTGTCTGCACTTATATCAATTTTAAGTAGGTCTACATTTATAACGGTTTAAGTTTGATGGAAATTCATACGTGCAGGAGATCAAGGGAGGGATCAAGAGCGAATTCGGAGGTTTAGCATGTGGGGAGTCAAGAACGCACCGCAGACTATACTGTCCTTGCAAATTGTTGCTGCTGCTTCTGATAGCTAGTTTATTCATCTTTAAAAAGATCACTATCACCGGCACCATAAATCATAATCCAACAAAACACAGCAGCAACACAACTTAGGTCCTATGATCATGGCTGATATATACTACTATATAATTATGCAGTGATATGTCATAGGCTCTGAGTTGTGTTGCTCATAATTCCTATCCATTTTCCAGATTAAATTTGCTTCCGCTCACAAACACCTTTGCATCCATGCATGCACCTCTTATTTAATTTGAGTTAGGTTAGTTTCAGTTAAGTTAATCAGTCACCTGCATTACATGGCTCATCAATAGTTCATCAGAGTTAGTAATTCAGAAGCAAAGCAGGCAAGCAACAATTTGCAAAGCGGTTGGTTGGTTCGGGTATTGACTCCTCTTTATCTCTCCGGGTTGCCACTCTCTCTCTAGGCCTCTTCCAAGGATATATGCATGATTTGTTTCATCATCAGCTGGACCAACCGCATGCATGTGTACTGCACAGTACCTTTTAATTCAGTTTGCAGAAAGTCTGTATCCTCTTTGTGTTCCTTGGTCTCCTGTTTATTAGATTGGGTTTAAACTTTGCATGAATTTGGAGATTGCAGAAGTCTGTCTGTATCCTCTCTTTGTGCTTCTCATGGACAGTTTGATTAATTGGACTCCTTTTTGCTTCCATCTATTTTTGTCAGGCTCGAGTTCATGCACTGTGCAGATATGTCTGCAGATATTTAATGATGCTTGTTGTGTGATATGCATGATGTGATATTCTAATGGTTATTGCTTGCACAAAGTCAAATTTGAAATGCTAGTGAGTGCACCTGTTTCCTGCTCTGAAAGCTACATCTCAAAACCCATACATTACCCATGGTTAGTCTTGCAAGAAGAGGGCATTTCTATTTGTTAAGATGGCTGTCAAAACCTGGACACAATGGTTGGTCTTGCAAGAAATGACCCCTTTTTTATCCAGTTGCGGTCAAAACCTATGAAATTAATCATCTACATACAAAATGAGGTTCATGTGTTCCATACAAAACAGACAGATCAGCAGAAGCAACAACCATGGCGGCGGCAGCTTTAAAGATAGAAAGGTAGAGACCCAGCACAACTTAATGATGGCCCTAACAGCCAACAAATTTATTAATTTAGTCAAGAGTATAGTTTGCTGTCGACATCTCTCAATCCGGTACAAGGATGTTGCAAGCAATACATGCGGCAGCAGACAGACAGTAGTAGTGGTGTTCAGGAAAAGAGAGAATTTTTCTCTTCTCCGGCTAAAGAGAAAAATTGCAAGGAAAGGTGGCGTCAGGACTCAACTGAAAGAAGTGTTAGAGTTGAGCTCTTCTTTGTTTCTTTCATCATGTTCATTGCCATCACAAAGTAGCAGCAAGACGAAAAAGATTCAGATAACATGATGCTATGAGAACCTACAGGGATACACCAACACAATGGAGAAAGCTTGGTGTTTATTTAGTTATATTTACTAACTCCACCAATAACATCATTCAGATACAAAGACAAACAAACCAAGATACTTGTAGCTGATACGAACTCCCAAGCATTATTGGTAATTTTTATCCAAAGAACAAAACTAAGCAATTGCTGCTGTATTGCACCCTTTCAAAACTGCTCATGGAAAAGCTATCATTTTTAGCCCCTCTAGAGTTTTAGAGTTGAAGGAACTTGCTGGCTGTGTGCACATCCTTGTCTCCTCTTCCACTGCAGTTCACCACCACCCTGACACCGTCCGGCAGTGTTGGGCAGAGCTTCTCCAGGTAGGCAAGCGCGTGGGACGTCTCCAGAGCAGGGATGATGCCCTCCAGACGAGAGACACGCTTGAAAGCTGCATGTGAAGATAACATTGCGAAAGGAAGAGTTAGATGTTGAGCGTAGCACTCAAGAGTCAAAAGTGAATGTGTGGAACACATAGAGTTAGCATGTTTTTTTTTTTTAAAAAAAAGAAGACTCAGACCATAACTATATATAACTCAGTCAATGTTTTAGGACTTGGCATTATGTTTTTACATGTTGCAGGTTGCAATAATCAAGATCAGAGCATCAACCAATGTTAAACATGCGTGTGTGTGACAAACTTGCAAGATACTGAGTCAGCATGTAAAAAAGCTTCTCGGGTCTTTTCTTTTTTGTAATTCAGTCATTTTTGGATGCTTCATTCAACTCAATTGCAGAGCTAAATTGCTACTGTAATCTAGATGATTTAAATCTATCATGAATCAAGTAGAGACAACCAAAACATGCAGTCGTTCTTATACCAGTAAGATGTAAAGACTCCAATTAAAAAGGTTGGTGCTTTTGCCCCGTACGCACTTAAATGATGGTACTTAAGAACATTCACAGCATGTCATTTAGTTCACAGTTTTTTAAAGCTGTTGGTTTGCTCTTAGCCTGCCTAATCTAGATCTCACCATCAAACAGATACTTTCAGCATTTCTAGTAGATATTCCACCAATCGAGTGGAAGGAAAATATCAAAGACCACTGTAGATAGTGACACTGAAACACATACCATCCAGTGCCTCCTGATCTGTCACGCTGTCATATTCAGCACGTCCAATATCCTTCAAAAAGCTATGCTCAGGCCCAACACCAGGGTAGTCAAGCCTATCATTCAAACAATAAGCATGATTAGCACAACTGCTGTAAAAGTAAATTACTGTCAATGCAAACAACTAGATACTCACCCAGCACTGATGGAGTGGGGTTCAATAACCTGTCCATCATCATCCTGCAACACATAACTCAATGATCCATGGAGAACTCCCACTTCACCCTTTGTCAAAGTGGCAGCATGTTTGTCAGTATCAACACCATGACCAGCAGCCTCCACTCCAATTATTCTGATATCTTGATCATCAACGAACTCATGGAAGAGACCCATGGCGTTTGATCCACCACCAACACAAGCAACCAAAACATCAGGCTTGCCACCCCACTTCTCCATGGCCTGTCTACGGGTCTCCTTGCCAATCACCTTATGGAACTCTCTGACCATCATTGGGTATGGATGCGGACCAGCAACTGATCCCAAAATGTAGTGAGTGTTCTCGACGTTAGTGACCCAGTCACGGATGGCCTCCGAGGTGGCATCCTTCAAAGTTGCTGTTCCAGAATGCACTGCCCTCACCTGTTTCAGCAAAAAGGATCATCAAAACATGTTGAGAAACAATCATACTTGAATGCAAGCACAAAGATAACAATGTTGACAAACAATCATCATCCCTCTCCACACTTGAATGCAAGCACAAAGATAACAAGCTGTTTCCTCCATACCTCTGCTCCGAGAAGCCTCATCCTGAAAACATTAAGCGCCTGCCTCTCCATATCTTGAGCACCCATGTAGATGATGCACCCCAGCCCAAACCGTGCGCACACCGTGGCAGTGGCGACACCGTGCTGGCCGGCCCCAGTCTCGGCAATGATACGCTCCTTTCCAAGCCGCTTGGCGAGCAAAACTTGCGCCACGGCATTGTTGATCTTGTGGGCACCGGTGTGGTTAAGATCCTCCCTCTTCAGGTAAATCAGAGGGCCAGTGCCATCAGCACGCTTGTAGTGCTCAGTCAATCGCTCTGCAAAGTACAAGGGAGTCTCACGGCCGACGTAATCCTTCAGAATGCCATCGAGTTCTTTCTGCAATGAGCAAGAAGGTGGTGTCATCAGGCATTATTCAACATGGCTAACTATTCAAGATGGCTACTTCTAATCATTTTGCATGATTTAGGAATCATTTCATGATCTAACTAATCAACTACCGAATAAAAAACCGTTGTTTCGATGGCATGGTTGCAATTTTCCTTTAGAAGTATGTGGATGCAGTTGTCGGAAAAAGGACAAGCATTAAAAGCCGAATCTACGTCAAAAATCAATCGGTCTCAAAGAACAATTGGTTCTGTAAAATTGGTGTACTTCTCCCCCTCTACCATAAAATAGGGATCGGTAAAACCAGGATAATGGAAGCAATCGCCACTATAGCCACAGAAATGCAAACTTTACAGACACAAATCAGAACAATCGACATTAATCCACCAAAAATACAAACAATAAAAAAAATTAAGGACTAAATCTAGCAAATGAACATCTCCAGCCATCTACCAATTCGGCGACGAAAAGAAATGGCGATGCCCATGAGCTAAAACATTCCGAATTTAATAGGGATGAAGAAAAAAAAATCCCAAAACGAGAATACCCCGCCAATCCAATCATCTTAGCACCAAATCAACAAATCGGGAATCCACCAACACCACCATCACATATCATCCTCACCTGGAAATCCTCGTCGCCGGCGAGCGCATGGAACGCGGCCTCGAGCTCAGTGAGCGCGTGCATCAGCGTCTCGGGCACATACTTCCCCCCAAACTTCCCGAACCTCCCAAACGCATCGGGCCTCGGGAGCCCCGACACCGCCGCCCCATTCTCCGCAACCTCCGGCGACGCCTCCGCGGCCACCGCCTTCGCCGGCTGCATTGCCGCCGCAGCCACCCCTCTCCTCTGAGCCAATGACCCTCCCGCCACCACCCTCAAACTCCCCGCCCTCAACGGCGGCGTCACCCTGAAGGCGGCGGCGGAATTAGGGTTTCCAACGGCGGCGGCGGCGGAGGTGGCCATGGCGTGTTCTCCGACGAGAAATTAAAAAGGATTGGGGAGGAGAGGAGTTTGGGGGAAAAAGCGGGTACATGAGGCGGGTATATAAACCGGTCGCGATAGGAATTCTCCACGCGGGGTAGGTGGCGTCCACCGTGAACTGCGTGGACCCGGTTCATGGACCGGTGTATCACGGGGAGGCGCCGGGTCGTCGAGGGCGTTTCGTGGACCGGGTTCAGGGAGGGTGGGGCCCGCGCGGTCGGTCGACGTGGTCGTGCCTTCCCCCGGGCCCACCGGATCGGGGGGCAGGTTCGTTTTGGGCACGTGTGGATGGGTGGAGTTCGAGATTTTGGTGGGCGTTGTATGGATGTGACACGTGGGTAATTCTTGGCCGTTCATTGGTCGTGGGCTCGTGGCCGACTAGAGGGGAATGGACGGTCCGGATTGGGAGATTGACGATCAGTGTGTTTTGGGGTTGATATGATATCCACGTAGGATGTGAATATTTGGTACTCACTCCGTTCTAATCTTAGATGCTGTTTCTATTTTTGTTTATAATGTTTATCCATTCATTTTTTTAAAAAAATAGTGTAAATATAAAAAGAAATAAGTAATAACTTTTTATTTTTTTGAACAAATTAAACATTAAAAAAACTCAAATGATAAGGAATTTAGGAAAGGTAGTATTTTGAAACTAGTGGACAGTGTTGCAAATGTATCTGTTGTGATTACGGCTAGTCGCATGCTTGACCGTGACACATAACAGTACTACTGATATTCACACATGTTACAAAGATGGAATAGTTTTTAAGTATATCTATATTGCTCTGCTGGCAAAGATATTTATACGCATCTACACCATCACCCTTATCACCAAATTAAATACTGTGTAGCTAAATATGTAATGTTTGTTTTTGAGAGGATAATATATGTTAGTTTTTTCCCTCAAAAATATATGCTAGTTTTGGTATCTCCTTTATTTTACTCTGGTTCGATGAAGAAGTCATCATGAAGAGACCCTATGCTGATTCTAAATTTTAAAATCAAGTTCGCAAAATTGATATTAGCTACGACTTATAAGCTCAACCAAGCAAGCTTAAACAGATTTAGTTTGAGTTAAAATTGACAAGGATATTAGTCTCTAGAGTCTAGACAGTGGTCAAAGCACACAAGTCATACACTGATGCACATAGGCAAACATTGCAAATTGAATTGGCAATCTAGGGACAAAAAAAGGTACCAGTATGGACAACTGAATAGTATAGAATACCGAAGGTTAGTTGAAACCTCTTAAATATTTAAATTAGTACGAACCCAGAGTACAGCCATTTAAAGACAGGCAGTCTCACATTTCCTAGCAGCAGCTTCACAAGACACATCAAAAGCTAAAAAATGCAGAAAGCTCCACACAGACACTGATGTGTCCAATATTCAGAACATTCAGTAGCCATCAATTGAACAGCAAACGAGATGGTTCCTTGTGTCACCACAGGTAAGACGGCGTAGCCAAGCAGCAGCCTGCAAGTCTGCATCCCAATGTTATTTCGCCTCTTTGACTCATCACATCTTCAGAGATGATCTCCTCACCAACCACCACAAAACTGTGAGAGATGCAACACCCTTCTTGCTACGCTGTTGTTAAGTTGTTCCACTGGTCAAGGTGTTCAAAGCAATATTCTTTTTGTTTCTACTAAGATGTCCTGGTTGTGGTGATTAATTATTCAGAAATGAGCTTTGGTCAGGACCAACAACTAACCTGGTGAAAAAGTTTCATAGATGGACGATTAAGCACGCTAGCTAGCTAGCTTGATTTCTTCAGTTTGCTACTACTGCTTTAAAAGCTGATCAGGAGCCAGGAAGCTCATGAAATGCATGCAGGATGCAGCTCATGTTATCTTGCCAACTTTGTCAAGCAGACATACGTGCAGCTGCCGTAGCCTTGCAAATGGATCCAACAAATGTTTTTTTACGAAAATAAATGCTCATCATATATATGTCACTCTGACAAGCAACAAAATAGACCAAATGTACTCCTAGTTCTGTCACTTTGGCAGCACGCTAGTTTACACTTCTTGTTTGTGTTGCACACCGAAAGAAACCCCATGGCATGTCGAACGTTGATGACCCAGGATGAATTCGGTTCCACAACATCAAAAGATTACGAGTTAAAAAATATGCCATTAAAATCATATAGTACACTACAATAAACTGTCAAAAGTTTGCAGGTTGAATACCAAACTTCTGATGGTATGAACTTCAACTCGGGATATGTCTATCAGGGAACCAAAAACAGTAATAGTGAATTTCATGGAAGAGCTATTGTTGAGACATGATTAGCAGAAACACAACCATCGGGTGTAACTCAGCTAATGTTAATAATACGATCTACATTTTGCATAATCTCATACAGAAAACTCCATGGCTTATGAATATTCTACAAAAGTTACATTGAGGTAACATCTGGTTCAGTTGCCCTACCAGCAATACTAGTCAAACCACCAAGTGAACATTGAAATTGGGGGAGAAAATATGTTTAAATTTAACCAAATCCCCTAAATTACAGGATCCTAAACTAGTTTTGAAGACAGAAGAATCCTAAACTTAGGGACAGCTAAGGCTGCTTCAATCTTTCTAATACAGGGCAGGAAGAACAAGCACGATGCCTTCAATCTTTCTTTGCATACTTGCCAACATATGCCTGCACACAACAGTTCTAAGTTAGAGCATATGCACGGGTTTGAAAATGAAGCTGTGTGAACGGCACAGAGCTGATTGTTACCTGTACAAGTTTGTTCAGCTTTTCTCTGGAGTAGGACATGTAAATATCAATCTTGTCTTTTGTTTGAGGAGTGTTTTCAACTGTGGTTGTAACTTTGTCAACGACCTTCTTCACAATTGTCTTATGAATCTCTCTGCTCATTTGACCCTCTTTCCAGGTAGGCTTAAGTGCATCCTTCACAAAGTCAGCCAGTGCGAGCTTAAACATCTTCAGTGCCTTGGAATCCTTGCCTTTCTTGTTCTCACCATCTTCAAGAGCCTCAGCATCAGTGTCTTTGGGCTCTTTCTTATTTTCTGCAGGTGTGGTTTCATGGCCTGCTAAGACAGCAGCAGGAGCAATCGGTGCAACTGAATAGGGTAAAGGCAGAGGCCCATTGCTACTACCAGAAGCCATTGGCGCCTGAAATGTCTGGGGAGCTGGCTGTTCAGATTGAACAGTATGTGCAGGTTGGATCGTTCCTGCTTGTTGTAACCAAGGCCAGTGATTAGGTTGAACTGCTTGAGGTGCAGCAGATGAATTGTTCATCAGGCTTGAATTTGGATCAGGCTGAGACGACTGCTGTCCAGTGGTATCAACAGTCAGAACAGGACCAAAGTACTGCGCCAAAGATGCAGTAAGACTTGACACTGCATTGTGAGAAAGAGGAGCTCCAGCCATATCAACTGAGCTGGAATTGGCCAACACTGATAACCCTTGCAAGGTTTGGTTCTGAGTTAGCTCATTTGGAGCAACAGGCTGGAAATTGTGCGTGTTTTGAAAGCTTTGATCACCACTATCTCGGCCTGGATTGGGCGTATCATTTGCTGCCTGAGCCTGCCCAGTATGCATAATTGTTGGAAGGTTCTGTGGAACTTGACCAGCAACACTGAAAACATGTCCATTATGTGCAGAGAGATCTGGTAATGCTTGTGCCCCCATAATGTAGCTGTGTTGGCTGTGCCCCATATAAGGAGCAACTGGCTGGCTCTGCACAGGAGCAGAGTTATTTGTAGTAGCATGAGGAACCACAAACTGATCCTGCCTGTTTGGATGTAATGAAAAGTCACTTTGCTGCAGTTGGCCATTAAAAGGAACTGACGATGTAGTATTCTGCAATTGGGTGGCGCCTGGAAGAGAAGGTGCAGCAGAAATTTGAGCAATTGCATCTTGGCTCTCTGCCTTTTGGTCCAAGTTTTGCCCTCCTACAAGATTAGCAACATGCATTCCACTTTGCATACTCAAATTGCCAATGGCTCCAGGTCCACTCTGACCACCTGTCTCAGATACATTGTCAATGTTTATGATCTTTGCATCTGTTTGGATAGATGGTAAGAAATGTGGTGGCTGTGAAGCAGCTATTTCAGATTTCTTTTGCTCTAGTGAGCCAAAATCTTCCTGAGGAAATATCTGGTACTGACTACTTCCAGGATCTTTCGGATGTCGGTTTTTGTTCTCATATCGAGGATCGTTTCTGCTGATACCCTGAGGAACAGGGTTTTCTCTGTCATCTCTAGACAAAACATGAGAGCTTGCCTGCACAGCATTATTTTGTTCACTCCAATTCAAGTAATTTCCTCTTGTTGTAGTCCCACCAGTGTAACCTAAAGGATCATCAGGTGCACTCAATCCCGTCTGGCTCTGGGAAGCTTCCTCATGGAGATAGGGGCAATTTTGGCCACGACGGCAATGACCGTTAGCAAAAAATTTACATGGGTTTTTATTTGTCCTACGGTGGTCAACCCTGCTTCCAAACGATGCATCTGGGCCACCTCTACCAATAGCACTATCCCTAACCTCATCTCTCCATCCACTATGAGAGGTGGAATCGTCATGATTGTATCGGCAATTTGCACCCCTGCTGCATCTTCCTTTGACAAAATCATGGCACTGCATTGTAGACCGATACTCCCTTCGAGGTTCAGATCTTTCCCAAGTCCCTTCATCATAATGACCACCTCGAGATGGCCTACTCCTTATATAGTCATCTTGTTCTCGTGAATCCATGAATTCCCTATTCTGGTGCCCATACCTTTCTCTTGAATCTATAGGATAATGCTCATCAAACTGCCTGCGCACACCATCTTCATGAGGGAACCTGCAATTTGAGCCTCTTCTGCATCTACCAGCTACAAAATCCCTACAGGGAAGAGCAGGTCTGCCTCTATCAAGCCTCCACTCAGATCCACGGTCATTAAAGTAAGGACTTCTGCTTCTGCTTCGACCTCTACCTCGTCCTATACTCCTGCTCCTGCTTCTGCTTCTACTTCTAGAGCGGCTTCTGTTCCTGTTGAGAATAAATATTATAGAGAAAGGGCAGAACTAATAGCTGAATTTCTTATTAGTATTCAAGTGTTTTCCATAAAAAATTGAATTTTTCTTATGTTAGCATAAGATGACTTTAACTCATTGATACAAACCATTGAATCTATCTTGACATTTTCAGTTTCTTCATAAATTTTGTTTTAAAATTATTTCCAAAAGCTACTACACTATACAAGAAAAGCATTAACAAATCGCACAGCTAATTGAACTAATTACTTGTCCAAACACACCTGCGTGGCCTGTTCCAACCACCTCTCGGAGATAGTGGACTGCGACTGCGCTGCTTCCACGCATCTGGACCAGATGATATCCTAGAAGAATAACCACGACTAATAGTTGTACCCCACCCATCACTACGCCTTCTGTCATCTGTGTATCTGCTCATACCTTGGTTACCAGTTGCCTTTTCAAAGCCTCTGCTGTGCCAGTCATTTTTATTATGATCCTCATCACCCCTAAGAGGATGCAATCTTTCAGAGGATGCCTTGGATGACCTTTCCTTGATATCTTTGTTGTGTCCATCAGCCCGATCCTGCTCATGACCAGCACTACCATGGTGCATAGAGACAGCAGATTTGAGGTTAACAGATTCACCAGTTTGACTGTCCTTGCCATGAGCAAAATCCCGATTAGGGTGCAGCAAATCACCACTTTTATGCTGATCATCTGTATTCAAAGGAAGAGACTCATCTTCACTGATCTCGACTATATCAGGAGGTCCTTTTGCATCCCACTTGGACCGCTCTTTCCTAGCTTCACCAGTCATGTTAATCCTTCTTTATTAGTCCAACAGAGAATTAGTTCCAGGTGCACGATCTACCCTCCCTTATCCGAAAGTATTCTTGCGAATCTATCTGAAATTAAAGATCATGTGTATATATTATTGTCAACTAAAAAAAATAGTTTGCTTCAACAACAAAAGCGAAAACAGTAACTGAAAGGAAGTTGAACTAATGCTGTGGATAAAGTATAATTCGCACAAATAATATAGTTGTCGCAAAGGACAGCATTCAGAAACATTAAGAAAGTTGAGGCACATAGCAGCTGACTAACAGCAGTATAATAAAGTTGGATCCAAGATCAAAGTAAGACACCATGTAAAAGCAGAGAGTACCCCAGAACAGAATTTCGACTATGAAGGTAGGGCCTAAATATCTAACCACTCCAATAATATGATATGTCCCAAAGATATAAGAAAATTATATTACTCTATAACCTATGCACTTACACTTTCAAAAATTTAGTCATATTGTTTCATTGTTTGGACAGTTGAGTCGCAAATACTCTAGGTGTTAATCTTCAGGGCGGCGAATAACTGATACCCTCAACAGAAAAGTTTGGAACATGCTTTTCCTATGTATTTTGGTTTCATTTGTTCTTTGAACATACACCAATATTCGTCGTTCAGAATTTACAAGTATGCACCCTAGCACAATATCCATGAATTATTTTTGAGGATGTCTTAGAACTTCCGCATGTCCCAACAGGAATGGTAGTAATTACCCTCTAGGGCACTTTGATTGCATCCCCACATCAGACTACAACAATTAAACAAAACTCACTCACTTATCTCTAAGATCAAGTAACAGGTCACTCAACAATCCAGCAACCTATCAACATAACCGGACCGAACATATGTTTTTTGTCTGCATTTGTTGTAACTTCAGCATTATACATCTGCTTACTTGCCACACTTTGCCACACCTTTGGCAAGAGAGTTTGACCAAGTTAGCCTATTGTTTGTTTGATTGCCACACTTTAGCTAGCCACAAAAAATTAAGCCTAATGCCCCAGCCTAATGCCCCACATGTCATACACACAATTCTTTGCCAAATTTTGGCTAAGTTGTGGCCACACAAATTGTGGCATGCCACACTTTAGCATGAAAAGCTTGGCAACTTGAGTATAGCAACAAAACAGCCCCAACATTTTTGTCATGTATACTATTTATATATGAACATAATGGAACTTCACTAGTCTGCTATAAACACTAGATGATTAGTCAGTAAAGACAAATCGAGTTGCCCCTCCACCAACTTGGAGGCCAACCAAGTCATTTAGTCGACTATCAGACTATTATTACATATATACATGTTTCTACTGCTACTACTCAGCAACCAAGCGGCTCCTGTCCTTGCTCCATTTGTCTTGTTTGTGCCAACAAGTCAAAGTCGTGTTCCTCAAAATTTGAATCGCCCATATCCCTCAAAATCTGGGCAATCATATCCCATCCAACCTCGACCATGAATCAAACACAACCCAAGTTAATCCCTGACCTGACTAGTCGACTTGTCGCACAACTAAACCAAAAGCAAAGTGGGTCTTGGGTTTGAAATGGATTAGAATAATTATTTTAGCAGAACTAGTACAAATAAACATGTCATTGGAATAATTGATCCACAACTGTCTAGAGATTGGAATCACACTGTCAAGGAGGAGAAAATGCCCAACATCAAGATTGCACACGATCACAGAATAGGAAAATGAGCTTTATACAGAGATAAGAAAAGGGAAACTTTTCTACAGAAGGACTGCAGGAGTTATCGGCCTTGTGAAAAATTTATCAATTCCACAACCAGGCACAAAATAGTGTTTTTTATTCGTATGGAAAAATTCACAAACAAAATCCATGGACAAAACAATACTTCATTCAACATATACCATTACAACCACTCAAATAAACTATACAACTTAGAGGTAAATGGTTGACCACAACGTTTGCTTTCAACACTTACAAAATAGCTAAATCTACACGCACAACCTATCAAGAAATTCACATCAAGCAGTAATTGCAGTAATCTTGGGCGTCAACAAGTTGCATCAAAGTTTCTCCTTCATTTACTGTGTTCCAGTGGTTTTTCCAGACTTGGGCGATACTTAAGGTTCAGTTGTTACTGTCTCTGATTGCAGAGACCTTGGGGCACTGATATTACTAGTATTCCACTGAAGTTTCTCCCCTCAAAAGTTGTATTCCCGCGATTTCGCCAACTTGGTGGCAATTAACAGTTCAATTGTTTTTCTTTATATATTTGCTAGCTATAGTCTTGAAGAATGGATGCTATGCCAAAAGGGCAGACACTCCAAAAAGTAGCATTTACATAATCCTGCATGTGAGAAAGATAACTCTATCAGCTCGCATGAATTCCCGTCTCCCCCCTACTACAATCATCTCCCAATTCTAGTTCTAAGCACATCAAAACCATAACCAATACATTGTCTCAAGAATCCAAGGACCCAACCATATAGTCGTATTGCATGGAGAGTGATATGGCTAGTGTATCATGTCCCAGCTGATGGTAATAGAAGCACAAAAAAAAAGAACACAGAAAGGTCGGTTTTAAAGGTTAAACAATAGCATTGATCAAATTTTGGGTGTCGTTAATTGTTTGTTTGCATGAAATTCTAAGAATGGGAAAGCATAACAAGCCACAGGTGACTAAAGCCTAGGGCTTTATGTTCTGAAAACAGACAACAATCATCACAATTCACAAATGGAGGAAACAGAAAAAACCACGAGTCCACAACAGCAAGTTAATTAAGGGTTCTTCACTTGGGAACTACATGGTTTGCTAGAATCCCTTCTTTCAGGATGGCTTAAAGAATATTACAGTGATCTACAGACTGTATCATGTGATTCATGTCAATGCATGGAACATCAAGAACTTAAGGCAACATGACAAGCGAGGCTGACAAACTCTACACATAAAGAAAAGATGGAACAGAATGGCACCGTCATATAAACACCAACCTTAGCCTGTCTCAGAATGTCAACGTTGTCCAATCCTGGCACCACACCATGTGCTCTTCCAGAAGAAATCACAGGACCAGACTGCATTTCCTGTTCATCTGAAAAAAAAAGAAACATAATCATATTCTTAGACCACAGGTTTGTCATCATTCGCCTAGTAAAAAAATAAGTGAAAATCTAAAAAGAGAATCTATTGATTAGTACTAACAATGAGCACCATCCAGGCAATTATCCACTAATTTCATAAAAAAGTGTGAAAAAACCCCTAAATCCAACGGGGCTCCCGTAACATATATGCAACCATATATAGAGTTGCAAAGACGGAAAATTTCCAACCCCAGACACAGAAAAAAACTGCTCTAGAAACCTGGAGATCTAACTCGTGCGCAGCCGTTCCAAATCTAACCATATCCAATCACAAACCCCTCCAAATCCCCTAATCCAACACAAGGTGACGAAACTACCCGCCGCCAAATCGCAGACCCACACGCAAGCGCCCCCAAATGCTCCAAATCCAGCCCGAACCAGCTCGCGAGCTCAACGCAACATCACATACAATCCCCCACACCACCAAAGAGGAAACCCTACGCGTGGGATCCGTACAAGCGGGGAGGGAAAAGGGCGGATGGGAAGGGAGGGAGGGAGAGGCTGAGAGGGCTCACCTCGCCGGAGCGTAGATCGGAGAGGGCGCCTCCTCGCTTCGCCGCTGCCGCCGCCGCCGCCGCCGGCGAAACCCTAAAAAAAATCGCACGAGGTGGAGCAGCAGCGAGCACGCTTCGAATAACGAAACAGCGCAGAGAGAGAAAGCACTGGAAAAGGGAGAAAAAAAGAGAGAGAGAGAAAGAGAGGGGGGAAATTTTATTATTATTATTATTGATTAATTAAAGCGAAGCAGGTCTTGGGTTTGAAATGGATTCGGGGTTGGGTTGGATCTGTGTTTTGGTGGGCCTCCAGTACTGGGTGCCTAGCTGGGCCGTCTTTTTCGCAAAAAAAAACAGAATAATACTTATCCCTCCTTATTTTAATATATGACTTTTTAACACTAAAATTACTGTTAAAAACGTCGTATGTTAATGACCGAAGGGAGTACTGCGTAACAGAGAACACAAGAATCTCGTACCAGAATTATAACAAGATTTTACCAAAAATTTACAGATATAAGTAATCAACTACTACTAATTATAAGTGCAAAGAATTAACGCAAATCGAGTACAAAAACTGATTCAGAAAAATTGTAGCAAGTTCATGACGCTATCCTGCAACTAAAATGTTTGTGAATTCGAAATATGCAGTCAGAGGTTGAAGCAGGATGCTTTGCTACATTCTTGTATTTTCTTTTTTCCTTTTATTAAATAATTCCTCACCGTGTGACAATTAATTATTTTACAAGTCCAATGTGTGCTGTATGTTTTGCTACTTTTGTAGAGATAAAACTGAAGCAGATTGAGGTTCTTTTTAATGAAGCTACAGGTCATTGTATAAACTAGAAGGAGCAAGAGTAATACATTGTCCATTAATAAATTACCCATTTCTTTTTGTTTGCTAAAAATTGGGCTTGGGCTTAATTATGACATGGATCGGGATTATCGTGCTGCGTGCATGCTTGACATCCTAAAGTTGGCAGTATACTATATTAGCATGAAGCTCAGCATATAGCTTAAAGCGCTGTTCTTTTAGGGTGTTTTCTGCGATAAAGAATATTAAACCATGCATTAAAAAAAAAGAAAAAAAGAATATTAAACCATGTGCCCCTTTTACTCCATCCTACCTGACCAATTTATAGGGTGTATTACACGGTATTTAATATTTTATTTTGACCATTTAATTTTTGGGCTAATTGGATCTATGCCATTGCAATTTTTTAAAGTTGTAGATATGATATCCGTTAGTCAATGACATGTGGGAGAGGATGATATATCTTTAAATTTGAGAAATAGTAATGGCATTGCTCTAATTTTTCATTAATTTCTCCATAAGGTATTATTAAAAAATATAAAATTCACACCATATGAAAATACATTCAAATACGAATCTAATGATGACATATGCATAACACTAAAAATTCATACTACTAATTTAACTATTAGATAAAACTTTAAACGTTAAAATAGGGTTTAGGATGAAAGGATAGTAGTTGTCATCTTTCCCATGATCAAGTATGGCTTTTTATGTCGTTTATGTATGATGATGGCCTGAACACTATGGTGGATCACTCTGATCCGTCTGAAGAGTCTTTTGTGACATCCAGCTGGGGATCGACTTGGCTTTCTGTTGATCAAGAATTTTGGAGCATAGTGCTGTAAATTACATAAACCTGAATAGTTTTAATCTGGTTCGTTTTATCAATTCCTTATTTGAGCAAAGCTTATGTTCGTAAGTTTGGATAGTGATTCCTTTTTTGTTTGGTTGGTGAATATGACGATTCGATTTTATGTTGGTTGAAGGGATAAAAATGGATATGGTGATCATGTTTTATGTTTGGTCATAGGAGTATAGGGTGGATAAGGCTGGTATGATCACACCCACTAGAAGATGATGAGAATAACTCTTATTGTTTTTAGATGAATGAATTAGTTCATGCTTCTTTAGAAGTACCCAAAAAATTATATCGCTTTTGTTGTCTCATGTAAATTATATATACTACATGTAAATACATAAATTAAACTTCCAATATATTGGCCATCAACAAAAATGCCATGGTAATAGATATCAATTTTTCCATTAAACATTATTTGCACCGTGGTTTTCATCTATGTGCAGTACTAAGAGGTAAAAATCAATCAGCTCCATCTACTAATGCATATTCTCGATAGTATTCCTCAGTATTGAATTTCAGTATTACAACCATGAATACATTCAAGAGCAAACAGAGATCAGAGACACTTTCTTTTATATATTCTTGAAGGATTAATAGCAACCAGTACAAACTATTTTAGATCAAGAGCAATCACGAATCAGCACATGAACATTAGATCTGAACGATTCAACCGGAGAATCAAGCATTTTGGAAGGTGTTAGGGAGGAAAATCGACAAATCAACAGGTTAACCAGCAAATCCGTCGGTTGCCGCCGCCGCCGGAAGACGTTCCTGTCGGTGGCCGCCCCGTGCGCAGCGCGCTGCAACGTCCCCTGCGCTGCTGGAAGCAGTCCGCCGCCGGTTGCTGACCAAGTTTCCTAGTTCATTAATTTGATGTTTCCTAGTACAATAAACCAGATTCGTTGTACTAGAAAACATCACATCATATTTTGGGACGGAGGGAGTAGATATTGTCCCACTTATATTATTGTTGAAAAGCTCACCGCAACAAGTAAAAATAAATAAATTTTACTAAAAGTATGGTGCAGTAAAAGAGTTGCCCCAGGCCAACGTAATGTTAAAAAATCTCTAATTTGTCACTCATCCCCGCAGCAGGAGTAGTCATGTATATTCAGCATAAATAAAAAGGATAGATATAATGCTTAATGTAAAAATTAACTCTAAAGATCAAGAGGGCACACAAAGGTCAACAAACAAATGATCCAGCAGACTGTCCCTATTTTTTTCCTGCTTGAACTCATCACATGTTTATTCAGTAAGCTGTCATAAATCACACATATACAATTTATACATATATATGAACACAGATCACAAAAGGGAAAACGAGTATTATACGATACATGTTTATTCTCAACAGGTGCAGCGTCCCGTGAGCAGGTGGCGACGTGAGGAGGATGTGGTGCAGCAGCGTGACGAGCACGCGGCGGCAGCGTGGTGGTGTGAGAAGTGGCGTCTGACAAGCGCAGATGGCGGCGCGGAGGCATGATGAGCATGCGGTGGTGTGAGGAGCGGCTCCGTGAAAAGTACTCCTGGATGGCAGCGCGACGGCGTAAGGAGAGCAAGGTTAACAGTAGAGTTCACTATTGACTTTTTTTATATATATCACCTACGGTTAGTTGAAAAGGCCATCGATACAAAAACGGACTCTAATACACTGGCTAACTTTTTTTTATAGAAATATTACTTTGTTCTTTATTTCTCGTATCCTCTCGATGGGAGGATGTGGCGGGGAGATGGCAAATTTTTGTTTTGGAGAAGCGGGGAAGTAGGTATATCGTTGGACGAGTGGTGGGATTAGCTATTGCTTCAGCTCCGCGGAGCAAATGATTCTGCAAAGAGTCACGGGACATGAGGGAGACATCATGTTCTATTCTGTTTTCCTCCAACATCTCATATACGACTTTTGTATGATGTGTTATTGTTTAATAAGTTGATCATGATTTGGTTGTCTGTAAAAGGGAAGCTCAATTTGGCATTTGGTTGTGCTTATATATGCATATGTTTGGAGGTAGGAGCAGAAGGCTAAGCAAAAAAATTTAACAAATAATCATCGCAATCACACCATCTGTATGGACAAACTCATCCATTTCTTATCTCCAGCTGGCAGTGGCGGAGCCAGGATTTCACCTAAGGGTATTCAAATTTAATTTCTTTTGACATGGAGATATACTTATGCAAAAAAAATTATCAAAATACAATCAAGATGTGATACCAAGAAGACAAGACTTTGTAAAGAATGTCCAGAATATCTACGCAATATCCACTTTGAGATTTCAAAATTTTAGCTTCCAAAGCTAGCTATAACCCGTATAATCATCAATCCTCAATCTAAATTGTAAGTATTATGAAAAGACAAAATACTTACAGAAGTAGCAAAAAATCAGAGAAACTTGTAGGAATAATAAAAATTACAGAAGCTGAAAGATTCAGAGGGTAAGTGACGATTTTGTTTTCTTATGTGAGATAGAAGATCATTTGATGTATCCTCAAATCTATCATCTTTTTCTTATCCAGTTTTCAAATTTGTTTTCAAATCAAACAACAATATACAACAAATTGTTTTATTTGAGAGGAGCATGACTCAATTTTAGAATGAGAAATCTTACCGGCAGTGTGAGGAAGTTATGGGCTAGTAATAGATGGATTATATGATGGATTATATGATTATGTGGGATGTATACATGTCTATTTAATCCAAATTCCAATGCATATATGACCTATATGTATAATTTTCTTTGCCAAAATTGATGGGTATTCAGTTGAATACCCTTGCATCCCAGGGGATCCGCCCCTGCCAGCTGGCAAGGGAGGCCAAGACAACAAGCCACACCTGCCTATCCATGCATTGTTTTAGTGAGGAGGATGTGGTGCAACTACGTGACGAGTACGCGGTGGTGTGAGGAGTGGCGCGGTGACAGCAGATGGCGGCGCGGAGGCATGATGAGACTGCGTGAGGAGAACAAGGTTAAGAGTAGGTACAATAGAGTTTTATTTTTGGCCGGCGATAGAACGTCCAGCCCTGACAGAATTAATGAAAAAAATAGGAGAGAAATTGTGCGCGGACGACTAATATAGTGTCGGCTATACTCAAGCTCCAAAGCATTTTCAAGTTGACTGGAGGTGATGGTTACCTGGCACTAGTGTGCATGAGAGCTATACTTTATTGATTTGGTGGGTTTTGGAGCTAGCAGCTTATATACTCCAGTATTAAACTTGCTCTAATAGTGGGGTTCACTGTTGGCTCTTATTTTTCCACATCACCTATAGTTAGTTGAAAAGCCCACCGATACAACAACAGGTTTAAATACACTTGCTAACTTTTTCATAGAAACAGTAGAAATAGTACTTTATTCATTATTTCTTATATCCTCTCCCTTCCTTATCTTTCTCCATAAATGGGTGATCCGCCTATAAACATCATGAGAGCAAGTGCAAAGACGAAGAACGTGGTGGGGAACAGCCGGGAGCCCGTCGAGCTAGCGGTGTCGACCTGAACGAGCGCGTTCGTGGCTGCAGCGCTCGTGACCTCACCTCCGACCACGGCCAGCCAGTTTGCAGTTCCTTTGTTCTTCCTGCCGTTGACTTCACCTCGACAACAACGATGGTTATAGCTTGTAGTGACTGGAAGCGGCGGTGTGAGAGGATGTGAGGGAGGGCGCTGCAGCGTGAGAGGATGGATGGAGGATGTGGGAGAGGGGGCGGCATGGAGATAGGCAAGTTTGTTTGGGAGGGGCGGGGAAATATGTTTATCGTTCGACTGGCAATAGTGTCTGTGTGTTGCAACGAGTTTTAACTACAATAAAAACATTGAATGAATAGAGACATCAACGGTTATCCCACAAAATCTCGTGGTGAAACAAAATCTGCACGGGTATACAACTCAAGCATAGTATACTTTTTTTTATAATGAAAATGGTTTACATCTTCGGCCTCTGTCACAAGACACACAACCAATAATTTAGTTGTAAAAAAGACACTCAGAATGTTATGGGACAAACCCCACATACATTTAATATTGATTATCGCTAATAGAGTCACATAGATTCTAGCTAGCAATACTAATGGTACTACGCCATCCTTAATGAAATAAAAGACCCTTGGCTACCAACTCCAAGAGTGCACCATTGCGGATAATATTCTATTCCTTCTATGGTAGCATTATAGACCAAAAGTATAGCCAATTGGAACACATGAAGATAACCTGCATAGAATTAGACAATTGTTTACCATTAAAAACTTTGTCATTACGACAACACCAAATTAACCAATATAAAGCACTAGCTTCAATTAAAATCATCTTTTTCGTAGGGCTAGACACTCCCTTAAGCCAAATTATGGCATTACGAGGTGGGGGATATTGAAAGCGAAAAAAACACATCTCCAAAAGAAACAAGTAACATAACCCTTGAAGAAGAGATGTTGAATTGTGTCTTGTGCATAACAGAAACAACAATGTTTGTCTCTCCCCTTTTTTTTTTAGCCAGGTTATCTCTCGTTAGGATTACTTTTTGATGAAGAAATCACATAAAAATCTTAATCTTCAGTTGAAGTTTTAACTCCCATAGAATTTTCCTACGGATCCTAATATTAGATTTCATAGTCGCTATATACATAGATTTAACCGAAAATTGGCTATTTTTTATGAACCGACCACACAACGTAATCCTTTTCTTAAGAGTCTATATAGATATGTGGCTTTCATAATCTACTTATATAATATATCACCTGCAGTAGCACAATAAGTATGGTTTATTCTATAATTACTCAAACCATCATTACGGTGTAATAAGACAAGAGCCATTTGACAATATGAGGGCTCACAAAATCAATCAATCTATCTATCTCCTTAACGAGATAAACGGAGCATGATATGAAGTAATTGACTGTGACACGCGAAGATAAAAATATCAGCCACGCACACAAGTATCGATGGACCAGTCCATCGAGAGGCATGGCCGCATGCATGGACAAAAACGGTTTGGAGGCCCAGATGATAACGTGCGAGCTGTGAGGGAGGAAGGGAACAGAACACGAAAGAAAAATCGAATCTGACGTACACCGCTGAAATCGGAAATTTGAAGCAACCCTGACGTAATAGATGGACGAAGAAACTGAATATAATAGGTATCGATTAGCGGTGGGACTAGCTATTGCTTCATCTTCGCGTAGCCAATGATTATGCGGAGAGTCACGGGACATGTTCTACTATGTTATCTTCCAACATCTCATATACGACTTTTGTATGATGTTTTATTGTTCAATGATCTTTGGTTTTCTGTAAAAGGGAAGCGCAATAAGACTGTGCTTATATGCATATGTTTGGAGGTAGGAGCAAAAGACTGAGCAAAACTTTTTAACAAATAGTCATAACAATCACACCATTTGTATGGACAACTCATCTATTTTTTTTATCTCCAGCTGGCAAGGGAGGCGAAGACAACAAGCCAAACCTGCCTATCCATGCATTGTTGTTTTAGTAATCAACAATGGGAGCCCGTTCTCATGCCTTTGTTCAATTCGTAGAACAAGCTTCTTTAATCTTTTAATCTTTAGATCAATTTCGTTTCTACCCCTACTTTGATGTCCAATATTGATTTTACCTAGGATTTTTGTTTTTACCCTCACTTTTTCAAAATAAGTTAGCAATTTACCCCTACTTTAGATGAAAGAGTTAACGGTGTAGTCAGCAAAAGGACATTTATACCCCTCACTTGTTCTTTCATTGTTGCCCCTATTTTTGTCAATAATCGGTATGGATCAATTTCAGATTTAGGCAGTTGTAACAAATATAAATTTCTGCATGATAAAAATTCAAAATTTTGGCAGCAATTTTACGGAATTTATACACATTTTGACAACATTTTGGTAGAATTTATGCCAAATTTTCATAACAAAAGCATCAGCTGCCGTCGCTACTCAGCCCAGCCATCAGGCTCAGCCGCCGCCGCCGTCCAGCCGGGCCGCTGGGTTAGCGGCACCTCCCTGCCGACGCAGCTTAGCCGAGTCGCCGCCGCGGCCCAGCCGTCACCACCTCCCTCCAGCCACGACCCGCAACCACGCTGCCGCTGCACAGTCGTGAGCCGCCGCCACCAAGTCACCTAGCCCCTGCCCAGCCGCCGCCTCCTCCCTCCAGCTGCGACCTACAGCCGCCGCTGCCAGACATCACCCTAGCTCGGTGGAGAGACAGGACTATGGGAGAGATAGACGACGGGAACACCCTCACTTCTCTCTGGATAAGGGACACTAAGGTAATTTCACAAATAAATTTTTTTTTTAATTTTATTTCGGTGAGAGGCTGCATTCTCTCTTCCATTCTGTCTCCTTCCATCAAAGTAGGGCTAAACTGCTAACTCATTTTTGAAAAAGTGGGGGTAAAAACGAAAACCTAAAATATGGGTAAAATCAATATTGGACATCAAATTAGGGGTAGAAATAAAATTGTCCCTTAATCTTTAGCCATATTGTCGGTGTTGTCAAAGTTGAAACATTTAGCTAAAACCGATAATATCTCAATGAAAAGGAGACTCATGTTGGCTAGTGACGTCGGCTAATCGAGATTTGCATAGGAGATATGGCCCACCCCGTCATCTCCTTAAATATATTTTTATTTTAATTGACTTTATTTTCATAATCAAATTTGTTGTAGGTTAAATTTGAATTATGTGCCATGATCGAAAGCAAAATTTATTAGAATCAGCCCCAAATCCCATCGCGCGCCATCACATCTATA
>CM002486.1:1626707-1665227 GCA_000325765.3 Leersia perrieri | reverse complement strand
GCGCTGGCCACGGCCTCGTCTCCCATCGGCGTTCGGCCTCGACTCCGCGCCGTGCCGTCCACCACCCTCACCTCCCGCTAGCACCGACCTCGACGTCCTCGCCTCCACGGCGGCCGTTGATCCTGGCCTTGATCTGCGTCGATGTCGACTTCCGCACGCCGACCTCAACGTCCTCGCCCCCTTTGCCGGTCGCTGTCCTCCCCTCCCGCACGCACAAGTGAAGGTTAGTTACTAATGGCCGTTTAGCGGTCGCTGATTCAACATTGTTGTGGAGGAAGATGAAAAAATGAGATCTGAGTGGATGTTTTTTCCCTCCGTTTTTCATGTGATTTCGTAGGAAAGGAAAATTTTCTAAGCTATTCCTGTGCCCTCCCAATGCTATCCGAATGCAAGGATAGGAAAAATTCCTATCAAAATAGTATTTCTTCAAAAATCCTGTGAAAAACATGTGAAACGAATAGGGCCTAAAAGCATGGTACAGTAAAAGAGTTGCCCCACAACCCCCAAAAAAGAAGTAATGTACAAAAATATCTAATTTGTCACTCATCCCCGCAGCAGGAGTAGTCATGTATATTCAGCACAAATAAAAAAGGATAAATATAATGCTTAATGTAAAAAATTAACTCTAAAGATCAGGAGGGCACACAAGGTCAACAAATGGTCCAGCAGACTGTCCCTATTTTTTTTCCTGCTTGAACTCATCACATGTTTATTCAGTAAGCTAACATAAATTTACACGTATACAATTTACACATATATGAACACAGATCATAAAAGAGAAAACGAGTGTTATCCGTACATATTCATTCTCAAATCCAAATCCAATCCAGGAGGCAGCTGTCGAGGACGTACATGGCGGCGGGAGGAGACCAGATCGGGGTGGGGAGAGCAACATGTGCAGCGTCCCGTGAGCAGGTGGCGGCGTGAGGAGGATGTGGTGCAGCGACCTGACGATCACGCGGCGGCATCGCGGTGGTGTGAGGAGCGACGCCTGACAAGCAGATGGCGGCGCGGACTGTTGACTCTTATTACCTCCGTCCTAAAATGCATTTTAACGTTGTTGACTTTTTTTACACAAGTTTGACTATTCGTTTTATTTAAAAAGTTTATGAAATTATTAATTCTTTTTCTATCATTTTATTTATTATTAAATAAAATTTTATGCACACATATAATTTTATATATTTCATAATTTTTTTTAAAAAAAACGGTTAAACATGTGTTAAAAAGTTAATGATGTCAAACATTTAAGGATGAAGAGAGTATTTTTTTCTATCACCTAGGGTTAGTTAAAAAGGCCATCGATACAAAAATGGGCTCTAATACACTCGCTAACTTTTTCATAGAAATAATACTTTATTCTTTACTCCCTCCATCTATAAATGATCATCGCGTAAGCAAAAGGTGCGGAGACCAATGAGAACAACGCATCCACCATTCTAAAATTAAACATTATTAATAAAATTGATTTGTCTCTTGAGCGTCCTAGGGATTGCCTTGGGCATTGGTGCTTTACATGTTGCATGGTTGCATCCGGCCAAGCCAATGATTGCATGCAAGCTGTATGTATTTATTCCTGCAGACATCCACGATACACATTTACTCATATGTATATATATAAACGAACATACACTACTCTATTAGATAATACGATGATCATTTGTAGATGGCATTAAAATAACTCTACAAGAATCATGTAGATGGAGGGAGTATTTCTCAAATCCTCTCCCACTTTCTTACTTGATCTTTCTTTTTCTCTATGAATGATTTGCACCATCGCTCCCAAATCACCTATACCTATTGCTCAACCAACATACTGTGGGTTAATTTCCAGTGAGGGAGAGCAAGTGCAAAGGCAGGACCGCGATGAGGAGCAGCCGGAGTCCTTGGCGGCGGCGCACATGATCTCGCCCCCGACTAAGGCCGACCAGTTCACGGTTCCTTTCTTCTCTTCGTCATTGACTTCGTCTCGACAATGACGTTGGTTGTTGCTTCTAGCGGCTGGAGGCGGCTGCGGTGGAGGACGCAACGGCGTGAGAGGATGGATGGGAGGATGCGGGAGAGGATGTGGCAGGGAGACACCATGTTTTATTTTGTTTTCCTCCAACATCTCATATACGACTTTTGTTTGATGTGTTATTGTCCAATGAGTTTTGATTATGATTTGGTTGTCTGCAAAAGGGAAGCTCAATCTGGCTGTGCTTACACATGCATATGTTTGGAGGTAGGAACAGAAGGCTAAGCAAAAATTTTAACAAATAAGCATCAAATCACATCATCTGTATGGACAAACTCTTCCATTTCTTATCTCCAACTGGCAAGGGAGGCCAAGACAACGAGCCACACACCTGCCTATCCATGCATCGTTTTAGTGAGGAGGATGTGGTGCAACGACGTGACGAGCATGGGGTGTTGTGAGGAGTGGCATCTTCATGTCACTCTTTCCGATGTATATAATTCACCTCTATTGGATATTCAATGTCCAATCACTAGAGCTCGTGCATGACAATTAAATTTAGAGGTGAGCTCGTTCCTATGTTCTTCTTCGTATGATTTGAAGAATAGATTGCTACCTAATGATCCTATTATGATTAGGAATCATGAAGAGGACATGGAGTCATTTGGAGAGATATTTGGAGGCGTGGAGGATCATCAAGGACTTCCAAGTCAAGGTGGAGGCCCAAACCAATTCGACTTCGGCCACGGTTCGGAGTCCAGGACCAGTCTGCACTAAAATAGGCGCTCCGGTCGCATACGTGCTCGGATTGAGGTGTTCTTTATGTGGTTGACAAGCTAAGAAGATAACCTTTCCAATGGTTCTGGTCTCACATCCAAATTCCTTCCGAGTCAATGGGAATCGGCTGAACAATTTGATGTCCAGATTCTGTTCCGATGCTGCGTCACCGTCATTAGGCCTTTTGGGCCATATATCGTGTCCGAGTCCAATAGGGACGCGTCTAGGGGGTTTTGCTTAGATTATTTCTGTCAAGAATAGTTTTGCCGCTAGATCTGCAATTTTGGTTGTTTTATTTCTCGTTCTTGTTTGTGTTATTCGATTCGCAAATAGGGATTAGCCTTCTCGACGAGACCATCTGTGATCCGGCACGGGTGGTAACCAGAGGAGACGTGGTGCTGCGATTGTAAGGCTCAAGAAGCCGGATCGACGTGTTTTGCGACTCCACCCAAATCGATTGTCTACCAGAACCTTTCGGAAGATCGGAACCCTAGTCCACATTACACAAGCAGATGGCGGCGCGGAGGCATGACGAGACGGCGTGAGGAGAACAAGGTTAAGAGCAGAGCAGGTAGGAGTTTTTTTTGCCGGCGATATAACGTCCAGCCAGACAGAATTGATGAAAAAATAGAACTTCCAGTTAGAGCCTTACTTACAACTGTTGTACTTCACTCACAGCTTGTTCATTCACTCGCTGCTTCGCTAGAAGCGGCTGATAGCTTCCTTTCCTCCCGGAAAGATGTTTAGGTGCATTATTTTTTTGAATCTGCTTGCTTGCTTAAATTTTTCTCGTTTTTCGTAAAGACGCTTCATTAACCACTAAACAGCCTGGTTCGTGCAAATATTTTCTATATATAAGTTTCTATTAAAAATCATGTAAATTCATTTCTCAATTTTGTAAAAGTTAATATTTAGTTAACTGTATGCTAATAATCTGCCTCGGTTTACGTGCCAATTTAATCTAGTTCCAACCATAGGTTCGAGCCCAGATTTAGCTAAAAGCGAAGAAGGAAGGAAGCTAGGGATGGCCGACGATGGCAATGAGTAGGAAGCTGTTGTTGGAGCTCTATACCTTGCTTTACAGAAATTATTATGAAGCAAAATTAACCGAAGTACTAAGAAAATAAATTATATACCAACATCTAGATTATATATTTTTATAATATAATTATTAATGATTATGAAATAACACCTCCATGGTACTATGCAATTCCCATGAAAATTCATCGATTCCAATCTCCTAAGAAAACCTTAGCATGTTGCGAAGAAGTTTCGTAATTGCTTTCTTTCCCGCAATTTTATAACTGAGCACTTTTCTTTAAAAGATATAATTGAACTTTTTAGGTTTAGTGAAAATTCAGGATGCAAATTAATGACTTTGCAACTAATACATTAACTTCAACAGTAACTATTTACCATATCAACGAATTACAAATGGCCGACATAGCGGCGAACTAATTCAGGAAAAAAAAAACTACAGCAATTTCATGACGCCAATGAACTACCAATCTTGCTAATCTTATTGCGGTGGCCGTCCTCGTCCTCGTCGTCGCCGCCGCCGCCGGCGATGCTGGTCGCCGGCGCCACCTTCTGCTGCAGCTTGCGGATGACGTTGGCTCTAAGATTCATCAGTTTCTCACGGTGCGTCTTCGCCTCCTCCATCGTCATCTTCGACACATCCTTCCCAACAAACGCCATCAGCTTCGCCTTATCCTTTGCTGCCTTCGCTACCGCCTGATTCCTCTTCGCCTCCTCTGCCGCCACCGTGGCATCCGGGGGGATGCCGAGGAACGTGTGCTTGGTGGCCGCGTCACCGCCGGGGAGGAACGCGATGACGTGGACGTCCACGCCGCACTCCGCCGCCATCGCCGCCGCCTCCGCTTTCAGCTCGCCGTGCGCCCTATTGAAATCATCCGCCGTTCTCGCCAGCGCAGGCGACATGCCGGTGGCCTCCCTCTGCTCGTCGGCGGCGGCGGTTGAGGCTGATGAGCTGCTCGATTGCGCCTGCTGATTCTTGCCGTTGCCGTCAGCCATCTTAGCAATAATATGTGAGTTCGTTGCTGTCAGTTTTTTTTTAGGGAGAGTTTGTTCTCCGTCTTAATATAGGCGAATGATCACCGGTCCGAATCCGGTTTAATTAGTGAATCCGGGTTAATTATGGTTATAGGTGATTAATTAATTGAGACTTTTGTTAATTCTGAACCGTCGGATCAGATTGCTGTGGGCCAGATTAGATCTACGTGCGTGCGCGTGGAGCCTGGAGTTTTCCGATTAGGACACTATACTCTCCGTTACGGTGATTACGGTGATTTGTATTGCACTGTTGCTTCGACTTTATTTATGATACTCCTTTTATTGTTTTCTTCAGAAATATTACAAAGTAAGGTTTTGACTTTTTTTTTCTTGTATAAAAAATCTATCACTCTTATATGTGGGTAGATCTATATGTACATAAAAAAATTAATAATATATATAATGCAAACTTTTGGTGTTATAAACTTTGGATAAGCAAAACTTTGGATGTACAATTTTTTTATAAATCTATATGTAAAATACAGGGAAAAAATAGGTAATTAACCCAAAATAAATTGTTGTAAACCAACGATAAAAATCGAATCTAAAGAGAAAAGAAGTACAAGAAAAATCCTCCCAATAAACTACTACTAGTATTACTCTTAGAACTTCGATCAGGGCATTTTTTTATTAATATCCCTTCGGAAGCGAATTTCGAGGGGATTATTCATGGATTGCTGCAGTCTCAACACATGCTAGGAACTGACGTCTGAGACCATCTCTTCAAATCAGGTATGTGAGTGTTAGTGTAGGGGTAGGATTTTGCTTGCGCATAGGTGTATGAGTGTAGTGTCGAGTGTGTGTGAAGGGTGTGTGTCTATGTGTAAGTTTAAATAATACAACTTTACAACTTGTACTCATTGAGACTCTCTTAAAATAAAAAAACTTCGATCAGAGCATTGTTTTTAATATATGGAGTATCCTTTTGCACTAAGACATTGTTGGTTTTAGCTAAATGCTTCAACGTGCCTGAAAACGATTTCGACAGCATGCGGTAAGTATCTTATCACGATTGAGGTTGGCTGAAGAAGCATGTGCTAAGAATTAAGAAAGGCATGAGAAGAGGCTCTCACTGTTGATCACTAAAATGATGCAGGCAGGGACTCACTCGCAAGGAGATAAGAAATTGATGAGTTATCCATACAAATGGTGTGATTGTGATGACTATTTGTTAAAAATGTGGCTTAGTCTTTTTCTGCTACCTCCACATGTATGCATGTAAATATACTTATTGAACCGCCCTTTGCAGACAAATCAACTCGAGATTAAATCAGTAATCAATAACACAACACACATAATGTGTCTTAGTAAGTTGTATATAAAATATTGGAGGAAAACAAAATAGCAACATTAGTAATAGATCTACACATTAATCAGTGTGGGCCGGCCGGCCAAGCTATGACCCGAGTCCCCCCACACCTTCTCCGGCCGCCGCCGCCGCCGTGGGGGCTGGCCGCCGCCATGGCCTCCGTGGGGGCGCTGAGGAATGTGTGCTTGGTGGCGCCGGCGCCGCCGGGGAGAAACGTGACGACGTGGACGTCCACCTCGCACTCCGCCGCCTCCGCCATGAGCTCGCCGTGTGCCCTCTTGTACTCCGCCGCCGGAGTCGTCATCGCCCGGCCACGTCCCGGCATCGGCGGCGGCGGCGGCGGATGAGTTGCTGGGGTGCGATTGCTGATTCTTCTTCTCGATTCCGTCCATGGCAGCATGACACTGCAACGATCTGTCCATCTTGCCGCCGGTAATGCCCACCTAATCCCGAGATAAAACACAATTAGTGGTGTCTAATTTTCCGATTAAGAATCGGCTACGACTGCGGGTATTACACTGGTAGCGATCTGAAAATAGTATCCGTGGGCCTTCCAAGTAGCCCAGCAAGGCATAAATAATCAGGTCATCCGATTTGATTCGTAGAATATATCGACTGAAAAATGATGAGAAAGGACCAGAAAATAGAGAAAAAAATGTTAAAATTTTTAACTCACCCTTCCGTCCCTTTGTCTACTTGGCCAAATGTCTGAGAGCCTGCTGGTTCTTGGCTTCTGAGTTTTGACGACTTAGGGCATGAGCTGCAATTTTTTGCGTGCTCTGGTTCTTTGTGATTTCTTCTGAACTATGGTATTCTGAACTATGGTATGCTTGTATGTGATTGAGATAACTTAAAAGTCAGATTGGCTTAGTCACTGACATGTGGGTCCATGGGCAATTGGACCTATATGTCAGTAACCAAAGTCACTCTGATATCATGTCGTCTGGACCGAGATTGGTCATGTTGTGTGGTGCAGTACGTTCATTGTATTGTGCTGTTTGTTAGCTCTTTCTAGAATTAGCTTATGTACATCTCGTCTGCAAAATAGGTAATTATTGTGTATTTTGAGGCAAACCATATGAGTAGAATAGTTCCTCAGAGAATAAAAGGTATGGCAATGATATGCAACAACACTAGTCTCTATATAGTAGCTGAATGATTTTCTAATTTCTAAAGAATATATAGATGGATGGTGTGCAACTGTGCACCACACCAATCTCTGTTTCCCAGATGCCAAACTTTGTAGAACAACTTCTTTTCATCATCGGAAACAACACTTCAAATGCGTGTTATTTCGAAGTGTGGGAATTAAGTGTCTTTCTAAAATACTACTATGACTTAGCGGTTTGCGCACGTTTCGTTGTGTTTTTCTGCTGCATCTTGCATGTGTATGAGATCCCATACTAAACTTGATCCTCCTTAGACATTTTGCTTTCTGAATGAATGAATATGAATGTTTAGCATATGCTGGTCAGGACGCTCTGCCCTTATATCATGAATTCATGACACTCTTCTTTGGGTCATGCAGCTAACTTGACTTAAAATAGGCACGCGAAGAATGAAGTTGTACGATCATTGGTTCAGAAACAACCAAAAGCTACTACTGGTAACATGCTTTGTTAAATTCTTAGAAATTTTTTCTTCAATTAAATAATTCATTACTATATTACAGTATGTACATGAGTATAGAACAATTAACAAATTCTTCCATAAAATATTCCATGATGCCGATAGAAACCGAAGATTTAAGCAATTTAAATTACAAATGGATGTCCTCCTAATCTTATTTCCAGTGGCTGTCAAGGAGTACCAAAGCAGAGAGAAGCCCTCTGACCTTTGCTTGGGTTGTCCTCTCGGCACGTCCTCCATGACAAATGCCCTCTGCACCTTATTCTTCTTCGTTGATGCTGTCATCCCCACTTGATCTGCCTATGACGGTTTTCTTCTGCTTGACGGCAATCGCTGCAATGAATGAGCTGCTCAGGCGCTCTTGCTACTTCTCACTTCCGGTCATGACTGTGTTGATGTGTGTATCCATCTTAGTGCTAAGACTGCCATACGCCCTAATTTAGGTGAGTACCCTCTCATTAATCCTTTTTTATCAAAACCATCCCGTTTTTTTTGCATTGGGGGTTTTGTTGCTACACGTGCATTCCACTCATGCTTATCGAAACCATCTCGTTAATCTCATAAAAAAGTCTTATTAACTCCGATTATGACTAATTTTGACTCAAGTTTATAGGTAACTCTTATTCCGAGTATATGAATATATTCTCATCTACCCTCTTCCCTCAATTAATATGGCATTGTATATTTCAATTTTTAATTAAAAGTCATAAAAAATCCAACTGGATTATTGATACATCATGTTGCTACTTTGTTTTCCCCCGACATCTCATATACAATTTTCCTTTGATGTGTCTTTCATGAGTTGTTTGTATGTAGAAGGGAAGCTCAATAAGGCTGCATTTATATATGCATACATGTGGAGGCAGCAACAGAAGGCTAAGCCATCAATCACACCATTTGTATAGTCTGTCAACGGTTGATATCCGTAGACTGGATATGTAGATAATGGGGAACGTTAACGTAAGAACATATATAGTATGACATCGTGACAGTAGCCCCTGACTTCAACTCAAATGATCTTTTGTATTCTTCTAAAACTCACACTTGGTTATCTGCATGAGTCCTTATGACTGTTCTCGAGAAACTCGAGTAGGCAAGGTAATCCCGACAACAAACCAAGGGTTCCCGCAGCCTTAGTGAAATTGAATTGAAGTTTAATGAACTGAAACCTAGAAATTTCCGGCGGCAATTATTTCCTTTTTCTCGGAACTCCAACCATCGAACCCCTGATATAAATTGTTCACCTTGGGAGTAACTTTCCCCATCTTTTGACATTGCTAAGCTTTCTCACACCATCGCTTGAGCAGAGCCCATCGTCTTCTTGATCCAGTCCTAAAGGTCAGTCTCCCTGAGATTTGAAAAGCTTTCCCCTTCCTCGCCATGGATTTAGGTGCTTCCTTTATGGACGCTGGCGCACTTAAGCGCTTGCAAACGGAGGGTGTAATCCCCGTTGCCGAGGCCAAGATTAGAGAGGAAGGGGGAGAGTCCCCTAACCCCAAGTTAGGGCAGATGGTAGTCACCGAGGATTTCGTTCGGTGCGGGTTCCTTTATCCTCCCTCCAAATTCCTTTCCTTGATCCTCAACTTCTACGGCATCCATCTTCTCCATCTCAACCCTAATTCCATCACCTTACTGAGCATCTTCGCCCACCTTTGTGAATCTTTCATAGGGGTGAGGCCTTTCCTCGACCTCTTTCGGTTCTTTTATGAACTCCGCTGGATGGAGCGGAAAAGGATATCGGGATGTTGTGGATTTCGTCTTCTGGATGGGCTGGCATTTGAGCCATTGCGTTGTCGTCGTCGCTTTGCATTCGAACAGATGGTTTTGTCATGACATCTAATAATGTGTCAGGGTCTAGAGGTTCCCTCTTGGATGCTCGTCGCGCAAGTTCGTCGGCTTCAACGTTGTCTTTTCTATAAACGTGTCGTACTTCAATGTCGTCGAACCATCGTTCGAGCTTTCTAACTTCAACAAGGTATTTAGTGAGTTCTATGTTCTGGCACTTGTAGTCTTTGTGTTCCTAGTAGGCGTCTAGCTCGGAATCTCCTTTCATGATTAGTCGTCTGACCCCTAGTGCTGCAACCACTCTTACTTCTGCCAGTAAACCCTCGTATTCTGCTGTGTTGTTCCCTGAAGTTTAGGTGGATTGCATGCTTGAACTTATCGTCGGTTGGTGATGTCAAGATGAATCCCGCCCCTTGCACCTTGGTTGTTCATTGCTCCGTCAAATGCCATTGTCCATGTCTCTTTATCTGTATTCGATTGTTGTCTGTCCTCTTGAATTGTCCAGTTAACAACAAAATCTATGAGAACCTAAGACTTAATGGCAGTCCGCGGAACGAAGTGGATGTCAAACTGACCCAGCTCGACTACCCACTTTGCTATTCTTCCAACAACGTCCTTATTCCTGACAACTTCTCCTAACAAAAAAGAAGAGACAACTGCGACTTTGTGAGCTTGGAAGTAGTGTCGTAGTCTTCTGGATGTCATTACAACGGCATAGAGTAGTTTTTGAATCTGTGGATATCTTGTCTTGGCATCGTGAAGAGCTTCGCTGACATAATATATTGGCCTCTGTACTCTGTCTCTTTCGACCACGATTATCGTGCTAACGGAGTATGGAGTTGCTGCAATGTATAGTAGTAGCTCTTCATTTTGTGTGGGGCGATCAGTACCGGTGGATTTGACAAGTAGCGTTTTAGTTCGAGGAACGCATCCTCTGCTTCTTGTGTCCACTTGAACCATTCTTGCTACAACCTGTTAGCTTTTGGAACTCTTTTAGTCTCGTCGATGACTTCATGTTCTCGATAGCTCGTATTTTGTTGGATTGGCCTCGATGCCTCTTCCTGAGACTAGGAACCTGAGCAATTTTCCCGAACGTACGCTGAAAGTGCACTTCTCGGGATTGAACTTTAATCTGTGCCACTAGAGATTGTTGAATGTCTCTCGTAGGTCGTCAATTAGTGTATCACCCGTCTTTGTTTTGACGACGATGTCGTTGACATAGGCTTCCACATTGTGGCCAATCTGGTCGCCGAGCGCTCCTTGTATCTTGCGTTGGTATGTGTTTTCCACGCTGATTAACCCAAATGGCATATTTCTATAATAAAAAAACGCCAAAGGGTGTGATGAAAGAGGTCATTTCTTCGTCTTCTTTTGCCATACTGATCTGGTGGTAGCCAGAGTATGCGTCGAGGAAACTTAGTGACTCGCAGCCAGCGGTTCAGTCGACTAGTTGGTCAATTCATGGCAGAGGAAAGTGATCTTTGGGACAAGCCTTGTTGAGGTGTGTGAAGTTGATGCTCCATTTGCTGTGGGCCTTGCGTACCATGACGGGATTGGCCAACCACTCTGGGTGAAGAACTTTTCGGATGAAACTGACTTTGAGTATCTTGTCGAGTTCTTCTCGTATGGCTTATTTTCGATCTGGCGTGAATCTTCGGAGTTTCTGTTTGTCTGGTTTTGTGTCTGATCGTACCATGAGCTTATGCTCGATTAAAAGTCATAAAAAATCCAACTGGATTATTGATACATCATGTTGCTACTTTGTTTTCCCCCGACATTTCATATACAATTTTTCTTTGATGTGTCTTTCAAGAGTTGTTTGTATGTAGAAGGGAAGCTCAATAAGACTGCATTTATATATGCATACATGTGAATGCAGCAAGAGAAGGCTAAGCCATCAATGACACCATTTGTATAGACAACTCATCCATTTCTTATCTGGAAAGGGAGGCCAGAACAACGAGCTATCTCCACCTGCCTATATCACCTGCCTATGTCCATGCATCCTTGGATAATGGTTTATGGAAATTGAAATTACTCTTAAGATCGAAATTTTATGCAGTATCTTTTTAAGGGGGTAGTTTTGACAAATGATAATTTATTATTATGCTAGATTTCTTTGGAGACTTGTCTATATGTCATTGGGTATAAGAAGACCATCTAGTAGTGCTGATATGGGTGAAAATTGGGTGGCAGGAATATGCTCAAAAGCTAAGAATTTGATTTTAGTGGAGGCATCTGCGTTCTATTGGGCCCTTTGGCTAACGGAGAATGAATTGGTTTTTTTATAAATCTCCATCTTGAATATTATTTGTGCTTTTTAGAACAATATATTGGCTTCGGTTTTGGCAAAACTTCAAAGGCATGATGGCAATGTGTTAGCAATCTCTTGTGCATGACGGAAGTGAAAAACATTGGCTATGCATTTGTTTGCGAACTTCAAAGCAAAGAAGGAAGTGATGACGATGTTGGAGCTCTATCCCTATCCTTTACATAAATTATTATGAAGCAAAATCAACCGAAGTACTAAGAAAAAAATTATATAGCAACATCTAGATATATATTTTTATTTTTTGAAAGATCAGTATATATTTTTATAATATAATTATTAATGATTATGAAATAACATATCTCCACGGTACTATGCAATTCCCATGAGAAATTGAGAATTCATCGGTTCCAATCTCAAAACCTTAGCATGCCGCGAAGAAGTTTCATAATTGCTTTCTTTCCCGCGATTTTATAACTGAGCACTTCTCTTTAAAGATATAATTGGGCCTTTGGGTGTAGTAAAAATTCAGGATGCAAATTAATGACTTTGCAGCTCATATACTACTATTAACTTCAACAGCAACTGTTTACAATATCAACGAATTATATACAAATGGCCGACGTAGCTGCGAACTAATTCAGAAAAAAAAAAAACTACAGTAATTTCATAACGCTAATCAACTACCAATCTTGCTAATCTTATTGCAGTGGCCATCGTCGTCCTCGTCGTCGCCGTCGCCGGCGATGCTGGTCGCCGCCGCCGCCCCCTTCTGCTGCAGCTTGCGAATGACGTTGGCCCTGAGATTCATCAGTTTCTTATGGTCTTCGCCTCCTCCATCGTCATCTTCGACACGTCCTTCCCAACAAACGCCATCAGCTTCGTCTTATCCTTCGCCGCCGCTGCCTGATTCCTCTTTGCCACCTCCGCCGCCGCCGTGGCCTCTGTTGGGGCGCCGAGGAACGTGTGCTTGGTGGCGCCGTCGCCGCCGGGGAGGAACGCGATGACGTGGACGTCCACGCCGCACTCCACCGCCGTCGCCGCCGCCTCCGCCATGAGCCCTGTACTCTGCCCCCGGAGTCGTCGCCGGCTGCATTCCAGCGGCGTCGGTGGCGGATGAGTTGCTGGTGGGATGCGATTGCTGATTCGTCTTCTCGATTCCGGCCATGTCAGCGTGACACTGCAATGAAGACAGCTGGTAATATACGACATTATATAGGCGAGCCCTCGTAATGCAGAGTTAATTACATGCTATCTAATTTTCCGATTAGGAGTTAGTTCCCTGGCTCCGACTCCGGGTAGTACAGTGGTAGCGATCTGAAAATGGGCCGGCCCAGGCAGTACCTTACTGGGCCTTTCGGACGACTGAAAAATGATGAGAAAGGATTAGACACTAGAAAAAAAAATGTTGAAATTTTTAACTCACCCTTCCCTTTGTCTGCTCGGCGAAATGTCTGAGAGCCTGCTGGTTCTTGCTTTTGACGCCTTAGGGCCTGGGCTACAATTCTTCGCGGGCTCTGGTTCTTTGTGATTTCTTCTCAACAATGGAATGCTTACATGATATCATGTCGTCTGGACTGAGATTGGTCATGTTGTGTGGTGCAGTACTTTCATTGTATTGTGCTGTTTGTTAGTCCTTTCTGGAATTAGCTTATGTGTTGAGCTGCAAAATAGGTAATTATTGTGTATTTTGAGGCAAACCATACGAGTAGAATGGTTCCTCAGAGAATAAAAGGGATGGCAAATTGGCAATGATGTGCAACAACACTAGTCTCTATATACTAGCTGAATGATTTTCTAATTTCTAAAGAACATATAAATGGATGGTGTGCAATTGTGCACAACACCAATCTCTGTTTCCAGATTTCAAACTTTGTAGAACAACATCTTTTCATCATCGGAAACAACACTTGAAATGTGTGTTATTTCGAAGGGTGGGAATTAAGCTAGTGTCTTTCTAAAATACTACTATGACTTAGCGGTTTGAGCACGTTTCCTTGTGTTTTTCTGCTGCATCTTGTGTATGAGATCCCATACTAAACTTGATCCTCCTTGGACATTTTGCTTTCTGAATGAATGAATATGAATGTTTAGCATATGCTGGTCAGGATGCTCTGCCCTTATATCATGAATTCATGACACTTCTTTAGGTCATGCAACTAACTTGACTTAAAAAAGGCACGCGAGGAATGAAGTTATATAGGGTCAATGTTTAGGAAACAACTAGAAGCTACTGGTAACATGCTTTGCTACATTGTTCGAAATTTTTTCTTCAATTAAATAATCCATTACCATATTACAGTATGTACATGAGTATAGAACAATTAACAAATTCTTCCATAAAAAATATTTCATGATGCCGATAGAAACTGAGGATTTGAGCAATTTAAATTACAAATGGACGTCCTCCTAATCTTATTTCCAGTAGAATGACCAAAGCATCGGTATGGTTAGAGAAGCCCTCTAACCTTTGCTTGGTTGTCCTCTTCACAACCTGATCATCATCAGCTTCTCATGGTACATCTTTGACACGTCCTCCATGACAAATGCCCTCTGCACCTTATTCTTCTTCGTTGCTGCTATCGTCCACACTTGATCTGCCTATGGCGGTTTTCTTCTGCCTCGACGGCAATCGCTGCAACGAACGAGCTGCCCAGGCAATCTTGCTGCTTCTTGCTTCCGGCCATGGCTGTATTGGTATGTGTATTCATCTTAGTGCTAAGACTGCTACCAGACGCCCTAATATAGGCGAATACCCTCTCATTAATCCTTTTTTACCGAAACCATCTCGTTAATCTCATAAAAAAGTCTTATTAACCCCAATTATGACTAATTTTGACACAAGTCTACAGGTAACTCTTTTTCCGAGTATATGAGTCTATTCTCGTCGACCCTCTTCCCTCAATATTAATCTAGCATTGCATATTTCAATTTTAATTAAAAGTCATAAAAAATCCAACTAGATTATTGATACATCATGTTGCTACTTTGTTTTCCCCCAACATCTTATATACAATTTTCCTTTGATGTGTCTTTCATGAGTTGTTTGTATGTAGAAGGGAAGCTCAGTAAGACTGCATTTATATATGCATATATGTGGAGGCAGCAACAGAAGGCTAAGCCATCAATCACACCAATTGTATGGACAACTCATCCATTTCTTATCTGGCAAGGGAGGCCAGAACAACGAGCTGTCTCCACCTGCCTATGTCCATGCATCCTTAGATAAAGGTTTATAGAAACTGAAATTACTCTTAAGATCGAAATTTTATGTGGTATCTTTTAAGGGAGTAGTTTTGACAAATGATAATGTAGTAAAAATAAATTGGGATGATAGTTCAATGTGCTACTTTTGTATGCACAATAGAACTATCCAACATCTTTTTTTATTATTATTATGCTAGATTTCTTTGGAGACTTGTCTATATGTCATTGGTATAAGAAGACCATCTAGTACTGCTGATATGGGTAAAAATTGGGTGGCAGGAATGTGCTCAAAAGCTAAGAATTTGATTTTAGTGGAGGCATCTAAGTACTGTTGGGCCCTTTAGCTAATGAAGAATGAATTGTTTTTTTCTATAAATCTCCATCTAAATATTATTTGTGCTTTTTAGAGCAACATATTGGCTCCAGTTTTGGGCAAAACTTCAAAGGCATGATGATGATGTGGGAGCAATCTCTAGTGCATGCCAGAAGTTGGAAACATTGGCTATGCATTTGTTTGTGAACTTTGGTTGGAGATTTAGTAATATGCTTTGTTGATTAAAACGATAGTCCCATGTTAAGTCATTTCTTTGACTTTTGTTAGAGATAAAATCCGAATTTATACATCTCATGTATCTGGATTATATTCCTAGTAGTTAGATTAGTTTCTTATCAGTACTCTGAATCTTTTCCTACTGGGACTTCTCTATTTTCTCCCCTTGATGTATCTTTTGTATGTCACAAGGAAAGGATGCAACGGCTTGTTATATCCCTGCATTTGTATCAATTCCTTAATACTAATTGGTTGCTTGTGGTTCTTAATTTCCTGTGAGAGTTTTCCATATTAAATCTATGTATTTGTTGTGCCTTGATTTTTCCTAACACCATTGTATGCATGTTTTAAACGTTAGCCAGTTGGATTTGGAGCGTGATACTAAAAACATTATGATAAGTGGATGTAGCTTCAGTTAAAGTCAAAGCCGGTTTAATGCATTATCTTAGAAAAGAAATCCATGCATCCTTTAGTGATTAACAATGAGACCCTCTTCTCATGCCTTTCTTCAAATAATTCCTAGCACAGGCACAGCCAACCTCGATCGTGATCTAGATGCTTAGTTAGGCCGTGTTGTCGAAGTTGATGCATTTAGCTAAAACCAACAATGTCCCACTGTAAAAGGATACTCCATATAGTATGGGAAGGCAACAATAACTGATTTTTTTATTTAAAAAATCTGATGGAACTTCTAGGAGTAACTAGCGGTAGTTGGGTTGGTGTAGCACCGATGAACGAATGAAGCATGACGTAGCTAGTCATGGGCCAGGGCAGATGGAAAACACACTTTGTTTTTTTAATAGAAAACACACTTTGTTGAGACTTGGGGAGATTAATTTTCAATGTGCATATCATTGACCGCGTCAACTACCAAAGTACTACCTCCGTTTTAAAATAGTGGCTGTTTTGAGTATTTTTTGGAACGTTTGACCTTTCGTTTTATTCAAAAAATTATATAATTATTATTTGATTTGATAGGAGTAACACATTGACATAAGCTCATGATCTCATGTTATATATAATTGAACAAATCTGATTTGATAGGAGATCGAGGCACTAGTGAGATCTTCTTGCCCTTGATGTACATGCATGGTACTTGCAGAGAGCTACCGTCGGCCGTCGTACCCCTATTCGGCTGTGCTGGACTGGGCAGCACAGCCGCTGCAGCTGCAAGTCTCCAATTCTTTAATTATACTGTTGGTATATTGGTTGTTTTGCAGCACAAGTAGTGCTACCGAACAGGCCTATATCGTGATCAACAGGTGTTGTTTCTTCCCTGTTAACTATCGCGCGCTGAAAAGATTACACACATGTCACGCCTTACTTACAACTGTTGTACTTCACTCACAGCTTGTTCATTCACTCGTTGCTTCGCTAGAAGCGGCTGATAGCTTCCTTTCCTCCCCGAATGAGGGCACGTACAACGCGCCGTAGACATACAATGATTTTTTGCAGAAACCCCCTCCACGACCTGCAGTTACTGCCCACCGGTCGACTCGTTCGTCTACGAGTTGTTGTCGTGCTCCCAGGCGAATCGACGATGAACCGAGCCGTTGTACGGCGCGCTGCGAGGAGACGGCGAGGCAAAGGATCCGCTGCGCGGTGAGGGATTCGTTTGGCGCCCAAGGTTCGCGCCTTCCTCACACGCGAAAATCTCTTCCGTGCTCTTGTTGAACTACTCCCTCCTCATTCCCATCCAACCCTAGCTCCTGTTTCGGCCACCATGTCGCGGTAGGCACGGAAGGATGAGGCGGCGGCGGCGGCGCAGGATCTACTGAAGGTGGATGCAGCTCGGGTGCACAAGACAGCTGCGGCGCAATCGCGGAAGGATGCGGCGGCGCCGATGCGAAAGGCCCATGGAAGAGCTCGGGTGCCGCTTGTGCCAAAGCAGAGTAGTTCAGGATATGGCGCGGCATACTCCACCAAGGTCCTTCACCGACGGCAGCCGCTTCTTCAACGGTAACGCCGTAGCTCAACCATGGAATTCTCAAATTTTAGATCCTGCAACATGGTACCAGTGGCCTGCATGGTACTCTCTCTCAATTTTGCTCAATATTTATGTTGCTGATGTGAAGCAGAGTACACGAGTGTAGAACCATGATTTGGCAATAATGCGTGTAAAGGAGGCTTACTGATTGCATCCGGACTAGTTCTATGAATGCATCCATCCTAATCTTGCTTTCTGATTGCAGGGAAAACAATGCAACACCTCCTGGAGGCTTCACAAACTATATTCTAGAAGTCAGTTTCAGTTTTCTTTCTTTACTGAAGTGTGTCAAGTGTGAACTGAAGTATTATATATTTCCTTTTTGCTGTCAATTGAGAACTGAAGTATTATAGTGAAACGGAAACTGAAAACTGAAAACCTGAAAAGTGAAACTGAAGTATTATAGTGAAACTGAAACTGAAGTATTATTTGCTGATAATTGAGGTCAGTTTCAGTTTTCTTTCGTTGCTATATTTTTCATTTGACTGTCAGTTTGCCTACTGCCAGTTTTCTTATACATTGCTAAGTGATGCATCTCTTATTTTGTTCATTTCAGGCTCTTGTCAAATTGGAAACTCAAGAAATTGGAAACCGTCAAACTCGGCTATCCGGGCCAGCTCTACACATAGGCAACTCAAGAATGATTTAATTGAGCACATATGACAGCGTTATGGGCCAAGAGGAAATTAGAGCCACATATCCAATGAAACAGTTTATTATATCATATCATGTAGTCCTGAGTCCATTTCATATTATACATGCTTACTTTAAGAGTCATTCGCATTATTTCAATGTACTGTGCACTCACTTATGTATGCAACAAAATGACTACAAGGATCAAACATGCACTAGATCACCATGATTTCTGTGTCAAATGTGAATTAAACACTTTGCAGACAGCCAAACAGAAAACCCATTGTATAAAGTTGTCTATTAAGCTGTCTATTTGTGCCAAAGAGACGGCACCCGTCTACACTGTTGTACTTGTCCTGATGTTTAGTAGGTGCGTTTGAATCTGCTGCTTGTTTGCTTAAATTTTCTCGTTTTTCGCAAGGACGCTTCGTTAACCACTAAACAGTGTGTTTCATGTAAATGTTTTCTATATATAAGTTTCTATTAAAAATCATATAAATTCATTTCTCAAATTTGTAAAAGTTAATATTCAATTAATTATATGCTAAAAATCTGCCTTGGTTTAAGTGCCAATTTAATCTAGCTCCAACAATAGGTTGCTAGAAGCGAAGAAGGAAGGAAGAAGGCCGACGTTGGCAATGATGAGTGGGAAGCTGTTGTTGGAGCTCTATGCCTTGCTTTACAGAAATTACTATGAAGCAAAATCAACCGAAATACTAAGAAAAAAATTATATACTAACATCTAGATTATATATTTATACTCCCTCCGGTTATTAATATATGACGTTTTTAACACTAATTTTAGTGTTAAAAACGTCATATATTAAAATACGGAGGGAGTATAATATAATTATTAATGATTATGAAAATAACACATCTTCACGGTACTAGCTATGCAATTCCCATGAGAATTCATCGATTCCAATCTCCTAAGAAAACCTTAGCATGTCGTGAAGAAGTTTCATAATTGCTTTCTTTCCCGCAGCACTTTTCTTTAAAAGATATAATTGAGCCCTTTGGGTTTAGTGAAAATTCAGGATGCAAATTAATGACTTTGCAACTAATACATTAACTTCAACAGTAGTAACTATTTACCATATAAACGAATTACAAATGGCAGACGTAGCGGTGAACTAATTCAGAAAAAAAGAACTACAACAATTTCATAAGGGCATCTTCAACGGGGCGTTGCGGGGGGTTGCGAAATAGGTTTTTTTTTTGCAAAAACGCCCCCCGCATCGCGTCTCCTCCCGACGGCCTCGGCTCGAGCTCCTAGAAGTCGACAGTCGTCGTCGCCACCGTTGTAGCGCGCTTCCTGAGCAATCGCCAGCGTCCATGGATCTGGTGTGCGCGCACGCTATTTTGGCGCGAGGAGCTGGGAGAGGTGGAAGGAGGACTCGAGATTGGTGGCCATGATGCGGGCATAGTCGGTCGGTGAGGTGTCCGCAGCAGCGGCGAAGAGCATCTGGCCGACGTTGTTGACGAGGATGTCGAGCCTTCCGTCGATCACCTTGCGCGTGGCGGCGACAAGCGCCTCTCTATCGCCGCGCGCGGACACGTCGCAGACGGATCCCGTGATTTCGCCGTCGCCGCCGGCGGCGCCGGCGTTCTAGCGGCGGAGGCATGACTATAGGTCGGCGTCGTTGCATGAGCACGTGTGCACGCGGACGCCGAACCCGGCGAGCTCCTCCACGATGGCGCGCCTGCAAATCGAACGGAGCATCACATCAGCAGGTACACGTGCACCACCTGTTTGATGAATTGCTTGTGAGGGTGCAGGGTACCCACCCGATGCCTTTTGTGCCGCCGGTGACGATCGTCGTCTTGCCGGCGAGGCTCCACCGCTGAGATCTGCTTGCCGGCGCCGCCATTTCCGATATATCTCAGTGGTCACTAGTAATGTTCGATTGATGGATGATCTTGCTGCTTTGTTGGTACTGATTTCTTATATAATTGTTGGATTCTTCTTTAGTGAGCTGCAGCCTGCACGCAGAGGCCCTCAGTTCAGTTTTAGTTTTAGTTTGTCTGAAATTAGGTATAGCATATAGTTTCAGTCCTCAGTTCAGCTCAGTTCAGTTTCAGTCTTTTTGTTTCAGTTTCAGTTTGAAGTTAGGTTTCAGTTTCAGTCTTCTTCGTGTCAAGCTTCGGGATGATTTAAGTAGAATATGGCACTATTATGAAAAGAAAAAAATTAGCTCATATATTTATCTATGTATATAATGATTGAACTTAATTATATGTTATCTTGGTATGAATGTAATGCGTACTCTCATTTAAGTCCAAAATTTGTTTGAAATATTACTGAAATATGTAGCAACACAATGATATACAAATTTGTATTCGTGATCGATCCACAGTTGCATGCTCAGCATTAAATAGCTAAATAGATAACTAGCTGTCTATGGGTTAAAGGAGCTGTCTGTTAAGCTGTCTATTTAGCACTAAACAAACGGCTGCCGTCTAAACCATTGCGGGTGGCCTAACGCTAATCAACTACCAATCTTGCTAATCTTATTGCGGTGGCCGTCCTCGTCGTCGCCGTCGCCGGCGATGCTGGTCGCCGCCGCCGCCTTCTGCTGCAGCTTGCGGATGACGTTAGCCCTGAGATTCATCAGTTTCCCATGGTGTGTCTTCGCCTCCTCCATCGTCATCTTCGAGACGTCCTTCCCAATAAATGCCATCAGCTTCGCCTTATCCTTCGCCGCTGCCTGATTCCTCTTCGTCTCCTCCGCCGCCACCGTGGCATCCGTTGGGGCGCCGACGAACGTGTGCTTGGTGGCGCCAGCGCCGCCGGGGAGAAACGCGATGATGTGGACGTCCACTTCGCACTCCGCCGCCATCGCCGCCGCCTCCGCCATGAGCTCGCCGTGCGCTCTCTTGTACTCTGCCGCCGGAGTCGTCATCGCCGGCCACGTCCCGGCGGCATCGGCGGCGGCGGACGAGTTGCTGGTGGGGTGCGATTGCTGATTCTTCTCTCGATTCCGGTCATGGCAGCGTGACACTGCAACGATCTGTCCATCTTGCAGCCGGTAATACACGACACTATATAGGCGAGCCCTCGTAATGCAGAGTTTTTGCATCCTAAGGTTGAAAACATCGACTGAAAAATGGTGAGAAAGGATCAGACACTAGAAAAAAATCAAAATTTAAGTCCCTTTGTCTGCTCGGCGAAATGTCCGAGAGCCTGCTGGTTCTTGGCCTCCGCCAAACTTTGCAGCACAACACCATTTCATCATCCGAAACAAAACTTGAAATTTGTGTTATTTCGAAGGGTGGGAATTATGCTAGTCTTTCTAAAATAATACTATGATCTTTGTGGTTTGCGTGCCTTTTCCTTTTGTTTTTTTGCTGCACCTTGTGTATGAGATCCCATACTGAACTTGAACTTGATCCTCGTTAGACATTTTGCTTTCTGAATGAATGTTTAGCATATGCTTGTCAGGAAGCTCTGTCCTTATATCTTGAATTCATGACACTTCTTTGCGTCATGCAACTAACTTGACTATGTATTATCTTCGTTTCAGACTGTAAGACGTCCTATGCCTCTAGTAGGGCGCCTTACAATCTAAAATAGAGGATAATACGTATTTATTTGCTTTGGTTTTTGAAAAAAGGAAAAAAATAGCGCATAAATAACAAGAAACATTAGCAAGTGATTAATTGACTATTAGCTATTTAAACTTGAAAAATAGATTAATTTGATTTTTTAAACAATTCTCATGTAGGATTTTTTTTTCAAAAATAAACGCATACTAAACTTAGTTAGGTTAGTGTCTTACTAAAATACTAGTATGGGATCCCATACTAAACTTAATTCTCCTTAGACATTTTGCTTTTTGAATGAATGAGTAGCATATGCTGGTCAGGATGCCCTGCTCTTATATCAGCAATTCATGACACTTCTTTGGGTCATGAAGCTAACTTGACTTAAAATAGGCAGGCGAAGAATGAAGTTGTTGGATCATTGTTTCAGAAACAACTAGAAGCTGCTGGTTACATGCTTTGCTACATTCTTCGAAAATTTTTCTTCAATCAAATAATTCATTACTATATTACAACATGTACATGAATATAGAACAATTAACAAATTCTTCCATCAAATATTTCCCATGATGCTGACAGAACCCGAGGATTTGGGCAATTACTAAATTACAAGTCATCCATCTAATCTTATTTCCAGTGGCCGTCGCCAGTTCAACAAACACATATACAGACTGGTATCAAGGAGTCGAATGACCAAAGCATTGGTATGGCGAGAGAAACCCTCTGACCTTTGCTGGCAACAGCGTGAGGAGAGCAAGCTTAATAGTGGAATCCACTGTTGGCTCTTATTTTTTTTCCACGTCACCTACAGAGTTGAAAAGCCCACTGATAGGACAACAGGCTCTAATACACTTGCTACCGTTTTTATAGAAATAGTACTTTATTCTTTATTTCTCTCATATCCTCTCTCTTCCTTGATCTTTCTCCATGTTTGATTTGCCCGTGACCATAGCTCCTAAATCACCTGTACCTATTGCTCAACCAACAAATTGTGGGTTTCCGGCGAGGGAGAGCACGTGCAAATGCGAAGAACATGGTGGAATCGCTTGACTGGTCGTTGCTTGGGCCGAGGTGAGGAGCAGCCGGGTGCCTGTCGAGCCGGCACCGTCGACCTGAACGAGCATGTCTGCGCTGACGGCTCTGGCGACCTCGCCCCCGACCACAGCTGACCAGTTTGTGGTTCCTTTCATCTTTTTGCTGTTGATTTCGTCTCAACGACTACGATGGCTTTTGTTTCCAGCAACGTTGACTGGAGACATCAGTGTGAGGGGATGCAGGGGAGGACGCAACGGCGTGAGAGGATGGATGGGGGATGTGGGAGAGGGGGAGGTGGGGAGATCAACAAATTTGTTTGGGAGAGGCAGGGAAATAGGTCTGTCGTTGGATTAGCGGTGGGATTAGCTATTGCTTTAGCTCTGCCAGAGCGAATGGTTCTGACGTACAATTGTGGAGAGTCACGAACTATATTACAACATTTACATGAGAGAGACATGATGTTCTACTCTGGTTTCCTCCAACATCTCATATACGACTTTTGTATGATGTGTTATTGTTCAATGAGTCGATCGATCATGATTTGGTTGTCTGCAAAAGGAAAGCTCAATATGACTGTGCTTATATATACATATGCATATGTTTGGAGGTAGGAGCAGAAGGCTAAGAAAAAAAAATTAACAAATAGTCATCACAATCACACTGTTTGTATGGACAACTCATCCATTTCTTATCTCCAGCTGGCAAGGGAGGCCAAGACAACAAGCCACACCTGCCTATCCATGCATCGTTTTAGTGATCAACAATGGAAGCCCCCTATCATGCCTTTGTTCAATTCCTAGCACAAGTTTCTTTAATCTTTAGCCAACCTCGATCGTGATCTAGATACTTAATTAGCGCATGTTGTCGAAGTTGAAGCATTTAGCTAAAACCAACAATATCTTAGTGCAAAAGGATACTTATGTTGGTTAGTGATCTCGGCTAATCAAGATTTCCGGCTCATCATATCTTTAAATATATTTTATTTTAACAGACTTTATTTCCATAATCACTATTATTATATATGGGTTAAATCAGAATTATGTGCCATGATCGAAAGCAAAATTTATTAGAAACAACCCCGAATCACATCGCATGCCACCACATCTATAAAAGAGGAGAACGGTTGCCCCTACGAGCTAATGCTTCTTTTCTCTCTCACATGATAAGCCTCTTGCTAAATCGCCAATGTCCCATCAAGAGGCATCGGGAGGGACCCAAAGGACCATTTCCAAGGCATTACAGGAGATGATGATATAGATCATGAAAATCCTTGAAGAAAGGGTAACTTGCACATCCGGCGAGATCGATCCTCGAAGATCTTGATGATCAAGCCTATGACCTCCTCATATACCTCCTCAAGCCACCACGACATCAACCAAAGCGAGAATATATATAATAGTTAATACTCAATTAATTATATGCTAATCATATATATCTCGCTTTGCATGCCAATTTAATCTAGTTCCAACCATAGATTCGAGATGATAAAAAACCATAGGTTCAAGCACAGCATTTAGCTATAAGTGACAAAGGAAGAAAGCTAGGAAGGCCGACAATGGCAATGAGCGGGAAACTATTGTTTTTTAAAAAAAAATGGAAACTGTTGTTGCAGCTCTATCCCCTTGCTTTGCAGAAATTATTATGAAGCAAAATCAACCAAAGTACTATGAACATAAATTATATCAACATCTGGATTATATATCTATAGAATATAATTATCAATGTTAAAGAAATAATACATCTCCACAGTACTGCAATTCCTATGAAAATTCATAAACCTTGGCATGTTGTGCAATTCCTATGTTCACATAGTATTAAGTTCAACAACAGTAATTGTATAGCTCCAAGTTTCCAACCATATAGCTAGCAAAGGCGGACGAGGACAATGAGTGGGAAGCTGTTGTTGAATCTCTAGCCCCCTTGCTTTCCGTAAATCAAAGGGGGAATAACCAATACAGCCCTTCAAATTTTGTTCTAGGGTCATTTTAGTCCCTGATGTTTCAAATTATCCAAGTGAATCCTTAAAATTTATCTTTTGGCTCAATGTAGTACTTGGACCCACCAAAACCACCACATCCGCGTGTCATGACATCCAAGCATGCAAGATTAATAATGAAATGACGATTCTACCCTTGCGTTGAAACTTGAATTGATTGAGTAAAAGGGTTTTTATGCATACACCGTTGAATTTTTGTAATGCATATTTAATTGAGACAATATTTCAAGATTACCTAATATTTAACGGTCTACCTTGTACTTAAATTTATCATGCAAATCTTTTTTAAGTACTCTTAAAGACGGCCGGCTAGCATAGGAACCAAATGATAGAAATATTGGGTCGGCCCACTATAATCGTTTATTTTCTTTTTCTTTATTATGGTATATACGTAAGGGTAGATTGACTATTTAATTATTAACCTTGTAGGGTGGATGACGTGGCATGCCGATGTGACGGTTTTGGACCATAAGTGCAATTTACTATTTATTTTATCTTCCTTCTTGTTGGGTCGGGCCTTATATATGGCTACAGTAAGTCTACTTAGTCTACCTCTATTTGGGCGTGACATATATATGGCTAATAAGCCTATTTTACCTCTCTTCTCTTTTTGACCAGGCCTTACATACAATTGATAATTAGTCTATTTTTTGTCCCTTATTTTCTAGGCCGTGCCAGGCTGTCCCATCATGATGAGGTTGAGGCCTAGGCATGTCCTAGTGGTCAGGCCGTGTTGTGTCTGTGCCGGGGCAAAACCCCGTGCATTGCCCCGGGCTGTTGGGCCTCAAAGCATATGTCCATCTATATGGGTGGAGGAAGGAGACACTTGAATATTGGGTGCAGGTGCAAGGGTTTAACAGGTGAATCGAAGATTAAATCACGAGCGTTGCTTCCAGACAATTTGATGGTAGAGAATTGGTGTTGGCTCCCAACCTATTAATCTAGATCCAAACTTATCTTTTTAATAGTTGTAGAGTTTTAATAATAGTACAGATGCTTCGACATATCTGAAAGCATTTCAACAGCATGCGCTGAATGCATTTCTCAACAGCATGCGCTAAGTATCTTATCACGATCGAGGTTGGCTCAAGAAGCATGTGCTGAGAATCAAAAAAAAAAGTCATGAGAAGAGGCTCTCACTGTTGATCACTGAGGTTATCACTAAAATGATGTATAGATAGGCAGGTGGGGCTTGTTTTTCCGGACTCGCTCGCGAAGGAGATAAGAAATTGATGAGTTGTCCATGCAAACGGTGTGATTGTGATGACTATTTATTAAAAATGTGGCTTAGTCTTCTGCTGCTTCCTCCACATGTATGCATATAAATGTAGTCTTATTAAGCTGCCATTTACAGACAAATCGATCAACTCGTGATTGAATCATTGATCAATAACACAACATAGATAATGTCTCAGTAAGTTGTATATGTGATGTTGGAGAAAAACAAAATAGCACCATGATGTCTCAACAATCTGTATGCTTCTTTTATTGCCGACATCCGCTCTAATATGGAAAGGATTTTCTTATGGTATCTAATACTAGTGATAGGTGGGAGTAGTACAGATGAAATCGAACCCAATACTTCTGATAGGTGAGATAGGTGAGAGTAGTATGCATAAAATCCAACCCTTTATTTATGTGGGTGATTTGGTAATTGTTATAATAACTTAAAAGACATCCACAAAGTCATTGAGTGTGCGTGTGTTGGGGGTGTACTGTATAATTCTAAAAAAGTTACTTGTTTACGTCGTTGTTTTTCTAGCGTCTTCTACACGGAGCGCCGCCATCGTCGCGCCGCGACCCGTCCATCAGTCACGAGAAGAGGCTGCAGCCATCCGGCCCGTCCCACCACGTCCACGATGAACATCTAACACCTAACTAGCCCTTCGCTTAGAGAGAGAGTACTTGTTTGCGTATGAATGGCGTGTCTCGCTTGTCCAACACAAGCAGCCTCACCGTGGACAGCCCAGCCATCATGAACGTCATTCCCGCCGGCCCTCATCGCCACGAGATTTATGCCTCGTAGGTGGCCGCCGTCACGGTAAACTCCAACGGTCAGCGGGATCTTAATCACCGTCCGGGCGCTAACTCTGTTCGCCACCGGCGCCAGCGCAGTTGCCTCCATGGCCCTAATTTGGCTAATCGCGAGCGACGCCGAGGAGACATCCATCTATTTACCTATCCCACCATCGACTTCTCTAAACAATCAAACAAACTATAGATCAATACATTTTTTTTTCTTTCCTAAAATGCACCATACTATTACTACTTAATACGATGTATACTACCGTTCCTAACCACTAGACATTAATCTCGACCGTTGATTCATCAGTATATTTGATTAGTATACACTATATTTGACTATTTGAGACCGTAAATGAGCCGTGTATTTAATTAACGTAAATAAGCCATGCTCTGCAGTGAACTGCATCATGCATCATATATTAGTTCACACTGACATGTGGGTCCATGGGGTATTTAGACCCACATGTCAGTATGAACTGCTGTAGGGTGCAGTTGACTGCATAGAATCCCAATACGGGCCATGGTATCACCTCATTGCCATTGCAACCTCCTCGGTCATGACGTCCGCTCTCATATGAGAAATGGTATCATTCCATCGCCATTGTAACCTCCTCGGTCATGAGCTTGTTGTGTTTTTTTTTTGAAACACGTCACGTCATTTTCAACGCGTCATTTCAAAAACGTTGCTTTCCTCTGATTAACAATCCAGCTGCTTGGGTGTGCTTTCTTCTTGCTATCAGCTCTGGCTGTTGCTGCTAGCTTGTCCCTATATTGATGATGCGTGCTTCTTTCTATCTTTTGGCGCCCGTTCAAGTTAGTATTTACATACCTAACTTATTTATAACTTGGGGTTGATTTGGTTTAAAAAAATCTTTGTGTTAATTCTGAAGCATCGGGGCCAGATTGTGTTTCCTTCGGAATTACGTTTCCGTACTCTATCGGAGCGTAAACTCCTTCACCAGGGATTCATGGAAACCCTTTTTTTTCTGACCTAGGGGTGCGAGTGGATCCGAGTACTGCAACTGCGTGGGAAAAATCTGTGAACCCGGTTCCGGGTGAGAGTGGAGACAAGGGATTATACAGGTTCGGGCCGCAGGATGCGTAATACCCTACTCCTGTTGTGTGACTAATATCGTAGGAAGAAAGCTTCTGCTTACGAGTATTAGTCTGTTTTTCTCTTTTTCCCTCCCCTCTTCTACTGTGAGCCTGGGTCTCCTTTTATACTCAAGGGAACACCACAATGGCTCTCTCTCTTCTTTCTTTCCTTGGACGTCAAGAGCAGATTACTCCACCCCCCACCTCGTAGGCACGCCTGCACGCACATCCCTTATCTGCCGCGTAATCCGGGATCATGAGTGGATTTGGTAGGACAGACGCTGTAGGCTTCGTGGGGTCTTGTCGCTTTTTTTCTTGCCGGAGCTGGTAGACCGTGGGGCAGGTTGATTGTAGGGGTTTGACGAAAACCTCGCCCTTCTCCTCCACGCTGCTCTCCGTCGCATTAAATGCGATGGAGACGGGGCAGAGGGGGCGTCCCGTCGTAGACGACCGCTCAGTCAACCACGGCTGCCACGGCCGCCCACGCCTCCTCCCCTCGGTCAGAGGGAAAGAAGTAATGATGGAGGTTGGCAGCGCCGTTTCACATCGCCATTAATGCGGTGAGGCTGTGTCAGCCCTCATGAATGTGACAGTTGGGAGCACAGCGCCGCTCCCTCCCGCATGCCTTATAGAGGGCGAACCCACACGGGTCATCCATACCCCGGGGTTTACCCGGGCCACTCACTTCGGGTCTAATATTTCTCGTTATTTTACTTTAGTGGGCCCGAGGCGCTTTACATCACCGCCATGTGGTATCCCCGGGCCCATATCACCGACATACTCGATCAGGCTCGGAAAATTAGGAGAAATTTGGGACTATGCCATCCCATAAAACTTGTTATAGTGAGATACTATCTCACAACAGTGGTTCAATAAAATGCCACTTTTAACCTAATGGTATTCGGAATAATGTCATTTAGGACAAAAATGCCCTTGCCATCTTGTAAGAACACCCCTCAAACACCTCAACCTTCATCAAAATGGCCTCGGTCCATCGATCATTATCTACGTTGACGTCAGTCCCCTTCTGATGTTCATCGTCGCCAATATCGGTGTCGATAGTGGCAGAGGCAGGATGGAGCGAGCAGCGGCGACGACACAAGCGGGGAAATAATGTCAGCGGCCTGAGGAAGAGCAACATCCCGCCTCCACCGGCGACGAGCAGTGGCAACGATAGAGCCGTAGGTAGAACGAACGTTAGCAGCGATGCAATTGACGGTAAGCAAAGGAAGAGCAACATCGGTGAGAGGCGCGATCAAAGGACGAATGACAGCGGCAATGATGCGCACCAGCATCAGCAAGTGACGAGGGCGGAGGTGAAAATAGGAAAGAGTGAGGTGAGGGGGAGATTACTGATGGCGACAACTGGTACCAATGAAGGTGAAGAGGGGAGGAGGCAAGGCCGTGCCACCTCCTCACCGACCACCACTAGCCGGGAAGACAACGAGCTTGTCCAGGTCTCCAGCAGGGTCCAAGGCCATGGCGATGGTGTACCTCCTCCGTTGGTCATCGCACCAGCAATGGAAAGATAAATGACAAGTTTTTGGAGGCTTTGAAGACGGGAGAGAAGATGAAATCTTAAGGCCAATATCCTTCGCGATGGAATTATGACAAACAATAAGTTAAAAAAGCCATATTTTATGAAGCATATTCTAGTGTCGATATTTCATCGAAACTTTCGTGGTAGTGTAACCCAAAATTTCTTGAAAATTAGCGATCGGGATGGACAAAGGGTTTCATCCGAATACCCAACCCATGGCCCGCATGTCAGTGGGTGTGTTGACTTGGACTACGCCCTCGTGCTATGCTGGACTCCTTGGGCCTAGATGTAATTGGGCCGTGGCGAATAGAGGAGGAAGAGGAGAGAGAAAGAGGAGGAGGAGCGGAGGAGAGAGAAAGAGGGGGAGATCGCTCGCCGGCGGCGACGGGGGAGAAAGAAGATGGACATCATCTCGCAGCTGCAGGAGCAGCTCAACGAGATGGCCATGGTGGCCGTCAACACCTTCGGCACGCTGCAGCGCGACGCGCCGCCTGTCCGCCTCTCCAACAACTACCCGGACCCGCTCAACCCCGCCGCCGCAAACCCTAACACCGACGACCCCGCCGCCCAGCCGCAGCCCGGAGCGGCGGCGGCGGCGGCGGCGGTGGCGGCGGGGGCTGCTCCGCCGCCGGTCCCCCAGGCGCCGCCGGCGCTCGATCTCACCGAGCAACCCAAGGCCATGAGCCACGCGCTCGTCCTCGCTGCCAAGAAGGTAAGCTGCTCGACGAAATGCCTGAACGCCTGCTGGTTCTTGGCGTTTGACGATTTAGGTCTGGACTGTGGTTGTTTTTACCCAGCCTCAGTATTTTGTTGTGATTGCAATCAGAATTTAGAAAATTCTGATTTTTACTGAAATTTCTGCTTACATAAAAGCATATCATCTTCTAGAGTGAGATTGTTCATGTAGTGTGGTGGAGTATTTTCGTTGCATTTTGCTATTTCTTTTAGTAGCTCTTTGAGAAGCTTCTGTATGTAGCTGCTTCAAAATAGGCGCTTCGCTCACAAAGTAGTGATGACATGTGCATTATAGCAATGACCAATCTCTATATATACTAGTATAATAGGATTATTCCTCACAAAATATATAGGTGGGATGATGGCGTGCAACACAAAATCACTTCCGCATCCAATAGCTCAGTTGAAATGTGCTACTAGCTACTGTTCTCATTGCAGTTCTCAATTTTTATGTTCTTTTATGCAGTTCGATGCTCTTGTTTCTGCGTTGCCACTATCATCCGAAGAGGATCAGTTGAAAAGAATTAAAGAGCTACAGGTATAAATCGGTTTTGCTCTCTGAGCGGTACAGCATGTGTTCCTTCTGTTTGTTTGTGCTCCCTGTGGATGATGTTTCATGCTAAAGTTGTCCTCCTTAGAAATTTGTTGTTTTTAATGAATGAATGTTTAGCATATGCTCTCCAGCATTGGCTGCCATAGTGTCATGAATTCATGACAATGTTTTGTGTCCTTCAGTTAAATTGGCTTTGAATTTGAAATATGCAGGCGGAGAATGAAGTTGTAGGATCAGAGCTTCAGAAACAACTGGAAGCTGCTGGTAACATGCTGTGTTACATTCTTGAACTTATTTTTTCCTTCATTAAATAATTTGTTATCATGTTGCAACTGATTATTTAAAATTCTTGTTGCTTTTGTAGAGCTTGAACTGAAGCAGGTTGAGGCTCTCTTTAATGAAGCTACAGATCATTGTATAAACTTGAAGAAGCCAAATTAATCCATGTAAGTTTATATGCCTTCCATCGCTGTCTCAATAAATCATTAGCTATTTATTTTGTTTGCAAAAATTTGTGCTTGAGCTATGATATGGTTTTTTTTGTGGCCTACCCTATGGATTCTTGACTTCCCAAGCTTAGTACACTGTATTACCAGGACTCAGCATACTGATAAGTGATAACACTTTTGTTCTTACGCTGTTCACTTGCAACATTTACATCATGTCTATGATCAACTATGTTTTTGTTGTTTATGTATGATGATGGCCTGAACAAAACAGAATTCTGTCAGTAAATCTGTAACATATCTTTCTCAAGAAATTTTTCTGAAAATTCTAACCCACCGTGTTGTTACTTATGATCATGATTTCACTAATACCCCAGATATTGGTTCCTACAATGATTCATATTCAATTTTCTGACATATCAGTTAACTGAAGCCATTTTGGAATAATGAACCGATGAAGGTGGAGATGTGAATGACATTGCCAGATGCCAATGCAACTTGTAGTTTGTGATGATGCCCGGCTAGATTTTTAGACAGGAGTTTTCAGTTGTATCAAGTTCACTTATTCACAATGATCGTGGGTACTTGTTGTGCTGTAATATACATTCCCTGAATAGTTTCAGGCTATTCATTTTATCTAATCCTTATCTCAGCAAAGCCTTTTGTTCGCCTCTTATGGTTGGGCTACTGTTCCTTGGCAGCACAGGACCATATTGCAATGCGGGACATGTCTAAGATTCACCCTTAAAACTTTCAAAAACACCAAACGGAACAAAATTATCGTTTAGTAAAGCATTCCTCTAAAGATTACGCAAACATAAAGGCTAAAACATCACTTGAATTCTAGCATCTCTGATAATGAAAATTGAACACCATACTTTCTAGGGGCACTAGGACAAACAAAACATCCCCTCAAAACTTTTATTTGTCAAGCTCCAGAGACTGGCTGGCCGCTGGTCTGAAGCAACTTCTCAACTCAGGCATACTTGCAACTGCCAGAACCTGCAACGGAACACAGAGAAATGTAAATTTGCAGGATCCAGTTAGAAGAAACAGCAAGTGAAACTGTGAGTAGGCTACTACTTACTGGGATCAGTGATGGTGATGAGGCCGGTGCCGTTGAAGAAGCAATTCCATGAGTTCCTTTCCTTGGCCTGGTAGTAAGAGTTCATGGCGACTGATGCTCTTGTCGGCAGGCTGTTGTCGTGGCCGGGGAAGGAGCATCCGCCGTTGCCCTGAATGGCGGCGCAATCGCTCTCGGAGCAGGAGAACTCCAGGTTGGCCGTCAAAGCAGCCTCGTTGGCTGATGGATTTGCGACACACCATGTCTTGGTTGACTGCAGGTATTGTTCAGTTCAGTTCATGCAAGAACAGTTGATCAGCATGGCGAGATAGATCATGATGCTGGTCTTGATTACAACTGTGCATTTCTACAGAATTATGGGGAATTGAATTTTGTAGATGAGAATTGTTTGTTTCATCACCTGGCTATGATAATGGCTTGGTGGTGGTGGTGCTGCTGCTGCATGGAATACAGATTACAGATCATTTGATGTGGGAAATAACATCGGAAAAACATGGAACTGGTCATTTTGAGTAGACAAAATATCCTTTAAAAAAGTAGATAAAATGTTTCATGATGAAAAGCAGGCTGTAAATGGGAGAGATGTGTACCACAATTGTGCTGCATCAAGAGTGTGAGAGCAAAGAAGGATGTGAGCAATGTGGCAGTAGCTGAAGCCATCTATGTCTCTTTCCGAACCTGAGAATGCAATGAGCTTCTTCTGTATTTCGACGTGGAAGAAGAAGAAGAGGAAACAATCACACAGATTTGAGCTCTTGTTTGGGATTCTTGGCACAGTGAAACGCTCAAGGTATATATAAGGGAAGAGGAAGAAGAAGCAGAAAGGTCAGAAACGGTTAGTTTTAACACCGGAAGAGAAATATCAATCCAATTTATGCCTCATTTATTTATTTAGAAGAATAATGGCTCGCTGAATTACGGCATTGATTTATCGTCTACAGCACTAATGGGTCAAAACCCAGAAATTCCACAAGCAGTATCACGAAATTTCGCAGTGTGATATATAAACAAGAATGTACATACATCTTACAATTTATGGTTTTCATCAGAGAAGCAATCCTCTCCAAGCAACGTGAGAACAATGTGTAAACCCTTTTTTTTCTGTTTTCCTTTTCTCTACAAAGCATATTTTTATCTCCCGCACACGTCATTTATTTTATTTGGCAGTGACAGTACATGGAACTAGACACAAAGGAACCTTATGCACATGATATGATGGCCATGGAACATTTATTGGAGCTTAGCTGTTACCCACACTCCATACAAATCAACATGAACAAAACCAAACAAATCTAATCCTCCATTTGAACCCCTATCTCTCAGCACAGCACTATGCATTTCAGTAATTTCACAACGAGATTTCATGCACTTTGTGCATGATGAACTACAACATATCAAGCTCGACTCGATCGGTACACCAGCATCTGATCATCCTGAGTACAGCCTCAGCTTGGACCGAATCGTCTGTCGACAAATTGGGCATCTGGTCAGGCTCTCCCCACATTCCCTGCAGCACTGTTGTTTTCACAAGAGAAAATCCAGTTAAACAAATATGTCTTTTGCATATGAGAAAGAATCCAATTAAACTAATGTGTCTACCTGTACATATTTGAACAGATTACAACATCTGGTAGAAGGAAAAAGAAACTATAAATTAGTCTGAAAATTCTTACCATGTGGCCACAACCAAATGCTAAGTCCTTGGCATTGGTCAGGCAGATTGGGCACACCTGCAAGGCAAAAGCAGCAATTCTAGCTGTGTGAGTCAATCTTGGTCAACGAAAATGACACCAAGAAATCTTGACAAAACGAAGAAATCATTCTTTTTAGCAAAAGTCATGAAGAAATCTTGATGACAATAGGATAGTTTGCTCTACTTGATCCTCTCTTGGTGAATCTGCAGTAGTGGCGGCGGCGGCGGCGTTGCTGCCTTCCCTCCTCAACGACGGCTGCCTCTGCGCCGCAGGCAGCGGCGGTGGCGCAGGCTTGACCCTCTTGGCCTTCCCCGTCGACCGTCTTCAGAGACAAACAACAGCAGCAGAAGAAGAAATCGTCAGATAAAGAGGAGTATAAACAGCAATGGTGAAATGAAACAGCTAAAGTCTAAAGACAGCTTCTTTAGCTGCTGCTGCATCAGTTCAGTTCAGTAATTCAGTTACCCTAGGATGCCAAGCTCCATGGTGGCCTTGTACTGGATGGGCACCTCCATGAGAGCAGCCAGAGCGAACGCCGATTCCTTCTGCTGCTGCGTCGTGCTCCTCGACATGATCGATGTGAAATTCACAAACTACACAACACAATTGACCATTGTCATATTATAGGTTTAATCTGCATCGCATTGTGATCAGTTCATCTGCAAGATTCAGTTTGTGGACTTGTGGTTGATGAGATTCTAGAGCTTCACCTGAAAGTTGTCGAAATGGCGAGCTGGGATTTTGTCGTCGAACTTCTGCATGTCTTCCCAAGGGCCATCTCCAACTCCAACCAGCACAATGGATAGAGGGTAGGAGCTGGGTAGATCAATCATCAATTGGAAAAAAAAATCTTTTTTCATTAGTAAATTTAGTCAATGTCTTTCCAAGTCAGAAATTAGTCTGAAAGTTTGCAGTTTGTATATACCTTGCCATGACAATGGAATCCACTGTTCTCCTCTCCTGCGGGCTCAGATCATTTTGGTTTGTATCAACACTCCTAGTCACCTGCATTTGACATCATAATCAATGACAAGAATATTATTATCATCTATAAAAGTGAAAAAGAAATTGTTCATGAGTACTTCAGTGTGAATTGGAGTAAAAGAAAGAGCTTAAATTATGTGTTCTTCAGTTGAGGTGTAAAACCTGCCCATCGGCAACGATGACTAGAACATGATACTGTCCTCTGCTCCTGTCAACAATGTCGACCGCTGCCTCAACGATCGGTTCGAAAGATGTAGGCCCTGCGATTGCACACAATTTCACCAGCCAAAATTGTCAGTGACTGTTAAATTTTCAGGTTAATACACATTGCACAATGCAGGAGGCTTTTCAGAGATGAGATATGGATCATCACCAGATAGCCTGAGGTGTGGCACAATCTTCTTATAACATGACAGGACCTCCTCAAAGCCATGGCATGGAGAATTGTCAGGATGGAAGCCGAACACATTGTAGTCATGTGTGGTTGCTGCAATGAAAAAAAAATAGCACAAGAAGAATAAGATTTACCTTTTCTTCAGACAACTAATAAGATGATGAACATGTTTTATCACATGATAAAAAAATTTCTCAAAAGTTTCTGGTGTGCACATATTTTAATTACAATTATTTAATTTAACAAGTAGTATATGCGAATTTAGCTCCTCACCATCGCCGAAGCCGAAGCAGGGAATGAGATTATCATCGTCGAACGGCGCCAGAGTCTTGCCGATGATGCTGATGGCTTGCTCATAAGGATTTGGTGTGTCACCTATCTTGTGCAGGCTCTGCCCATAGAACGAACGCTTCCCTGAATACGTGACACACACAGTAATTCTAATTTAGATCAATGCAAGCAAGAACACGAGCAGATCAGAGTATATTTTTTCCTGAAGATATAATATCATATCAGAGCAAGAGATCGAGCAAGGTATTATTGATGAATCTGCAGTTATTTATTTAGTATATTTTACCATGTTTTCAGTCATAAAAAAAGTTATTTTATTTACCTGTCCATTCGTTGCTCTTGGTGAAGTCTATCCCAAGTATGAGGTTCGACGACTCGAGCCCTTGCTCTCGCAGCGCCGCCGTCACCTGACAAAAAATAATCAGTTTTTTAAGCCATTTATTCGATCAGCAATTCAGCAGAAGAAACATACATAAAAAAAAAGAGCTAAACAAATCATGGACTCGTGTTCATCCACCTGATCGAGAGAATGATACGTGTCAGGTATGTACGAGTACTTCTTGGACAGCATCGCCCGCCGGCGATGTTCGCCGCCGTTGGCCGGCGTTCTCTCCACCTCACGACGGCGACCGCCGCCGCCGCCGCCGAAAAGAGCTCCGATCACGCCGCCCATGTGTAGCAACAGTAGCAGCGACAACGACAACTATTGTTGCAGAAACCTCAACTTCTTGTACCATGCGAACAACAGCTGCTGCTGTCAAGCTTCCTATCTGTTTCTCAGAAATTTCACAGATCAATCAATCGATGAATACATCAATGGATGAAGGCTTGAAGAAAAGAACAAGATGACATACACGGAAAGCATTCAATCGCGAGGGAGGACGCGGATTGATTCTTCTGAAGATAAAGGACAGGTTTTTTTCAGCGAAGTTTCTTGAGACTTTCGTTCAGATACGAGCCTTTATTCCACCCATCATGTCCTACTACTACTGTCGTCAGGAACACATCTATGGTGTCTATCACTCTGTACTACTTGAGTAATTGCATCTGTAATAACAATTTGTGGATTGGATTATTGCTTAGTGTATTCTCTGAAACCTCTCGTTAATCATCAGGCAAAGCTGTCTGTCTTATCAGAAAATAGGGGCTGTTTTTTTCGGAAACCTATGCCCTATGGTTGTTTCTCTGCAAGTGTTATTAAAGTTGCAGATTCTTGTGGCTTTCTCTGAAGCCTCATGAGAAAGCGGCGAAGGGATTCTGAAAAAAATGGAGACAAGCACATGTCGTGACGCTGAAGATATGTTTGGATCATGCTTGTTTTTGGATTGCTGAGTCAATGTGATGTGTTTTGTCGATCTTTTGGCCTGGAAACCACAAGAAACTGTGGCTGTAAAGCCCTAAAGCAAGAGAGCTGTTGCTCTTGTTTAGAGCATTGAACTTCCCTTCAAAATGAACATACCACCTTGTTTGGAACAGATGAATTTTGTGGAATTTTCGTGGAAAATAGACTAATTTCTGTGACATTCTCATGAAGTTCCTCTATTCTGTTCCATAGAAGGCCGAAATTGTAATGAAGCTTGGGCTATATGGTTCTGAACCTTGGGTAAGTTACTTGCAACATTCAAATGAGACTATAGAAGAGCATGACTTTTACTGTACCTTTGTACTACTTGTGGTGTGTCGTACTTTAGGGTCATTTCGTGATATCAAATGGCAATTAAAAATATATGGTATTTATCTGAATTGATAAATTCGTTAAGGGGATATACATATATTTTTCGAATTGGATACTGTATTGAACATGGATCTAGTCCCTTTTGCAAGACAAAATTTCCCATACACTCCAATAAGATAAGAAAACTTTTCTGGTCAGCTAAAGAATCATGTCAAGGAGACGATTATATTGTGGGGAGTATCTTTTTTAAACAATACTATGGGCAGTTGATTCTCGTTGAGAATATGGAAACCTCACAGAGTCACAGATGGAGCATATCTGCATATGTCCTACCTTTTCATCCACAATCCTAGACACCCTTGGCAATAATACTTTTCAAGATTCGGTGAAAGTATAAAGTGTATGGAATATATGTTCCTTGTTTTTTCATTTAATTCCATCACTGAAATTGAAGACTTGAAGCTTGTTGTCCAGAAATGTCAGAGAGTATTTTTTAAACTTGGGTCCCTTCGTTCTTCTCCGGATCATAGCATCATCGAGCCTCCAAGTCTTAAGGCCCAAATAACCGGCCCAACTTAGCTCTCCTCCTCCTAGTTGGCTTTGGGCCCAAATTCATGATGGACATAGAATTTGATCCAACCCATGTAAAACCAAACAAACCAGCACAGGTAGCTAAAATAAAAAGAATCGAAAGTTTCTTCGCCAGAACACCAATCACAGAGTCATTTCTTTTCTTTCTCTCTCTCTCTCTCTCTTTTTTCTCTGATCTCATCACGGAGTTATTCCTGAACTTCCTTGAGTTCTCATCCAGCCCATCTATCTCTCTATCTGGGGGTATGACTATTTAGCATTCTAAATAGGTAATTTTCAACTTAATTTTTAAACTTTCAACTCAAACATTTTACGTTTAAAGTTTTTTTGTTTTATTTGAAAATTTTAAAAACCTACAGGAAGCTACTCCCTATCAATAACATCCCTGCTCTATCAGACATAACCTCCAAGTCTACCGGCCCATGAATCCAGGCCGCAATTAAGCTCTCCTCTGGCCATCGTTTCGGCCCAAATTACTAATGGGCCTAGAATTCGAACCGGCCCATATAAACCCGAACAAACCAGCCCATCTCACCCGAATCCGCCGCATTCGCATTCATTTCCCCCAACTCCACCGCCGCCCTACCTCTCCTCCCGCCGCCGCCGCCTCGTCGGCTTGCGGCTTCGTGCGATCCGTCGCCCTACGCTGCCACCCGGAAGCGA